>CM071572.1:77547410-77569428 GCA_036426205.1 Ascaphus truei
AGTGTATGTATGTGTGTGTACTCTTTCAGTCTTGCTCTTTGCTGTGTGTATCAGTGTATGTATGTGTGTGTATCTGAGTCAGTCTGCTCTGTGTCTGTGTGTATCAGTGTATGTATGTGTGTGTATCTGAGTCAGTCTGCTCTGTGTCTGTGTGTATCAGTGTATGTATGTGTGTGTATCTGAGTCAGTCTGCTCAGTCTACTGAGTGTATCAGTGTGTGTCTGTCAGTGTGTGTTATAGTGTGGGTGTATCAGTGTGTGTGTATCAGTGTGTGTGTATCAGTGTATGTATGTGTGGTGTATCTGAGTCAGTCTGCTCTGTTCTGTGTGTATCAGTGTATGTAGTTGTGTGTATCTGAGTCAGTCTGCTCTGTGTCGTGTGTATCATGTGTATGTTGTGTGGTGTATCTGAGTCAGTCTGCTCAGTCTACTGAGTGTATCAGTGTGTGTCTGTCATTGTGTGTGTGTATCAGTGTGTGTGTATCAGTGTTGTGTGTATCAGTGTATGTATGTGTGTGTATCTGAGTCAGTCTGCTCTGTGTCTGTGTGTATCAGTGTATGTATGTGTGTGTATCTGAGTCAGTCTGCTCTGTGTCTGTGTGTATCAGTGTATGTATGTGTGTGTATCTGAGTCAGTCTGCTCTGTGTCTTGTGTATCAGTGTATGTATGTGTGTGTATCTGAGTCAGTCTGCTCAGTCTACTTGATGATAAGTGTTGTGTGTGTCAGTTGTGTGATTCGTGTGGTGATTTCAGTGTGTGTGATTCAGTGTGTGTGTATCAGTGTGTGTGTATCAGTGTGTGTGATTCAGTGTGTGTGATTCAGGTGTGTGATTCAGTGTGTGTGAGTCAGTGTGTGTGTGTCAGTGTGTGTGTGTCAGTGTGTGTGTGTCAGTGTGGTGTGGTGTCAGTGTGGTTGTTTCAGGTGGTGTGTGTCAGTGTGTGTGTGTCAGGTGTGTGTGTGTCAGTGTGGTGTGTGTGTCAGGTGTGTGTGTGTCAGGTGTGTGTGTGTCAGGTGTGTGTGTGTCAGGTGTGTGTGTGTCAGTGTGTGTGTGTGTGTCAGGTGTGTGTGTGTCAGTGTGTGTGTGTGTCAGTGTGTGTGTGTGTGTGTATCAGTGTGGTTGTATCAGTGTGTGTGTATCAGTGGTGTGTGTGTCAGTGTGTGTGTCAGTGTGTGTGTGTCAGTGTGTGTGTGATCATGTTGTGGTGATTCAGTGTATAAATTCTAACCCCTCCTTTTGTAACCCTCAGACTTATGATTATTGCTGAGCGGGGGCCGAGTCCCTATAGTTAACTTAATGGGCTGTGCGTGGCCTACGGTCAGACGACAGGAAGAATCAGACAGTATACACATGGTACAACGGTTTAATGTACCCTTAGTAACTAGGCAACCTGTGATCCTCAGCAGAGGTCCCCACATATACCATACACAGCAATTATACTGTCCCATAACGCTGCGCGGGTGAGAATCCGTGTCACGCGTGGCTGTAGCCCCCCATTCCCGGTACACTGGCTTGTGATGGTGCCGGCACACACCGTGGGCAGCTGTTGTATAGTAACTGTTGCAGGCCTGTACTTCCAAAACTGCAGTGACAATGGCTGCCGGCGTCAAATGACACTTTTGCATGGCAACATGGCGGCCGCTAGCGTCGCTGCATAGTGTCCCCGTTGTCATGGCAACGTGGCATCAATTGACCCAGCGCAGCCATGTTCACTGCAGTTGGGGGAGAGTTGCAGCAGGATGCGAAGACGCGGCCCGCGCCCCGTCACACCACTTAAGTCATTGTGTTTTTATTTTACATTTTCTCCGGGTTGGCTTTCAGTAGAAGGTGGCAACCCCGAGCGCACCTAATGCCAGAGGAGACACTGCGCTCGCCTGCACGCCCCTGCTTCGCTCTGCAAAAGCGGACATTAAAAAAAACCAAACTACCTAGACAGCTATTTAAAAACGCGGAGACATCATCGCCCTATATCAGCTTGCCCAACTCGTAAAGTGAGAAGGGCCGAACTGCTCCAAGGAAAAAAAATGTGGGCCGCACGGGTTAAATCATCATCATCATCTCTCCTCCAGCACCTCTCATCTATCAATCATCCTCATATCTCCCCCAGACCCCTCACTATCAACCTTTACGATACTCCCCATCTATCTCTCATGCCCCCCATCTCTCCCCCTCACAATACCACCCCCCTCCACATCAACACACACATACCCCCTCCACATCCCCAGCCCATTCCATGGTCAGCACCCCCCCCCCAAAGTCAGCATCCCCCCCATGTCCTCTTCCCACAATATGACACTCTCTCCCTCCTCTCCCCCTCCCTAAATGACACTCTCTCCCCCCTCCTCTCAATAATGACTCTCTCCTCCCCCTCCCCTCAATATGACACTCTTCCCCTCCCTTAAATATGACACTCTCTTCCCCTCCCCTAAATATGACACTCTCTTCTCTCTCCTCCCCTCATCTGACACTCTCTCTCCCTCCCCTCAATATGACACTCTCTCTCCCTCCCCTCAATATGAAACTCTCTCTCCTCTCCCCTCAATATGGACACTCTCCTATTCCCTCAATAGTACACACTCTCTCCTCGACATCTCCCCCTCTCCCTCAATATGAACACACTCTTCCCCTCCCACCCCCATACTGACCACTCCTTTCGTCTCCCTCCCTCAATATGACACTCTCTCTCCCCTCCCCTCAATATGACACTCACCTCTCTCGTCCCTCCCCCAATTATACTGTCTCTCTCCCTCCCCTCAATATACTCTCCCCCTCCCCTAATATCTCCGGGAGAGGGAGGGGGGAGTGGCGGAGTGGATAGGTGGGAGTTATGAGCGGGGATGGGGACTAGGGAGGGCGGGAGGGGGAAATAGTTAGAGGTTTATGTTAGTTGGCACCGCTTTCTTGAGTGAATTGTTTTCCCGCTGTATTTTATGATCCTCTTAGTTCCCGCTTGTCGGTGTTCTTTATTTTTCCATCCTTTCGTTTCTGGTCGGGTTTCCCTCTGTCTCGTAGGGCTTGTATGTTTCCCTCAGGTCAGTGATACACACAGACACAGAGCAGACTGACTCAGATACACACACATACACACACATACACACACAAACTTTAGGTAACACCCCATATACACCCAGAAAACGGGGCCAGAGTGAGATTACAAAAAAACCAGCAATATCGTAGAAAAGAAGAACCTGATTCATTCGTTTAATGGGATTTTATATAGAGAGACACCTCGTGCTGTGTGCACCCAGCAAGCATCAAAACCCTTCACAGCTGCAAAAACGAGGGAGAAATAGGTATATAAAAAAAACAACACCAGATTCATCAAGGAACAAAATTCTACTTTTTCAATGGGGATTTTGAGCTAACTCTGGTGCTATCGGGCTCCTGTGGATCTCCTCCAGTTTTGCAGCCGAGTGTTTGATAAATGGTCCGTCTCCCGTGCAGTTACTGTAGATCTCCCAGTGTTTGCTGCAGCTACCAGGCACGTGGCGGTGCGAGTGGTCATTTAGCCCGGAGCGTGGCTTTAATCTGGGTAGACCTCTGACCCACCGATCTATAGTATATAAAAGATTTGACCATGGATGAGCTTCTCGGTATCCGTCTAGACCGGAGAACACAATTATTGTGCAATAAATACACATGATGAATGGCCAGTCTCCCAGCTATTTATTCGGTTTTGTTTTCATATCCGGAAGCATCCTGGTGGTATAACTTGTGTGCCCTGTGCATGTTTTACACAACCGCTACACCAGGGGTGGCCAACTCATGTCCTTAGGAGCCACCAACAGGCAGGTGTTCAAGATATCCCTGCTTCAGCACAGGTGGCTCAATCAGTCCCAGCTTCAGCACAAGTGGCTCAGTCTTTGACTGAGACACTGATTGAGCCACCTGTGCTGAAGCAGGGATATCCTGAAGACCTGACCCATTGGTGGCCCTTGAGGACTGGAGTTGGCCGCCCCTGGGCTACACATTTATTTGCAGGGTCGTTGGTGACACTAGGAGTATTCAGGGTGACTCCGCTTGCTCTCTCACACGGAGACGGAGCTTTCTCTGGTGTCAATCTGTGCCGCTCTCAAATAGATGAAACAATTTATTCGTTACTTTAATCTGACGCTAATATCTTGGCAATCACAGAGATCCCCCTGTTTTTTGAGGTGGGTTTTTTAGAACCGTGCTATTTTCAATCCCCTTGGTTCTCGAGATACTAACCGGGAGAGATGAGCAACATTTTCCCCCAACAATCCGATGCCAGTTGCTTTGAGCTGCGGATTTTTCATGGATTAGTCTCAAAAAGGCAGATTCTAATAAAAATCTGCCCAATGGATTGCAACAATCCAAAATTGGATTCAAATGGCTCACACTGCTGGAGCTGATGCACAGAGTAGAAGAGCTGGTGGGTTCCAATCCTGTTGAGTCTGACACTAGTACAGCATTACAGGGGAAACATCATCCCTATCAGCACGGCTTTAGATGGCGCTTCCGCACGCATCCGCAGGCGTGCGAAGGCGTGTGGAATTTCAGCCAACAGCCCAATTTAATTTTTTTCGCCTAGGGAAGCGCAGGGCCGGTTACGTGACCGCCAATGGCAGTCCGTGATGTCGACGCCGTGACGTGGCCCGCTAGCCCCGCCTCCTGCTCCACCTCCAGCCCCGCCTCCCACCCGGCACACAAGCGAGCTCGCTGACGCTCATGCAGGGCCACGAAAAAGCTCCTGCTTGAGCAGGAGAGCATGAGCGTCAGCGCTGCTCAGCGCTCTTGTTGTCACCATGTCCGAGGACTTAGACTTGTCAACTCAGTGTGGCTGAAATGGACATTGGACAGCCTTTTAGGAAGTGTGAGTTGGGACTCATTGAAATATACTTTGCATTGTCATTAGCATATCTCCCAGGGTATCTCAAGTGCGCTCCTTTTTCAGCACAGGCATCTCACCCTAATTTATTTGGCGGGTGGTTTGAGGGGATATTTATACGAGTGGAAACACAACTTAATTGAAACTCCTCCTCCTCCGATTGTGAAACTTGGATTTGGTCTTAAAAAAAAAAAAATCAACCACAAGAAAATCCACCTATCTCTACTTCCTGGTGAAGTTACCGGGTTTAAATCTCTCTCCAGGCAAAACAAAACAACAGTCCAATCTCAGCCAATAGGAAGCTGCAACATCATCGGATTTAAATTCCTTCTGAAAACCAGGATGTATAACAAGTAACCTCAGCGGCAGAGAGATCCCGCTCTGGTTCTGCAATCCTGCAAGACTGAAAGCTTGACATGCTCCTATAATCTCTCCCTATAACACACTCCACATCCACCTCTCGCTATAACACACTCCACATTCACCTCTCCCACCCTCCCCCATACTCACCATTTTTCTCAAACCGCCCTCCCTCCATTCTCACACAGATCACACACTCCACTCACGACGGGGAGTCTGCGATCCACCCTTCCTCTCCCAGTGCCCGGAGGAGAGTGAGTAGAGGTTGATCACAACCTCTCAGTCTGTAGCTAGTGCGGGAGCCACCAGCTGAGCCCCTGGCAGAGTATTTCCCCCATGGAGACCGCAGCACCCTTGGCAGAGGGTTGAGAAACACTGGTATAGGGACGGTTATATGAGCAGTTGGCAGACATTTCCAAAAGGCCCATCTAAGGCCCTTATTTAATATGCCGGGAAGACGCTGTCTTCTTGCTATTGGACAATGATTACAGTCTACATCTTCTTCAGCATGTACCTAACAATCAACCCATCACTTCATTCAAAGCCCAGGCTTCTTAACAAGAAGACTTTAATAAACAGACCAGTTAAAATAAAGTCATAAGAAAGATAGAGACAAGGTGAAGTTCCTAAATTACATGATCGTCTTACTGGTTCCATCGATGAAGAAAGCATTTAAAATTATTCCAGCTATATGATCAAGGGGCCATCATTTAACATTAGCTGTGGGGTTGACCATTTATATGAAATTCAAATCCAGCCTTGGAGTAATTTGGCTGTAAGGAGATTGATTCTGGCCAGCCTTACTTTCTCATTTTCAACAGAGTAAGAACATAACCAGGTTAATTTCTGTTAAACACATTACTCAGGTACTTTCCCAGTGCCATTCAAATGATTATATGTCCCAGCTGAAAGATTGTAATTGCAACCTAATAGGACAATAACTGTTCTGAACGGTATAAAGAGGTATCAGCTATTGTAAATGACCACTTATCTTACCTGATTCCTCGCCCCCCCTTCAATCTCTTTTTAATAAGCAGAGACAGAATTAAAGATTCAGTCCCACTTACATCCATTTTTCTCCATAATGGAAGCAGTTGATGTTGTATATGTCGTGATGCTCGTTACTCTGCTTTTTGCCCTGAGCTCGCAGACCTATTTTTTTATTTTTATTTTGAAACAAATGTATCCAGGATTGAAGCGGGGCGTCTGTGGAGCTGAACCCCATTAGTTTCAGCTCCGGGGACCCCCTGCTTCCGGAGATACATACCTCCGCAGTAGGTGCTGGTAGCCGCTCCGGCTGAGCTAACTGGGCTTTAACGTTTAAAGCTCCGGCGTCACGCGGACCAATCGGAAGCCGAGCCTGATGATGTCGCAGCTTCCTATTGTCCCGCAGGGCGCTGGAGCTTTAAAACTCGGCCATTATGTGAACCGTGGTAGCCGAGCAGAGAGGCTACTGGCGCCCCCTATGGAGGGGGGTATTTTCAGAAGCTTTTATTTATTTTTTTATTTTTTTACAAAGAGCATGGATTGCTGCTTTAAAATATGAAACAGGACAAAGAATGTTATGTGACTGAGTGCTTTCTTGCTAGCATACATAGGGGCAATCATATTTAAATGTTTTGCTTTATGGCAGGGGCTCTTTAAGGTGTAATCCTACATAGCTGGCCAAAAAGACACCATTTGTAAACCATTTAACTGGGTTCTTTAAACAAATCGAACCATGCTAAAAGAAAAAGGTTTCTCTGAGAATATATTACAAGTTGAATTTCTTAGAGGGGAGTGTTTGTCAATCAAATGTTTTCTTTACCCTTATCACACCGTGTCCTTATCTGAGAACCTATATCAAACCCCTCCCAGGTCTCAGCTCACCAGGTTTAGGCTATGGCCCCAGTGTTGGCTGCTGCACGTGCGCCCTGCATCCTGGCGGCGCATTCACAGCTTAAAGCCACGATCTGCATGGAGCGATGGGAGGCGTGGGAGGCGTGGCCAAAATGGGGGGAAGGGTGCAGCCATGACAGAGGGATGTTAATCTGCATCCGCCCTATTCGTTTCCATGCGAGGCGCTGCCGGGGAGATGTGACTGGGTAAAAGCAGCAGCAGATACAAACACTCAGGTAACCGCCCCCCTCCCCTTCACTGCCATTGGCTCCCCGCAAACCACGTGACCGCGTCGCCGCACGGGAAGACAACATTCTTGTCTTCCCTGCTGGCTGACGCGCCATCGCGCTTCGTGAGTGCCCAGAACATTAACCGCTGGGGTCTTCCTGATAGAGGTGAGTGCCCGGTGTGCACCAGGGACTCAGCCTCACAAACTAACTTTAAAAAGGATTTAAAACTGCTTGTGAGATTTTGGTCTAAAATGCATTAATCGTCCAGATATGACCCCTGAAACGCGTCAGTGGCATTAGTCCTCGGAGAGATTGCACCATTGAGAAGGTTATTACATATCTGTGTTCCTCCCATCACAGTGATAATGTCATCAGATGTATGCATGTCCTCTCCCTGCCGGATAGAAATTGGAAAAAATGGTGGTCACTGCTATCCGATCAAGAAATCCACCAAGCGCAATAAAAAAAAAAAATATTTATTAAATCAAATGGACATCACAGGAAAAAAAACCAAAAAGGTTCTCTGACGCGTTTCGTCCCTGCAAAGGAGACTTTATCAAAGAGTCTTTATCAAAGATGTATGTATGTCCTCTCCCTGAAGGATGGTCAGATGTATGCATGTCCTCTTTCTGCCAGAGGATCAGATGTATGCATGTCCTCTCCCTGCCGGATGGTCCGATGTATGCATGTCCTGTCCCTGCCGGATGGTCAGATGTATGCATTTCCTCTCCCTGCAGGTAGGTCAGATGTATGCATGTCCTCTCCCTGCCGGATGGTCAGATGTATGTGTAACGGGTATTCCCTCTATGGCGTACCCCCCCAATCTCATATTGGCCCCTGTGGTCTAACCAGCCCCCATTACATGGTCGTGTCTGGTGGTGCACCTGTTGGCAACAGGACTCCTGAGTCTCCCGCATGATGGTGTTTGGGGATTGTCAATCCAGACAGGCAGCTGAGGTAGTGTGTGCGAGTCCTACCTATATCCAGTGCAGCGCCTCCACCTCATCAGGATCCCTGCGTCTGCATGGGGATGGTTCTGATGAGGAACTCCTTTGTGGTGCCTTCCTCTGCAGAGTAATTCCAGACTCATACATGAGGATATCTTTTATCAAGGACATCTTTATTGCAGTTGGTATGGGCAAGCTGCCCCTCACAGCTAGCAGCTCAGCCGCTCATCTCTCTGCTGCACTCCATTAGGAAGGTTCCTTCTCCTCTAATAGAGTTGCTCTCCACCTCTCCTCTCAAGGAGATTCACCTGCTTGTCTGTCTCTCTGCTCAGAGCTGCACAGACTCACAGCTCTTGCATCAGCCTCTGCAACCCTGTTGCAGACCTCCACATGACTCTCCTGAACAGAGTCAGAACACCAACAGGACTAAACTCCTAACTTTAGGCAGTCTGTGTCTTATATCACCTCCAGAAAACAGACACCCTCTGTGTCACTGAGTGGACACAAAACATGTTGTCACTTCCTTTGGGACATATGACACCTTACCAGGGTTTGAGGGCAAACCTCCATGATTGTTGCTGGCAATCCTGCATACTTACCAGGTTTACTGCCAGCATGAGAAAGAAATATGTACACCAATTTTACACATGGCTACATATGCATGTCCTCTCCCTGCCAGATGGTCAGATGTACGCATGTCCTCTCCCTGCCGGATGGTCAGATGTATGCATGTCCTCTCCCTGCCGGAGGATCAGATGTATGCATGTCCTCCCCCTGCCGGATGATCAGATGTATGCATGTCCTCTCCCTGCCGGATGATCAGATGTATGCATGTCCTCTCCCTGCCGGATGGTCAGATGTATGCATGTCCTCTCCCTGCCGGATGGTCAGATGTATGCATGTCCTCTCCCTGCAGGATGGTCAGATGTATGCATGTCCTCTCCCTGCCGGATGGTCAGATGTATGCATGTCCTCTCCCTGCCGGATGGTCAGATGTATGTGTAGCTGTCACGGGAGACCAGGCCCAATACACATTTATATTTAAGGGATCAGACACAAGGCAAAACAGGCAGTAAAATAAATTGCGGTTTATTCGGACAAGACCTCGGAAATACACAGAAATACAAGAAACAGAGAATATACACACTTACGGGGGTCTCGGGAAGAGATCTACCCTTTCCTAGTTGCAAGGCGCCTGTTCAGCAAAGGCTTACCTTGATAGGACCTTGGGCTCCTGGACCGAAATCCAGCCTGCTGGCTAGGCCTCCCCATGCTTCCAGGTGTGAATAGCTCTTTCACAGAAGCATCAGAAGTGAGAGGCCCGCCAGCAGATGCTTGTCTTCAGACCTCCAACAGGAAAAAGAGAGAGAGAGAGCTGGTTTTACAGCACGCTCTTATATAGGCTGAATTCCTATCTAAATCATTGAGGAGTGTAATAGCCAATTAAAGCAGGGATTGAAATTACGCATTCACTGATAGGAGGGATAAATTCAAAACTTGCCAATAGAAACCTTGCTTATCAGTTCTGACATCCAGAGCCGTTTTTTCCCTGGCTCTGCTGTGTCTACCAACAGACATCCTAATCTGAACATCCTGCTCACCAAATGGTTTTCCCCCCTCTCTGAACTATGGAATCTATGCAAACTAGCTAGCATCTTCCACATGCCTGGGCTTTCTGTATAGAACCTTATACAGTAGTAAACATTAAAACACAATATAAAGTACACTTCCTTACAGAATATACTCTGGGGAACCTTATACTTATAAGGGAAATAAATTGGGGAGATTTGGGCTTGGAAACCCTTTCTGAGCTGGGGCATTGAAATGCTAATTCACATGTAATTCACATGCTAATTCACACTGCCTTTTGTCACCAACCTGGGTTTAAATCACAGGATAAACATAATACATTGCAGTTTTAAAACACAGAGAACCAACATTTGGACACAAGAGCTGACACTCTCAGCCCATACCATATGGTTTCAGGGGCAGCCAGCCAGGCTCCCCCTTTATTAAGGAAGGCCGACACAGCCTATCGTCACAGTAGCCAGGTCCCCTCTGGCTCCCCAGACATACGGTTCTCTCGCTCTCACCTGCGACAGCGTGAGGGCAGTTGCAGGGGTGATCGCGTCACCGGGGGCTCCCGGCGACATCAGCTACAGGGAGCCGCCATCTTGTGTGCGTTTGCGCATACGCGGAAGTTCGCGCGCATGCAGTATAGCCTCAGATGCGATATGGCAGCTATTACAGGGAGTGAGAAGAGGCGCTCCATAGTCAGGGACATCCCCCAGTTCGCACATGCGCAGTTGGCAGCGGCCATTACACAGCGCGCACGAGGCCCCAATGTTAAAGAGAGCCACCAAGGACTACAGTTCTCAGCAGCCTCTGGGGACTGCACTTTCACCCTCGTCACAGGCAGCCAGACAGCCGACAGCCAATAAGGCTGACAGATTCTCATGCTGCAAAGTTGCAACAATGTTGTGTGAAGACAGGGATTGTCAGTTAGGAACTGGGACACAGAGAGGGGAGGGTGTGTTTGTGCAGGGAGGAAAGTAGCCTCCTGCACTAGGCCAGAAGTCTCCCCTTAGCCCCCAGCTAGGCCCTGCTCACCTCAGCTTGTGGTTACTACAGGGACTCCCCTTAGACTAGGGACAGGGTCCTGTAGAACCTAGACAAGTGAGGGTCCAGCCAGGAACCGTGACTATCCTGGAAATTGCTGTGAAGGTATAACATCCTCTGCGTTAGCAGAGATATGAGACATTATAAAGGTGGATCACTCCATGTGGGAGCCATCCACCGTTGAGGCGGAGGCATCTTGGATCATCTCCTGGAGCAAGGGATTCCAAGCAAAGGTCATCTGCGCACCCGGTAGTTGGAGCACCGTGCAGGTATTATCCAAGTCACCAAGTGCACCACCTATACACTTCATCTTAGTGGGCATCGCTGCTCCACACGTGGGTGGGGTTGTGGGACTCTTGGGACTTTGGGTACAAGGACCTTGGGGATACTGTGTAAGGAGGTTATAGCTCAGTTAGGGGCAAGGTTATAGCTGCCAGCTAGTGGCAGAGGGTGGCATATATATCGTTGTGCATACTGATGATGTTGCACTGTGAAAGTATGATACTCTGTGTTGTGTTGCTATACAATATGATGTAATGTGATGTTATTGTGTTATTTGCTCGTTCAGTAAACCTTTTAGCCATAACCCTGGTGTATGTGGTTTCTGGGTGGGTTCCTATGCTAGGCCCATTCTACATTCCTATAGAATCCTACATAGGTGGAGGCGCTGACCGACGAGAACGTTCCAGAGATTCACCCCAGGCTCTCACTAGCGGAGGCTCAGGCCTCCTGTGAGCCTGACAGGTATGACGCACCACAACAGGTAACATTAGGTTCCCCGCACACACACACTATATGTGATTGGGTGGGGAGGGGAATACCCGTTACATTTGGAGGCGCTGCTGAGAGCAGACCTGGGGTGCCCTATTCTATTTTTGTGTCAAATTGTCCAATTTAATTTTTCACCATGGTGGTGCCGTCACGGCGGGAGGTCCTTTACTGGAGCTTTATGCACAATCATGACCCCCACCGTGTGGTGGCCGTAGGAGGCCTTCCCGCACTTATACCCGTCACGGAGGTCCGGGCTCATATGCGTAAACTTCCTGGGTGGTCCTACGCATGTGTTATAGGTGAAAAACAAGACCCCAAGTCCACGTGGAAAACGATACTTTTCGTGGTAACCTTCACTGAGGATATATGCCTGTCAGAGGCACCGTCCACACTGTTTATGTCAGGGGGCCTATCTGAGGGTTACCCTTTAGTCTACGGTGAGCCAATAAAATGGTGTGTCCCGCCAAAGCAGGAGAGAGCACGTGCTGCTGACTACCAGCCGGCACTAAATTGTGTTGCAAAAATCTGTCCGGGACTGGCGGGAAAACCAGAGCCCCGCCCCCGCAATGTGAGTGACTCAGTGCAGAGCCAGAAACATTCCTTGAAAGAGTGTGCCGTCCCTCCTTTAAATTCCACCAGGGGGAGCAAGCACAGTGAGCCTCAACCAGTAACTGCTGTCTCCACTGAGGAAAGTACAGGATGCCGTGAACCACATCCTCAGTTGTATGGTGTTTGGCCAGTAGAAGGACTGTGTGTAACGTTTCTTTTGTGCCCGTGCTTACAGAAAGACCTTAAACTCTCTGGTGGTATGAATTTTGAGCTCTATCAGCTACCAGGAGGGGTTCAGACAGTGAGATTGGAAGGAAAAAGGTACGTTAGAGGCCTATGCCCCAAGTGTGACTTTCCAGATGGCGAATTGAGCTGGGGACCCAAGTGTGCCTGCTGCGGGGCACAGTTCCCGAGGCCCATGCTGCTGCGGCCTACAGAACCCGCAGTGGAAGAGGCTGCTGACCCATCTACCCCAGCCACGAAGGTTTTCGGAGGGCCCGTGCGCTCTAACCCCGGTTCTAGACCCTGTTCCACACTCAGAACCGCAGATTCCGGAATCACAGGGTAAGGAGTCTCTACCCCCATCCTCTCTTAGTGATTCCAGCGACCAACAACCAGCTGTGGGTGATGCGCCAGCCGGCGGACCACACAAGTGAAGCTGGAGATAAAGAGACATTTATCCCATCTGCTGCGGACACTGATGTGGGCCCGTGTGCCCTACAACGGCCAGTCCGGCCTACTATGATGGTACCATCGGTCCTAGGCATGGGATCAGTACCTAACGGCGACAAGGGTGAGTTGACTGCCCCAGGAGTGTCGGGTGTGAGCTTCCAGGTGACCGCGGAGCACGGTAGCTCCTTAAGTCTGGCCACCAGGGCGATTGGCTCCACTCGGCATCGCGTCCTGGCGGAGGTGTCCCCCTTAGAATATAGCTGTCCAGTGGTGCGAGTGGACTAGTACCTACCGCCTATCGTCCAGGCGAAGAGAAAAGTCAGCCCCATCGTGATAACCAGTGAAGCACAGATGGTACCTTTTAGTGTTCCAGATGAACCGGAACACATCGCAAGCCAGCGGAGTGGTGAGGAACCTCCTTACTCCCCAAAGGCTCCGATGGAGGCGGCCGTGGAAAGGGCCCCAACTATGGCTCATGCTGAGCAGCAGAACATCGCTGGACATCCGTGTGCCCGATCTGAGACTGCTTATGACCTGACGGTGGGCCCGTGTGTTACCATAACTGAACGGGGTGTGAGTCCGTGCGCTCCAACCCAAATGGTCCCAGGACTGGGATCCAACGCTCCCGAGTTTCCAGAAAGTGAGTGGACTGCCCCAGAAGTGCCGGGGACAGGTCCCAAGACAGCCGAGGTGGTAACAGTCAGCATTACATATGACCTGCTGGCCACCCTTTACCCCCTGCAGGATGTAACAGAGACATTGCTACTGGCTCGCTTCCCAATGGAAGCCTCCCAAGTTCTTAGGGACAAGGACTATGTTGTGAGTGATTCAGTGAAAATTGCCTCCTTTAAGCACAAAAAGGAGCGTTCCATTCACCATGTGGTGGACCGCGGAAAAGGTCAAGATCTCCTGGCCTACTGCATCCATGCCGCAGATGGCCGGGTAAAGGTCTGGCCAAGAGACACTGTGCTATCCCTTCCACCAGGGGGAGGAAGCAGTATGAAACCAGTGACTGTTGCACCTGACCATGACTTTGCGGAGGCTCACAAAAGTCAAAGTGAGGTACTCCCACATTATCAGTTAGGGGCCCCCAACAGTTGGTCTCAGCAAACAGCTAACACTCAGCTGGCCTCAGGTATTACTGTGTGTGATATGCCATGTATCAGTGATGTTAGAGTACATATGTTAAGTTATACCTATTATGCACTGTATTTTGATTGTGTAACTTTATGTTGTGATGCCCTCCAAGCGGGGATGTTGGTATTTCCACCAGGGGGAGAATGTAGCCAAGTCCCCTCTGGCTCTCCAGACATACTGTTCTCTCGCTCTCACCTGCAACAGCGTGAGGGCAGTTACAGGGGTGATCGCGTCAACGGGGGCTCCCGGCGACATCAGCTACAGAGCGCCGCCATCTTGTGTGCGTTTGCACATACGCGGAAGTTCGCGCGCGTGCAGTATATTGTATATCAGTATAGCCTCAGATGCGATATGGCAGTCATTACAGGGAGTGAGAAGAGGCGCTCCATAGTCAGGGACATCCCCCAGTTCGCACATGCGCAGTTAGCAGCGGCGGCGACCATTACACAGCACGCACGAGGCCCCAATGTTAAAGAGAGCCACCAAGGACTACAGTTCCCAGCAGCCTCTGGGGACTGCACTTTCACCCTGGTCACAGGCAGCCAGACAGCCAGGATCAGCCGCTCCGGTGAGCCCCCTGACGCGTATGACGCCCACAACAGGTAACATTAGGTTCCGCCCACACACACACTATATGTGATTGGGTGGGGAGGGGAATACCCGTTACATTTGGCGGCAGACCTGCTGAGAGCAGACCTGGTGTGCCCTATTCTATTTTTGTGATCAAATTGTCAATTATTTTTCACATGGTGGTGCGTCACTGGCGCGAGAGTCCTTTACTGGGCTTTAGCACAATTCATGACCCCCACAGTGTTGGTGCCGTAGGAAGCCATTCCCGCACTTATACCCGTCACGGAGGTCCGGGCTCATATGCGAAACTCCTGGGTGGTCTAACGCATGGTATAGGTGAAAACAAGACCCCAATCCACGTGCGAGGAAAACCGTACTTTTCGTGGTAACCTTCACTGAGGTATATGCCTGTCGAGGCACCGTCCACACTGTTTAGTCAGGGGGCCCTCTCTGGGGACTGCACTTTCACCCTGGTCACAGGCAGCCAGACAGCCAATAAGGCTGACAGATTCTCATGCTGCAAAGTTGCAACAATGTTGTGTGAAGACAGGGATTGTCAGTTAAAAGCTGGGACACAGAGAGGGGAGGCTGTGTTTGTGCAGGGAGGAAAGTAGCCTCCTGCACTAGGCCAGAAGTCTCCGCTTAGCCCCCAGCTAGGCCCTACTCACCTCAGCTTGTGGTTACTACAGGGACTCCCCTTAGACTTGGGACAGGGTCCTGTAGAACCTAGACAAGTGAGGGTCCAGCCAGGAACCGTGACTATCCTGGCAATTGCTGTGAAGGTATAACATCCTCTGCGTTAGCAGAGATATGAGACATTATAAAGGTGGATCACTCCATGCGGGAGCCACCCACCGTTGACGCGGAGGCATCTTGGATCATCTCCTGGAGCAAGAGATTCCAAGCAAAGGTCATCTGCGCAACCGGTAGCAGGAGCACCGGGCAGGTATTATCCAAGTCACCAAGTGCACCACCTATACACTTCATCTTAGTGGGCAGCGCTGATCCACACGTGGGTGGGGTTGTGGGACTCTTGGGACTTTGGGTACAAGGACCTTGGGGATACTGTGTAAGGAGGTTATAGCTCAGTTAGGGGCAAGGTTATAGCTGCCAGCTAGTGGCAGAGGGTGGCATATATATCGTTGTGCATACTGATGATGTTGTACTGTGAAAGTATGATACTCTGTGTTGTGTTGCTATACAATATGATGTGATGTTATTGTGTTATTTGCTCGTTCAGTAAACCTTTTAGCCATAACCCTGGTGTATGTGGTTTCTGGGTGGGTTCCTATGCTAGGCCCATTTTACATTCCTATAGAATCCTACATAGGTGGAGGCGCTGACCGACGAGAACGTTCCAGAGATTCACCAAGGCTGCATAGAGGAGGTGACTTCAGACTATGTTGATGCCTGACAGTATAAAACGCGACCACACCAGTGGTAACATTAGGTTTTCCCGCACACAACACACCTTTGTTGATTGGGTGGGGGGGGAATACCTGTTTACATAGCTAGTGTCACTCTCCCCCAGGAGAGGTACCAGAGTGATGCAATTTCTCTCCTGCTCGACGCAAATATCCGGATGGTTCAGTATGTATGCAGTTCACTCTCCCTGCAGGCGGATGAGCAGAAGTGTTAGCATGGTCCTCTCACCTGCACATGGTTCAGATGTTATGCTGTCCTGCTCCTCCCTGCACGATGATGATCAGATGTATTGCTGTCCGCTCCGCTGCCGGATGGTACAGACGACTATCAGGTCGTACCTCGTTCCCTGCCGGATGGTCAGAATATGCATGCCATCTCACTGTCCCCGCGTAGGTCAGAGGTATGCATGTCCCTCTCCCTGTCGGTGATGACAGATGTATGCATGTCCTCCTCCCTGCCGGCATGATCAGATGTATGCAGTCCTCCGATGCTGCGTAACGTCAGATGATGCATGTCTCACCCTGCGGACGGTCAGATGTATATGCATGGTCCTCTCCCTGCCGGATGTTCAGATGTTGCATGGTCCGTCTTCCCTGCCGGGGACGGTCACGAGTGTATGCCAGGGTCCTCCCCCGTCCCTGCGGGATGATCAGAGGGTAGAGCTGTCCTCCCCCTTGCCGGCGAATGGTCAGATGTATGCATGTCCTCTCCTGCTGGATGGTCAGAATTTATGCAAAGTCCTCCCCTGCCGATGGTCAGATGTATGCATGTCCTCTTCCCTGCCATGAAGGGATACGAATGTATATTGCATTGTCCTCCTCGCTGGCCGGATGGTCGAATGTATGCATCCTCCCCCGACCGGATGGTCAGATAGTAATGCATGTCGACTCTCTCTGCAGGATGATCATTATGAGTCGAAGTCTGCCGATGTTCGAATTAATGCCAGTCCCCCTGCCGGAGAATCAGATGGTATCATGGCCTGACGATGATAGATTGCATGTCCTCTGCGGCTTGACGATGACAGTATGTATGCATGTCCCTCTCCATCCGCGTACGTCAGATGGATGCATGTTTCTCCGGTGTCATAGTCTGCATGTCTCCCACCGGATGATCAGATGTATGCACATGTCCTCTACCCTGCCGGATGGTTCAGATGTAATGCAAGTTTACGTCACTGCCGGATGGTCATATGTATGTCATGGTCTCCACCCTACCGATAATCAGATGTCATGATGCCGGCGGCTGTTGCCCTGCCATGGCGATGAGCTGTCTCGATGGTAGATGCACTGTTCTCCTCCTCCCTGCCGGAGATCAATGTATGCATGTCCGTCCTCCTCGCAGAGGTCAGGATGTTGCAGTCCTTCCTACGTGTCTTTGCGGATTGCGTCAGATATGCTGTCCTCCCCCTGCCGAGATGTGCATATGTATGCAGTCCTTCTTGGACTCAGTATGCAGGCTCCTGCAGGATCAGATGTATGCCATGTCCTCCCGCCTGCCATGGTCAGATGTTATGCATGTCCCTCTCCCGCCGATGTCATGAGATGTCTGCGAGGTCGTGTAATGCAGCTCCCCTGCGAGTAGGACCAGATGTATGCATGTCTCCCCCTGCCAGATGGGGTCAGATGTAGCATTCCTCTCGCTGCGCGATGGCTCGGATCCATTGTATGCACTGTCTTCTCCATGCGACGGATGGATCCGTAGTGCATGTCCCTCGCTGCCTGATGGGTCAGATGTATATGCCCCTGCGTGACCAATGCATGTTCCTGCCCTGCCGGATGGGTCAGGATGTTATGCATGCCCACCCCCTGCTGGCTGGATTGCAGAGTGTAGTGCATGTCCTCTCCCTGCGGAGGAACCACCGGGATGTATGTCCTCCCCTGGGCCGAGAGGTCCAGATGTATGCATTGTCCTCATCCCTGCCGGATGGTCACAGATTATGCATTCCCATAATACCTGCCGGGGATGGATCACGATTATATATGTCCTCCCTGCGCGATGGTCAGATGTATGCATTTTCCTGTCCTCCGGGGCATATGCGCGCCCCTGGATAGGGTGCGATTTCATGTCCCAACACAATGAGTGTCATGATATGATGTCCTCCAAACCCGCTGCGATGGTACTCAGATGTATGGAATGGGTCAAACCTCCACTGCCGGATGGTCAGAGTTATGCCATGTCGCTCTCTCCCAGCCGGGAGATGGTCGAGGTGTCATGCTGTCCATCTCGTCCTGCCGGATGACAAATGTTGCATTCCTCCTCCCTGGCGGATGGTCAAGTATGTATGCATGTTCGCTCCTCGCTCGCGATGATCAGGATGTATAGCTATCCTTCTCCTGCCGTGATGGTCAGTATGTATTATGTCCACCCCGCGGAGACTGTCCGTGGCGTGAGTGTTGGGATGGCAGATGTATTGCAGTCCTCTCACCGCCGCGGATGTCAGAGTATATGCATGTTTCCCTGCTGCCTGCCGGAATGATAATGTATGCAGTTCCTCTCTCATGCCGGGACTGGTCAGATGTATGCATGTCCTCCCGCCCGGATGGTCAGATTTATGCATTGGTCCTTCGCGCCGGGATGGAGTCAAAGGTATGCTATTCCCCCTGCGATGTCAGATGTCATGCTGCCGTCCTGCCGGAGGTCAGATTGTATGCATGTCCATGCCGCTGCCGGATGTTTCAGATGTATGCATGTCCTCTCCTGCCGGGGATGGTATCAGATGTTGCATGTCCCCCCTCTGCCCGAAGGCATGGTCAGTGTTGCATGTGACCTCCCCCGCCGGAATGTGTCAGATGTTATGACATGTCCTGCTGACGCTCAGGATTCCGAATATGCACTCATGAAGTGTATCACGATAATATACCTTCTCAACGCCCTGGATGGTCAGATGTATGCATGGCCTTCCCTCCCCCGTGCCGGAGTGATGGTCAGATGGATGCCTGTCCCTCTCGCCTGCGGATGGTCAGGATGTAGCGATGTCCCTCACCGCTGCCGTGCAGTGGTCAGATGATGCAGTATTCCTCCTCCTTCAGGAGTGGATCAGAGATGTAATGCCATGTCCTCTCCTGCCAGGATGGTCAGTGGGCAATCCTCTACTCCGGAGAATGATCAGAGTGATGTTGCTCCCCTGCCGGATGGTCAGAGTAGATGTGCCTCCCCTGCCGGTGGTCAGATGTAGCATGTCCTCTCACGCTGCAGGATGGTCAGATGTATGCATGTCCTCTCCTGCCGGATGGTCGATGTATGAATGTTCCCCTGCCGGTGGTCAGATGTATGCATGTCCTCTCGCTGCAGCAGTGGTCAGAGTATGCATGTCCTCCCCATGCGGATGGTCAGATGTATGTCATGTCCTACCCCTGCCGGATGGTCAGATGTATGCATGTATCTCCTGCCGCGGCGAGGATGTCCTCCTGAGGATGATCAGATGTATGCATGTCCTCCCCCTGCCGATGTCAGATGTATGCATGTCCTCACCCTGCCGGATGGTCAGATGTATGCATGTCCTCTCCTGCGGATGGTCAAGATTGTATGCATGTCCTCCCCTGCCGGATATGGTCAGATGTTGCATGGTCCTCCGCCTCGCTGTAGGTCAGATGTATGCCATGTGCCTCCCTGCGTATGCGATGCATGCGTCCCTCCGGATGGGTATGTTGCATGTCCTCTCCTGCCGGATGTTCAGATGTATGGCATGGTACCTCCCCCTGCGGGATGGTCAGGAGATGTGCATCGTCCTATACCTGCACGGATGAGGTTCCAGATGTATGCCCATGTCCTCTCCCTGCCGGATGGTCAGATGTATGCATGTCCTCCCCCTACCGGATGATCAGATGTATGCATGTCCTCTCCCTGCCGGATGGTCAGATGTATGCATGTCCTCCCCCTGCCGGATGGTCAGATGTATGCATGTCCTCTCCCTGCTGGATGGTCAGATGTATGCATGTCCTCCCCCTGCCGGATGGTCAGATGTATGCATGTCCTCTCACTGCCGGATGGTCAGATGTATGCATGTCCTCCCCCTGCCAGATGGTCAGATGTATGCATGTCCTCTCCCTGCCGGATGGTCAGATGTATGCATGTCCTCCCCCTGCCGGATGGTCAGATGTATGCATGTCCTCCCCCTGCCGGATGACCAGCTGGGAAAATGTTGCTAAACATGCAGCAAAGTATAAGGCAGGAGTGAGCTAACTCCAGTCCTCAAGGGCCGCCAACTGGTCAGGTTTTCAGGATATCCCTGCTTCAGCACAGGTGGCTCAATCAGTGGGTCAGTCAAAGACTGAGCCACTGATTGAGCCTCCTGGGCTGACGGAGGGATATCCTGAAAACCTGACCAGTTGGGGACCCTTGAGAACTGGAGTTGCTAATCCCTGGTATAAGGGAACTAAAGCACGTGTCAGATCCCAAACCCCACTATTTTCACCTACGGAGACCACACAGGATCCAAGATACTTTCCGGTCATGTTACAGGTTTAAATCTCCCTCATAGAAAGTGCGCCAGATTTATTAGGGGAAAAACATTCCTATTAAACCCAATGGGATTTTCTTGATCGCTAATTGTGGTGCAGTGTTTGTTTGTTTTTTTTACTATGACAGAAATCTAGGGGGTTATTGAACCAACGCTCCCAGCTGCAAAACCCAGGTACGAAATCAGTGCAAACAGTGCCCCAGAGTGACCAAAGGCAAAACTCCCATTGTTTTCTTTATGATTTTAATTAAAGGAACAGTCCAAGCTGCCGTTCCCCTCCCCCTACCCTACCCCTCCCCCTTTAATATGTGCATCAGTACAATCCACACAATGATAAGTAATTAGCTAAGTTGCCGATCTTCGCCTGTGATCGTTCAGCAAAGATTTGGCTCGGGGAGTCACTAAATGGCTGCAGATGAGTATTCTGCAGTCAGTGTGACTTTGTAAACGGTTGCTATAGAAACAAAAAAGGCTTGTTATATTATAATATATTAAAAAAAGTAATTCAGAGTTGTTTAAAAAAATTGAATTAAATTAAAAGTATTTTCTCGTAGTACAGAACTGATTTATTGAAAAAATAACACTCATGTAGGATATTGCTTGGTCTACAGCTTTAATTCTCTTTGCCCTGATTCTGCAGCCAGGAGACTGTAGTGAGTAGTATGTTGATGGGTTGATCAGAGTAATTTATATTGTGTTGAAACACTGTCTTTATGGCATTAGGTGCGTTTGGGAAATGGAGCAGACTTACAGAGGTAAGCACTCAGACGGTGTTGTTATTGATGGGATACATTGAGTTCTGCCGTCATGCTATTGCTTTCTTCAGCTTGGGATTTGACAAGAGAACGTCAGATAGTGCGAGCTATTCCACGCTAAACAGATATGTAGGATTCAATTAGGTTTGATTTGTCTGATCGAGGCAGACAACAGCCGAGTTAACTAATAAAAAAGAGTTGTACTCCCTGTCTGGCTATGGGGAATGTAATGCAGTGTGTATAGTGACGGTCCCTAAGTAATGCAGTGTGTATAGTGACGGTCCCTAAGTAATGCAGTGTGTATAGTGACGGTTACTAAGTAATGCAGTGAGGATAGTGACGGTCCCTAAGTAATGCAGTGTGGATAGTGACGGTCCCTAAGTAATGCAGTGAGGATAGTGACGTCCCTAAGTAATGCAGTGAGGATAGTGACGGTCCCTAAGTAATGCAGTGAGGATGTTCGTGGATAGTGACGGGTTACTGTAAGTAATGATGCATGTGGATGGCACAGTGGACGGTGCCGCTAAGTAGAACGCATTGAGGATAGTGACGTGTCCGCGTAAGTATGAGTGAGGTATAGTTAGCGGTCGCCGTAAGGTCATGCAGTGAGGATAGGACGGGTTCCTGACTAATGCCGTGTGAGTGGGATAGTTACGGTCCCTAATGAAGTGTGGCATTGAGGAGTAGTGACGGTCCCTATAGGTGTGCAGGGAGTATGAGTGAGAGCGGTCCCGTAAGTATGCAGGTGAGATTGACGGTCCCTAATTAATGCAGGTGAATGGGATTGCGTACGGTCGG
>CM071572.1:77575317-77585317 GCA_036426205.1 Ascaphus truei
TAGATAGATGATGGATAGATACTAGATAGATAGATGATGGATAGATACTAGATAGATAGATGATGGATATATACTAGATAGATAGATGATGGATAGATACTAGATAGATAGATGATGGATATATAGATACTAGATAGATAGATATAGATACTAGATAGATAGATAAATGATGGATATATACTAGATAGATAGATGTAGATACTAGATAGATGTAGATACTAGATAGATGTAGATACTAGATAGATGTAGATACTAGATAGATATAGATAGATACTAGATAGATATAGATAGATACTAGATAGATATATGATGATGGATAGATGATAGATAGATGATGGATAGATACTAGATAGATAGATATAGATAGATACTAGATAGATAGATAATAGATAGATAATAGATAGATAGATAATAGATAGATAATAGATAGCTAGATAATAGATAGATAATAGATATATGAAAGATAGATACTAGATAGATAGATACTAGATAGATACTAGATAGATAGATAGATAGATAGATAGATAGATAGATAGATAGATAGATAGATAGATACTAGATAGATAGATAATAGATAGATAGATACTAGATAGATAGATACTAGATAGATACTAGATAGATACTAGATAGATAGATAGATAGATAGATAGATAGATAGATAGATAATAGAAAGATAGATAATAGATAGATACTAGATAGATACTAGATAGATAGATGATGGATAGATACTAGATAGATAGATACTAGATAGATAATAGATAGATGGATAGATTATAGATAGATGATAGATAGATAGATAATAGATAGATAGATACTTGATAGATAGATAGATAATAGATAGATAGATAATAGATAGATATATAGATAGATGATAGACAATAGATAGATAGATAATAGATAGATGATAGATAATAGATAGATAATAGATAGATGATAGATAATAGATAGATATATAGATAGATATATAGATAGATGATAGACAATAGATAGATAGATAGATAGATAGATAGATAGATAGATAATAGATAGATGATAGATAATAGATAGATACTAGATAGATGATAGATAGATGATAGATAATAGATAGATACTAGATAGATGATAGATAATAGACAGATAATAGATAGATACTAGAATGCTATATATAGATATACTGGATGGACAAAATGATAGCTACAAATACTGTAGGTAAATGATTGTCAATTAAGCTCTCAAATCTGCAATTAAAATGTAATAAGAACATGAAACAATCTCCAGCGCAGGATGATACTGCCCTCCTGGGTTTATAAAGTGTCATTTCAGTGTGGATATCTGCTTACCTGTCTATTAGAGTTGCCACCTTTGATAATAACCCTCTTTTCTCAGCGTTCACTGACTAAACGCTGCTTAGTGAATCGGGGCCTACTAGAAGTTCCTTATAGTGCAGAAGTAACTGGGCCCTTTCGCAGCCCCGTCTGCATGTTACTGAGCAAACGCGGCCACTGGATGATGGTCACTGGACTATATACATGGTGGGTATATAGTATATAGTATACTATATACATACATATATATATAAGTGGGCAGACTTAATAACCCGTGCTATTCCAGAAGACACCTTCGAACACACCTTAGTCAACATGGCCTATTAACTGGAATAGGGCCGTAAGCTTCTAGAATGGAAGGCGTTCTATGGCGTAGCACACCTTAGTAAACACAGCCCTGTCTGCTTGAAGGTCGTGGCATAAAATGAATGAGTGTATAGCGCCATCTACTGTTTACTATCGATAGAATAAGTAGAAATAGCCGTGTCTGTCCAGTTGCCACAGTGCAGAGTAAATGAGGACGTCAGTATTAGGTGATACCTTTTTTTATTTGGACTAACACTTGATATTAAAAGACCCAAATTATTGAGGAACAAACCAGGAGAGGGGCAGTTCTGGATTTGGTCATATCAAACAATGGAGAAGTAATAAGAAATATTCAAGTCCTGGAACATTTGGGTAACAGTGATCATAACATGGTCTCATTTGAAATAAATGATCAAAAAACAGATTACTTGGGTTTAACAAAGACCTTCAACTTTAGAAAAGTAGATTTTTAATAAACTGAGGTCTAATCTAGTAGTAATACAATGGGATGATGTTTTTGCCGGGAAAAATGTAGAAGATAAATGGGCAGTCTTTAAAACATTGTTAGAAAATCACACTTATCAGTGTATACCCTTGGGTAATAAGTATAAAAGAAACAAGTCTAAACCGATGTGGCTAAATAAACAGGTAGGGGAGTAAATGGACAAGAAGAGGAAGGCGTTTAGGTTATTAATGTCAGAAGGGACAGAGACATCGTATCAGAATTATAAGGAATGTAACAAAAATTGCAGCAGGGCAATCAAATTAGCAAAAATAGATAATGGAAAAAGGATTGCAATAGAAAGTAAGGTCAACCCTAAAAAGTTCTTTAAGAACCTTAATAGCAAAAAAATGAGAAAAGAAAATGTAGGAACCTTTCAGTGTGAGATGGGCAGGCACATTATTGGAGATATGGAAAAAGCAGAGGTACAGGGAGTCCACGGTTATCCAACGGAATCTGTTCTGGAAGTAGCGCTGGATAGTGACACCGTTGTAAAGTGAGTCCCATGTTAATCAGTGACGGTGAGCGTTGGATAACGCATTCAGGCGTCGGATAACGCATTCCGGCGTCGAAAAACAGCCCTTAGGTTTGCATTGTAAGGCGTTGGATATGCCATTCGTTGTAAAGTGAAACGTTGGATAGCGAGGACTACCTGTATTAAACAAATTCTTTGCCTCTGTATTTACCAGGGAAGAAGCAATTGCAATAGTAGGAAGCCACAACCTCTATATTAACGAACAATTGCTTAACTGAGGACGACGTTCATAAGTGGCTGGCCCCGAAGGCATACATCCAAGAGTTCTTAAGGAGCTAAATTCAGTAATTGGCAAACCATTACATTTAATATTAAAGGACTCAATTTCCACAAGATTGGCGTAAAGCAGATGTGGTGCCTATATTTTAAAAGGGAGCTAGATCACACCCGGGGAATTACAGACCTGTAAGCCTGACTTCAAAAGTGGGGAAACTACTTGAAGGTTTAATACGGGATAATATTCAGGAATACCTAATGGAAAACATAATTATTAGTAATAGTCAGCATGGATTTATGAAGGATAGATCTTGCCAAAGGATTTATGAAGGATAGATCTTGCCAAACTAACCTTATTTGTTTCTTTGAGGAGGTAAGTAGGAATTTAGACCAGGGTAATGCAGTTGATGTGGTTTACTTAGATTTTGCAAAGGCTTTTGATACGGTTTCACACAAGAGGTTGGTGTACAAAATAAAGAAAATTGGACTCAGTAAAAATATATGCACCTGGATTGAAAACTGGTTAAAGGATAGACAACAAAAGGTTGTCATAAATTGAACTTTTTCAGGTTGGGCTAAGGTTGTGAGTGTAGTACCTCAGGGATCGGTACCACTCCTTTTTAACTTGCTTATTAATGACCTTGAGATTGGCATTGAGAGCAAAGTCTCCATCTTTGCTGATGATACTAAATTGTGTAAGGTAGTAGAATCAGAGCAGGATGTAATTTCTCTCCAGAAGGACTTGGAGAGACTGGAAACGTGGGCAGGTAATGGCTTAATTCATATAAATAAAAAAATGATGCATTTGGGAAAAAATAATAAACAGGCGACTTACTAATTAAATGGGGATAAATTAGGGGAATCCTTGATGGAGAAGGATTTAGGAGTGCTGGTAGACTGCAAGTTTAGCAATAGTGCCCAAAGTCATGCAGTAGCTGCAAAGGCAAACAAGGTCTTATCTTGCATTAAACTGGGAGTGGATGGAAGGGAAGTAAACATAATTATGCGCCATTTTTCAACATTAGTAAGACCACCCCTTAAATATGGAGTACAATTTTGGGCACCACTCCTTAGAAAATACATTATGGAGCTAGAAAAACTGCAGAGAAGAGACACCAAATTAATAAAGGGGATGGATAATCTAACTTATGAGGAGAGGTTAGCTAAATTAGATTTATTTACATTAGGAAAGAGGCTTCTAAGAGGGAATATGATAACTACAGGCATACCCCGGTTTAAGGACATTCACTTTAAGTACACTCGCGAGTAAGGACATATCGCCCAATAGGCAAACAGCAGCTCACGCATGCGCCTGTCAGCACGTCCTGAACAGCAATACTGGCTTCCTGCCTGTACCGAAGCTGTGCGCAAGCGGGGAGACTATAGAGCCTGTTACACATGCCTTATTTACATCAGTTATGCACATATATGACGATATCAGTACAGTACATGCATCGATAAGTGGGAAAAGGGTAGTGCTTCACTTTAAGTACATTTTCGCTTTACATACATGCTCCGGTCCCATTGCGTATGTTAATACGGGGTATGCCTGTATATACAAATATATTCTGGGGCAATACAAGGAGCCTGTGATGGCAGATACAGTACCGACACACTTTATCCGAGTGTGGTCGGTACCGCAAGCCGGGAAATCTCCCGGCTTGCTAGTGGCCGCCCCTCGGCGTGCCGCGCGTCATAGACGCGCGGTCACGCGTCATCGGGAGCGTGCGCCCCCTGCACGCGCGTCCAGGGGCTCCCCGAGGGAGCCCTGGTGTCCCGCGATCGCGGGACAGCGGCAGGGGGTTCCGGGGGACCCGGCGGACCCGGCAGCGGTAGGGAGAGCGCCCCGATCGGAGGGCGCTCTTCCGCTGCTTCGGCGCGCGCCCGTCACTCTCGGGCGCGCGCCAGGCTACTGCTGCGGCAGAGAACGGGCAAATGCTCGAATAAACTCTGCCGCAGCAGTACAATAGATATCTTTAAAAAAGGTTGTGTATCTTTTTAGAAAGGGAAGGCATACAGGGATATATCAAATAAGTAAACATGGGAAGGATGTTGATCCAGGAAGTAATCCGATTGACAATATTTGGAGTTAGGAAGGAATATATTTTTCCCCTTATGAGATATCATTAGATGATATTTCACTGGGGTTTTTTGTTTGCCTTCCTCTGGATAAATATACTGTAAGTAGAAATATAGGATAAAGTATCTATCGTCTAAATTTAGCATAGGGTGAACTTGATGGACATATGTCTTGTTTCAACCTCATTGTAAGAGACATGTGGAGAGTTACCAGAAGGGAGACAGCCTATCCCTAGTAAGGGCTAACTCACATAATAATAATAATAATAATAATAATAATTGTAGCCCTGGGCCCCATCAGGTCCTGGAGACCCCCCTCCCTTGGAGCAGCCCGATCGCGGGTGCCGCCGGAGCCAGCGACGGACCCGACGGCTGCTTCCAAGGGTGGGGGCCGGAGCAGGGAGTAGTGCTCTGCCTCCGCGAGTGGGCCGGTTGGCGGGGACGCGATCGGTCCGTCGCTAGGGCCGCCGTCGCGTCTCTAAGGACCCGGCGGCTCGGGAAGCAGGGCGCCGCCATTGCGATGCGTGTTGCGCATGCGCAGGGACCCGATAGCGCGGAAGTCCCCCAGAGAAGTCGCGAGAGAGCAGGGAAAGCCCAGGGGAGGTTAGGGCAGCCAGAGAAAGCTTGCGCAAGCGCAGTGCAGGGTAGGAAAAGCCCGCGAAGCCCTAGCCTACCAGGGAAGGCTCTGAGCTGGGACTACAGGTCCCATGCGCCTCTGTATGCCCCATGTGACACCAGGGAGCCAATAGGGTTTAGGAACTCTGCAGAGGCAAAGAGATACATTTGGCGGGCTTGGAGCACGTTAGGTGTTAGTCAGAGACCGGAGCAGCCCAGGGAAGGAGGTAGGGTACAGGAGACACGGACTCCCTGTACTAGGCCAGCACCCCCAGGGTCTGAGGTAGCTAAGTACCCTCTGAGAGAGAGTGTTGCCAGGGACTGCTCTAGAGAGAGGGACCCTGTTACTCAGGTTAGTCCGTTGGAGCAGGGGAGCTGTGAGGGAAGGAAGGGTGCGGGGAGCGCGTGCAGCTCCTGCGGCCCTATAGGTACCCACACCCCAGGTAGGCCCCAACCCCCCACTAGGGTAGTGGGTAAGTGATGAGGGAGGCCCAAGATAGGGACGCTGCCCTTAGTGTAGTGCTGCCTTGTCAGAGTCACGGCGGTCAGTGCTGTGAGGTCTGACAGGCAGGCACCTTGTTGCGCAGCACGTTGGCTGCTAGCACCCAGTGAGCTACAGCTTGCTGCTGTAGGCGCTGGGACTCGTAGGTATTAGTGAGGCTGAGGGAATTGGAGAGTTAGGGGAGTGGGACAGGTCATTAACCCCTGTAGGCCCCTAGGAGTTTCCCCAAAGCCACTACAGGTTGCTGTGCTATAGGGACGGCCTATAGTATAGCGCGTGCCACTTAGATAGATAGGGACACAGCGGCTGCTGCTGTTCCTGTGAAGCGGTTCGGACCCACGTTGGGGTCCGCAGAGACTATTCCAGAGTGGGATCGCCCTGGCGGTCCACGTGCAAGGAGTCCGGTTGGGGATCAGATGACGTCATCCTACTACTGACCCTTTGTGAAGAGTTGCTGACCCGAGCACCGGAGTGCTCGGCAGGTATCATACATTCCTAAGTGCACCACCGGGCCCTTAGCTTAAATAGTGACTGCGCAGTCACCCATTGACTCTCTCTGTAAGAGTGCGGGACATTGGGTGGGGTTCTTTGGACACTAGGTGGGATCACCTGGTGTTGGGGAATCATCCTGCGAGACGTCACGGTTAGTGTCTCCTCGAGAGAGGGACACAGGTTATATTATGGTATGGCCGTGATATGTTATATTGCATGTTAGTAAAGTCCTTAGTTATATTACTTCCTGTCTATGTGATTATTAGTGATTGTCCTGCGAGGAACCACTCCCCCTCTGGTGGGAGCCATCGCAGGTGGAGGCGCTGCATCGTAAGTGAATACCCTAGTATAATTGCCCCAGGTTCCCCATGGCGGAAGCTCAGCCCTCCTGTGAGCCAACAGGTAATGCACAACACCGAGTAACACTATATGTTTCCTGCACCCCCACACTGTATCTGCGATTGGGGGGGGGGGGGGGACCCGTTACATAATAATAATAATAGTTTGTTTGTGTATAGCGCTGCTAGTTTTATGTAGTGTTTTAGAGAGACATTTTGCAGGCACACGTCCCTGCCCCGTAGAGCTTACAATCTATGTTTTTGGTGCCTGAGGCACAGGGAGATAAAGTGACGCCCAAGGTCACAAGGAGCTGACACCAGGTTCCCTTGCTTCAAACTCAGTGCCAGTCAGTGTCTTTACTCACTGAGCCACATCCCCAGTCCCTATGTGCAGGGCTGGGAGGATAAGCATGTGGCCCTTCATGTCAGTCTGTGGGTCTGGATTGGTGTCCGTTGAGGGGCCAGCCTCTGCTGGGTTCCCGGGTTCGCTGCACCCTGGAATAGAGGTCTGGTCCCTGGTGTCTTGATGTCAGCAGACAGTCCTTCTGCGTGCTCAAGACAATCATCACCTCCTTTGGCAGCACAGTTGTGATTGTGCTCAGGAGTCTCTGTCAGTTCCCAGCAGAAGGCTTTTCAACCTGTCTGATTAACCAGGTAGAGACTGGTTAATTGACTTTGGCTGCAATTAACCATCTACCTGCTGGATTCCTTATACCACTAGAGGCTTTCTATTGAAGCTTAATTTAGACAGGGTTAAGTCCTTGTTACACTCATCTACTATGTAACTATATAGCATGTAATTATATTATAAGACAGGGGAGCGCAAACTTTTTGAGCTGCGCCCCCCTGCCTGCTCCTGCAGCTTCTCGCGCCCCCCTTACTGTTAGACCGGCGTCGGGTGTGACATCACACGACCCCATTGGCATGGCAACACGGCGTCAAATGATGCCGTGGTGTGTCACATGGCCCCGCGGCATCATTTGATGCCGCGTTGCCATGGCGACGCGGCACAACACTCCTACTGAAACCTGGTATGTAGGTTACAGAGGCCTCACGCCCCCCCCGGCATTTAATTTAAATGCCTGGGGGAAGAGTGCGGGGCCTCTGCACCAGCCCGCGCCCCCCCTGGGGGGTGCGCCCCCCTGTTTGCGCACTGCTGTTATAAGACAAGGATGGGAAACTCCAGTCCTCAAGGGCCACTAACAGGTCCCATTTTCAGTATATTAAAATTAACGGGTTGCAGCTCCGGAGACCCCCTGCTTCAATCCTGGGTAAAAAAAAACAAAATAATCGAAATAAATGTTAAATAAAAAGCGATTGGATTGCTCCTTTCAATAATAATAATATAAATGACTTATTTTGTACCAAAAGATTGTCACATTTTCAATGTTATGTGTGAAGCCCATTGTCAGAAAAATGTTACAAGAGTAATGTCTTGAAAGAAAAACAACTCCCAGTTCGAGGTGAATATAGACCAGGGGACTCCAACTCAGTCCTCAAGGGCCACCAACAGGCCAGGTTTTATGCATATCCCTGCTTCAGTACAGGTGGCTGAATCAGTGGCTCAACTGATTGAGTCACCTGTGCTCCAGCAGGGATATCCATAAAACCTGGCCTATTGGTGGCCCTTGAGGACTGAGATTGAGACCCCGGACATAGATAGATACCTTCCGGAAGAACACCGGTCCATTTCTTGCACTCTTTCATGTATATTACGCCTCTTTGAACATCCATTGTTGCGTCTCCAGTAACTTTCTTTTTCCAGTTCCTACATTGTCAGTTCTGCACTCGCTAGTTCCAGGAAACAATCGCTCATCATAATTGTCAACCTGATCCGATCAACAGACGAGGGTTATTTTTCAGGACTTTCAAAACCAAAGTCTATGGGCAGGATTTGCTAGTTGTCTGTGATATATGTGAAACTGGATGATGTATTGCAGCATGGTACGATTCACCCACGGGGAATAGTTAAGCAGATTGGTTGCACAAGCTTAGGACAGGCTTTAATTGTGAATTCAATACATCTTGTGATTGAGAGCCAGGGCCGGCTTCTGGGAAATAAACCTAATACAGCTTATTAGCATGTAAATGTAGATCCTCAGTATAGATTAAAGACACTGCTTATTAAAGCAGTAATCCATGCAATATCATACATGTGTTTTTTTTTTATATATATATTAAATCAGTTATGAACAAATATGGAGTCCAAGAATTGCGACAATGTCCAACAGAGGAGAGTCCAATCTTTGACTTCAGGCTCCACAGCAGGGATTTACATGTGTGAAGCAAAGGAGAGAAGAAGAAAAAATCATAGTGCAACAATGTTAAAAGCAAACATATAGGACACACAAGACAAAACAAACATAAAACAATGACAAGTAGGCTGACAAATAATACAAGAGTAAATTTAATGAACAACTAAAAAATGCCTCGAGCAGTGGCGGATCCGGTGTGTTAAAACGGAGAATCCTACTTACAGAATGTAACTGAACTACAAGCAGGGGGTTGTGTGGTGGATTAGAAGTCTTCGAGCAACATGCTTGGCGGGCTCGTTGCGCAATCAGGGGAAAACTCCGATACTCACTTCCCTTTAGGTTCTGCTCTTCCGATGCGCGACCACTTGTGTTTCTCGTCTTCTCCTGGTGCCGACTGCCGCCTTCCGGAAACACGTACTGGGGCGGGGGACAATCGCTCGGAACTCTCCTTCTCCTGGATTGTATGTCTGGAACGCTCCTGCACGTGCTCTGCTCCTAATCGATCACTCTTTCAAACTGGCCCAAGCGTTTCGCGATTGCGCATGCCACTTCATCTAGGTTATATAGAACGCACAGTCCCATATGAACTTTAAATATGAAGGATTGACCCCATTGGTAAAGATAGAAGCACCTATCGATTTGACGTTATATATGCCAATGTTGGTCTAAACCTGCTGTCACCATTTCGTGCTCAATGCAGCAACTCTTATCCATACCAAACAACAGACAAAAAGATACGAACCACTGACACATTTAACAAAAATAATACTTATTCAACTCTCAAAGATGTACAATAAACGTCATATACCAAACATATGTGCTCTAAGCTAATAACTGTCGCAAAATATTCAACGGA
>CM071572.1:77590317-77653146 GCA_036426205.1 Ascaphus truei
ACCCCTGACTACTAATCTGCCCTTCTTCTGGCAGTAAGCCCTGGTACAGCAGGTCTGCCAGTAGTCGGTATGGGGTTTTCCCCCTCACCTTTGGTACTGCACTTGAGTGACAGCAGAGGGTGGTACATCTGTTGCAGCTGGGGACAACGGGGTGCCGCCTTTGGCAGTACTTAAGGGCAGGGCCACCCTAAAATTAGAGGTTGTTCCTTCCCTCACTTGAGGAAGGCAGGTCCCACAACTGGGAGCCTGAGATTGGGGCCTTCCCATGTGCTCTTCCCTCTGGGGGAGAGTGAGTGTGGACCATACCTCTGCCTCTGCTAGGGAGGTGGGGAAGAGCTAGGATGGTTGCGGGTGCCCTTGGCCTGTAGTGGGTTGTCTGACGTACAAGGTGTCTGAACCTCCGCTAGAAGAACCCAGAGTACTACTAGCCATAGCCAGACTAAAGAACACGAGTGATTGTAATGGACTAAGATCGTGTACAGCGTATCGAGATGGAGCTTGTAGCCTGGGGTACAAACCTACTCTTGGTAGACTGCTAATCTAGTGCTGTGATGAACCACAAGGAACGGATTCCTGTTGGAATCGCGGTTACAGCGTGGTCTGTGAAGTGATTGTGCCCAAAATGGAGGTTCCCTTGCCCGGGAATCTGCCCCGTGAGTTACAGGACTTAAAATAGTGTCTCCCGCCAAGGCTGGAGAGCGCACGTGCTGTTTGCAAAAGAACTGTATGCCTCGGTGCAAAGTTCTGCCAGAGTGGGTGTGCAAAAGCCAGAACCCCACCCAAGCGATGTGACTCGCTCAGCCAGGAGTCAGAGTCACGCTTCGTCTATGTCACTGAGTGCCCCATCTCTAATCTCCACCAGAGGGAGGGGACACGCTGACAACCAATGCCTAAAAACTTTGCAGAATAAGGGAGGTACCGGATGCAGCGGACCGCACCCTCAGTTCTTCGGAGCCTGGCGAGTGAAAGGAGTGAGCTACCCTTTGCTCTTGTGCCCTTGTGCCCACTACCGCCTACCGGGAGGACTCCTGGTGGTAACCGTGGAAGGGAAGAGGTACCTTCAATGCCTTTGTCCCAAGTGCGACTTCCCAGGTGGCGACCTGGTCTGGGGAGCCCAGTGTGCCCCCAGCGCAGCACCGTTCCTGAGGCCCACGCTGTCGAGGCTTACAGAGTTCACCCAGAAAGATGCGACTGACCCCATTACTTGGGCGGTCGAGGTCGATGCAGCTGCTAACCCAACTACCTCAACTATGGAGGCTTCAGAGGGCCCGTTGCGCCCGAGATGAGTGCCGATGACTATCAAGCAGGCTGAGAGAGGAACAGACCGGGCCCGCAGAGGAACCAGAGACGGTTGGTGAACCGGAGCCAGCCCATGAGATGTCGGGTAAGGTGACTGCCTGGGGTGATGCGGCACCGTTGTTCTCAAAGACGCATGAGCCGGGACCGGCTTCTCCTTGCAGTAAGCCCTGGTACAGCAGGTCTGACAGTAGTTGGTATGGGGGTTTTCCCCCTCACCTTTGGTACTGCATGAGTGACAGCGAGGGGTGGTACATCCTGTTGTAGCTGGGAACAACGGGGTGCCCCGCCTTCGGCTGTGTACTTAAGGGCAAGGACCCCCCTAAAGTTAGTGGTTGTTCCTTTTTCCCACTTGAGGAAGGCAGGTCACACATTGGAGAGGCGCATATTGGGCCTACTCTATTCTCTTCCCTTAGGGGAGAGTGAGTGTGTACCTTACCTCTGCCTCGCTAGGGAGGTGGGGAAGAGCTAGGATGGCTGCGGGTGCCTTTGGTGTAGTGACGGTCCAGGGACCATCTTCATTGATAGTGACCTGACAGACTGTATCCGGCAGAAGACTGCCGTGTAAACTGTACTGAAGAGTGTAGAATAAACCCGCTCCTGTTTGTAATATACCTCCTGCCTGGTGCGTGACCCTACTGAGGGGGAAAGGTAATAAGTTCTACCATGGGAGATCACCTTTAGTTCCTGGAGACGCGGCAGATGAGAGGCGCTGCACTGCTAAGAGATTGTGGGGTGAACCCCAGAAGCCGTTCCTGTGTCCCACTACCACCGGCGGACGGCTCAGCCCTCCTGTTGCCAGCAGGTGTATGCACCATACAATGGCCAAATCTCCCACCGGGTGGGGGGAAACCCATTACACTTACTAAATTTTTTTCTTTTTAATGCAATTTTAATGAGTTTCAAATACGGAGCATCCTTTGAGTATATCAAGGTTGTTAAAAGCAGCAGTAACAAGCTGCCGTTTAAAAAAAAAAATCCCCTTTAATATGTGCATCAATACAATCCCCACATTGATAAGTATTAGCTAGTTGCCGTCAGTCCGGTCTCCTGTGATCGATCGGCGAAGATTCGGCTCGGGGGTTCACTAAATGGTTGTCAGTTAAGCAGATGAGGACCAAAGATGCAAAGTTCTGTGGGGAAGATCATGTGACCAGGCAGTCACTAGATACAATTGGTGCACAGCTAGAGAGAGGGCAAGGCTCAAAAAGGAGTGCGCCAGAGCCTGTTTCAGAAGAGGAAGGGAATGTGACTTTGTAAATGGTTGCTATAGAAACAAAAAATGCTTGTTACATAATAATATATTAAAAATTTCATTTCAGAGTTGTTTTAAAAAAAATAAAATGCAACAAGTATTTTCTCACAGTACAGAACTGATTTATTTGAAAAAAAGCACACGTAGGATATTGCTTGGTATTTTGGATCTAGGGTAATGTCTAGGGTATGAATGAACCCAGCTAGCTTCAACTCAGCCCTCTTTCCAACGCACAAGTCCTGTATATTTTCTTCACTTTATTTAGGAAAGCAGCAATAAAAACAGGCACTTGTGGATAAGATGTTTGTGTTGGAAAGGTGTGTCTCTGTGGATGCTTTGTAGTAAGGGCAGGTGAAAAGAATTGGCCATGCCATAGGGGTGTAACATGAATGTACTCACTCTGCCAATGTCAGGAAGTAAAGACAGTGGGTACTGCTTGTGACACAGGGATAGGGGTCAGGCCAAACTAACAGTCAGCAGGGACAGTGGGGAATGGGAAAGCCCATTAACTTGGAGGACTGGAGATGTTGCCAGGGCAACCAGGGGTGTGACAGACTGGAAGGAAAAAGGGCAACATAATGTATCCATTCCATCTGCACTGGGTGTGAAACTGCAAGGAAAGTAACATCCAAATACAGCTAGCAGGCAGAAGTCACACCCCTGGTTGCCCTGGCAACCAGGGGTGTGACAGACTGGAAGGAAAAAGGGCAACATAATGTATCCATTCCATCTGCACTGGGTGTGAAACTGCAAGGAAAGTAACATCCAAATACAGCTAGCAGGCAGAACTGCCAAGGAAAGGGGGGGGGGGGTGAAACAGAGACGGCAGAAATGGGTATTTCTGTTCCATGACAGCTTGGTCTACAGCTTTTTTTTTTTTTTTTTCCAAACTTTTTTATTAGGCTTTGTTGGGTTTACAGACATATCCATGCAGTTTCAACCCACTACAAATATTTGTGTTTTTTAGATAGAACATCGCCAAAGAATTCGCGACTGGTCTGCAGCTTTAATAAAGATGCTTCACACACTGCACAATTTTTGGAAACTACTACTCATCACAGTCAAGACACATCATAGAGGATATGTCATAAAATAATTAAAATGTGGCAAACTCAGTCTAAGGAGAGTTTCTCCAATTTGTTCCAGCACCATACAGCGAAATACAAGTAGCTGAGTTTTTTTTGTGAAGCCAATTGATCATATGATAAAATAACTGGTCCACAATATTGACTCATACCTCGGTCTCCAATACCAGCAGGGCTGCTAACAGAGATCTTGGGGCCCCGGACAAACTAAAGGTGTAGATCCCCCCCCCCCCCCATTTCCCCCCACCCCACGGCAAACTGATGGTCCTGAGAGGGGGGGAGAAAGATGTGGGCCTGGTAGGGTGGAAGGAGAGAGGAAAGAAAGCAAGAGGGGGGGGGGAGAAAAAGAGGGTGGGGGATAAGAGAGAGGGTGAGAGATGAAGAGGGGAGAATGAAAGGAAGAGAAAGAAAGGGAATGAGAGAGGCGGAGAGAGAGAGAGAATTGATTGAAGAAGGGGGAGAGAGAGAGAGAGAGAGAGAGAGAGAGAGAGAGAGCCCCCCCCCTCCTGTCCACTGTTCGTCCCTCCCCTCTGGGGAAAGAGGGAGAGAGAAGGGAGCGGGAAATTTAACTCACGGGCAACGCCGGGTCTCTCTCCAACTCACCTCTCCCCCTCCCCGCCGCCGCTCCAACTTGAACAGGCAGGCTGCCTCGCGGCGCCTAAGATGGCCGCGCCCGGAAGAACCCCCTTCCTCCCTCGCGGCGCCGAGTGAGAAGATGGCGGCGCCCGGAAGTACAGGTAGGTGTCGCGTGTGTGTCGCTCCCCCACTTCCCCACCCCCCCACTTCCCTACCTCCCCCCCACTTCCCCCCCACCTCTCAGAGCACGCTCTCTACAGCTCAACATCCCCGAGGAGCAGGAGGAGGGCGGCAGGGAGTTAATACCTCCTTTGTGCCACGGGAGTCGGCGGAGGCCACGAGGGGGGAGAGAACCAGTGGCAGCCCGAGGAGCGCGGCATGCTACCAGGTGAGGAAATGCAGGGGGAGGAATCCATGCCTTTGACGCCCCCCCCTGCCTTTGACGCCCCCCCTGCCTTTGATTCCCCCCACTTCCTTTACCCCACCCCCGGCCTTGACGCCCCCCCCCTGCCTTTGTACGCCCCCCCCTGCCTTTGACCGCCCACCTGCCTTTGACGCCCCCCCCTGCCGTTTGAGACCTCCCCCTGCCTTTGACGCCCCCCCGCCTCTTTTGACGCCCCCCCCTGCCTTTGACGCCCCCCCCCCTTCCGCCGTCGCCAACGCCGGTTAATACACCACCCTCTCCTCCCCGCACACTCCCCCCGCCCCCGTCACACTCAACCTTCCTCCCCGCTCTGACAACTTTCCCCCTCCCCGGCGCTCACACCCTCCCTTGCCGCTGGCTCCCCTCCGCACTTCTCCCCCCGACCCCGTCTCTCATACCACTCACTCACCCTCTCCCCCTCTAGCACCTCATGTCCCATCTCCCCGTTCGCTCCACTCAACCTCGCCTCTCCCTGGCGCGTTACTAACCACAGCACCAACGACACATCCACATTATCCGAGACACCTACTTAAAACACATCAGACTTACTGCCTCACCGTCCTCTCACACCCACACACCACATATACATACTGACTTCCCTCACTCAACGCACCACTTACTTACTTGTCCTGCACCTCACTCACACACTTAAGTACTCTCACACAACACTTTACTTGCCCTCAGGACCACACCGCACACACTCTCTTTATCCCGCACACACGCCACACTGACTTGTTTGCTTCTTCTTCTGTTTGTTTTTCTTTCTGCGTCATACTCACTTACGCCGCTCTGCACACACACACTGACTGAACTCCCCACACTGCCTTAAGCTGTAAAAGGATGGTAGTGTGGGACTGTCATGTTATAGTGTAATGGTAACATAACAAGAGAGAGGTGTTAGGAGAAGTAAGAGGGGATCGGAACATGACATCCCGAAGGCACGCCATTTCTCTCACTGTATCACATATATACGGAGTACAAAGATACTACTCCACGGCCTCTCGTTTGAGCAGACACAGTTAAAGTATCTTTATATTCCCTCTTGGGCTCATGCTAACTCCAGATGCATGAAGTGTGCACATAGCCCCCCCACGTTAGTGGTTTTAAATAGGCTATAATGCTAGAGTGGCATTAGGCCACAATTACCTTAGTTTAAAACTAGAACATTAAAACACACTTAAAAAACATATCAATACATGAACATTACAGCCAGTCCTGTTATGATATGTTTCGTAGTGCACGTGTGCGCTACTCGCTGAATCCCGCTCCGGGTATGTGCTGCCTTCCTGTAGTCCTCTCCTCGACGGTGGCTGTGTTGGTCCACATGCTTAAAAAGTAAGATCCAAACTCGTTCAACATTCACCATTTCTTGGGCTTCCTCAGCGCTCCGTAGATGGTGGAAAGGACTTGTTTAGTATATATCGCTAATGCTAGCCATCCTATGTCATGTAAGACATTAACCTGTCTGGTCCACATTAAGACTACTGGTGCTGCTGTGTGCGTTCGTTTAAAAGGCTGGTAAATTCAGTTTGATTGGTTAATGCAAATGCCACGACTTTAACCCAAATAAATACATACAGCCATATAAATATAGATATTATTATATATTATATAGGAGAGCAAGTGATGGTGTTAGTGACCAAAAAATATAAGCAATGGAAGAACGATATACCAGACAGCTTAGTGCTGACGTACATAGTAGTGAGAATTAATGTAACATAATGATACTGACGGATAGTGAGGGTTTCGAACAGCATATCAAATATTAATTAAGTGTCAAACACGTGACTATATCCAGCACATTAAAAAGAGACATTATGGTGTTTAGTTACCCGATTAAAAATGGTATAAGAACACAAGATACTTCCAATACCTTTAGTGTCTAACGTGGACTAATATTTTATTATTATTACGTTATTAATATTATTAGTCACGTTAGCACTAAAGTTATTTGTTATGCTTTTTATACCATTTGTTTCATCTTGGTCACGTAACACCAATAACTTGTCTCTTTTTATCTATGGCTCAGATAGTCACGTTTGGACACTTAATATAATTGCATATTTGCATATCTGTTTCAACCCTCACGTATCCTGTCAGTATCATATGTTCATTATTATCACTACTATGTCACTCGTCCCGCACTAAGCTGATTTGGTATAGTCTTCTTTACCATTCTTAATTTTGGTCACTAAAACAACCCCAGCACTTGTCTCTCTATACAGATATGGCTGTATTATTTATTTGGTTTTCGTCGGGCTATTTGCAGTAACAGTTTACACGGAATTTCGCTGCTTAAACAACGAACACAAACGCAGCCACTCATTAGTTTTAATTGTGTACCAGACTGTAATGCTTACAGGACAAGGGTTGGCTGCATTAGCATATACTGTCGCGGCCGAGTTTTATTCTTACCTTTCCCCTGTTCTCACGTCCGCGACAGTAAACCGGCGCGGAACCTCCTGTCCACTGTCGTCCCCACCCCTCATTGTCCCCCATCACGTGTCCCCTCTGTCCTCCCCTCTGGGGAGAACGGAGAAAGAGGGAGGAGAAGGGAGCGGGAAATTTAACTCACGGGCAACGCCGGGTCTCTCTCCAACTCACCTCTCCCCCTCGGCGCTCCAACTCACCTCTCTCCCTCCCCGCCGGCGCTCCAACTCACCTCCCTCCCGGCGGGGGAACAGACAGGCTGCCTCGTGGCGCCTAAGATGGCGGCCACCCGGAAGGACCCCCTTCCTCCCTCGCGGCGCCGAGTGAGAGATGGCGGCGCCCGGAAGTACAGGTAGGTGTCGGTGTGTGTCGCTCCCCCATTTTTCCACCCCCCCACTTCCACCCCGCACTTCTCCCCACACTTTCTTCCCCCCCACCTCCCAGAGCACGCTCTCTACGGCTCAACATCCCGAGGAGCAGGAGGAGGGCGGCAGGGAGTTAATACCTCCTTTGTGCCACCGGGAGTCAGCGGAGCCACGAGGGGGGAGAGAACCATGGCAGCCCAAGAGCACTGCATGCTGCCAGGTGAGGAAATGCAGGGGGAGGAATCCAGCCTTTACGCCACCCCCCTCGCCCCCCCTGCCTGTTTGACGCCCCCCCGCTTTGACGACCTCCCCTGCTTTTTGACAACCTGCCTGATATTGCCCCCCCTGCCTTTTGACGCCCCCCCCGCCTTTGACGCCCCCCCTGCCTTTGACGCCCCCCCCCCCTCCGCCGGCCAACGCCGGGTATCCACACACACACCTCTCCTCCTCCCCACACACTCCCCCCCCGGCGCTCACTCCCCCTGCCTTCACCGCCCGCCTCGGCCAACGCTGAGTATACACACACACACACTGACTGACACACGTACTGACGCACGCACACAACCCCTGGCAGCCACACGCACACAACCCCTGACAGCCACATGCACACACACCCTGACGCACGCACACACACTGACTGACGCACACGCACGCCACATGACTGACGCAAACAAACACACGCACACTAACTGATGCGCACAACCACACACACACATGACTGACACACACCACTGACTGACAACACACACACTGACTGACACACACACACCACCACACCACACACTGACTGACAAACACACACAAACAACACACGACGACACACACACACACTGACACACACACACACACTGCACTGACACACACACACACACTGCACACACTGACACACACACACACACACACACCACACTGACTGACACACACACACACACTGACTGACACACACACACACACACACACACACACACACACACACACACTGACACACACACACACACTGACTGACACACACACACACACTGACTGACACACACACACACACTGACTCACACACACTGACTCACACACACACACTGACTCACACACACACACTGACTGACTGACACACCCACTGACTGACTGACACACACACTGACAGACTGACACACACTGACAGACTGACACACACACTGACTGACTGACACACACACTGACTGACGCGCACACACACTAACTGACTGACACACACACTGACTGACACACACACACTGACTGCGCACACACACACACACCGACTGACACACACACACCGACTGACGCGCGCGCACACACCCCCACACACACTGACTGACGCACGCACACACACACTGACTGACGCACGCACACACACACACTGACTGAGGCACACACACACGCACACACTGACTGTGTGTGCGTCAGACTCACTGACGCGCGCGCGCACACACTGCATGAAGCTGTAAATGAGGGAGGGGGGAGACTGGATTGATGTGAATGGGGGACAAACAGAGAGAGGGGGGAAGAGAGAGAGAGGAGCGGGAATATTACATCCCGGGCAACGCCGGGTCTCTCAGCTAGTATATAATATAGTAAGAGTTTGGGCTTCATGGGTTATTGCTACATTTTAGCACTAAACAATAAGGATCCCAGGTTAATAGCTCTCTCTTGTGGAACATAATCTTTCACGGTAACGGAGGTGGCTTGCACTTGCTTGTAAAGATTAATGTATATTTTAACCTGTATACAGCAAATTAAAATACCCCTTGTGTGCACATTCAGATCTTAGACAGGTCTCCAGCCCTATCTTTCCCCATTACCTCTTAGCATACAATGCTTCCACTGCAACCAGGGATTATGGGTAATGACATGCAAATGAGCACTCACAGTGAGTAGGGGGGGAGGGGGTGTGAGTCATACCTCTAGTCCTGGGCCCCGGGAAATCTATCTGCGGCCCTGGCAAGTGGTAATGTTAAGCTGCATTTGCCTAACATTGTCTTTCCATGTTGGCTTGTGGTGAGTCTTCATATTATACCATAAAAAAGGAAGTCCCCAGATGCATTCTAGATATTCCTACTGTTACAATGAATACCAAACCCCTTCAACTCTATACCAACACTACGTTACAATCCACTCTTTCAGAAAACCTGCTTAGTTGCTGTGTCCGTTTACAATGCGTGCAATTGGGGTGTAACACTGATTGTCTGTGTAGTTATTAACCCAGAGCTGATGATGGTATTTTCTAAGGACAGGCAGGTTCGTGCATTCGGAAACTTCGTGAATGTCGAAGTTCGCTTGGGGCGTCCGAGTCGAACTTCGCAACTCATTTTTAAATACAAGCGAAATACGAACCAAACCCTGAGTGGAGGCGTATGTCCCAGAGCAATGCCAGATCTGCATGTGTGTGTGTGTGTGTGTGTGTGTGTGTGTGTGTTTGTGACATTTGCTCTGACTTTACATCATTTATAAGTAATAATTCCACATTGAGCAATATTATAGTGTAGTATCGTGAGCCTGGGCAACCGCACGTGGTAACCCCAGATTAGGTTATATAAAGATGCATGTCCATTTAGTTCAACCTCTGTTAAATGCTAATTCTTTGTTAAATTGTCTTGATCCAGAAGAAGGCAAATAAAAAAATGTAAAAAAACAAGAGATACATTTATAAATGATGTCTCACAAGGGAAAAATACAACTTTACTTATTCTAGTAATGGCTATCACATTTCTCCCTGGATTATAGTTCTTTCTAGGTTTACTTCTTTGGCATATGGATGTTTACCTTTCCTTTCTTAAAAAACGTGTAACATCTTCTTAAATATATCTACTGTATCTGCCATCACAGTCTCCACTGGCAAATCTCAACATGGGAACTATATGATGGACAACCCTTTGGAAACCCACAAATGTAACTGTAAGAAAGAGTCACACCAGACACCGGTATATATATATAGTGGTGGCAAAACCACCCAATAAATAAAATATAACCTCTCGCCTCCCAGCCAAAATAGAAAGATCTACAACACTTAAATTACAAACCGCTCCTCCTCCCACCGCCAGCCAAGAACCTGACAGCACCAATAAACCAAATCTAATTGTGTTAACCACTTCATGACATCCTGATAAAATTAACCATACTTCCCCTGTGCTGCGACAACAAAACCACAGGCTTTTAACCTGTTTCTATTTTTCTTATATTATGATAACACAATGCCATAATACGTATTAAACAACATGGGCAGTGTCCCTCATAAATAGGGCCGTTTGGGGGGATCCATAGCTGCCCTGTCCTGACAGGTAAATAAAATACTACCTCTGCCTCCCCACCTGCTATTAATACGCAAAGATCCTCACCAAACGTAGGCCAGCCATGCAACGCCACTCCCCCGACCAATCACTTAACCTGCTAACAGTACCTGCTCGGCAACGAGTATAGCAATATACAGTAAACTGTGCGTCATGTGACTCCTCACTAACTCTACTTAAGGCTGCAACCAGAGTGAGAGACCACTCGCTGGCGCTCCAGCGCCTTGACATCAGGCGCTGGGCGTTTCATGGCCAGCCAGTTGCGCGCTTGAAGGGGCGTGTCAGGGGCGCGGCCTTTACATCACTAGCTGGTTCGCCCTCATTGGGCGAGCCGTTCACGTGACGCATCAGCGAGCAGCCAAATCAAATTTGGTTGTCTCGCCAAGCAGGTAAGCGCCGCGTATGCGCGGGCGCTCGCTCACGCTGGCCACACACATTGCATCAATGTGTTTTATCTCAGTCCAGCGTGAGTGCGCGCGCCCGCTCAGCAGCACTCTGGCCGAGGCCTTACTGACTGCTCAAATCCCAAGCTGACGCACCAGAACTGCAAAATGGGGGCCAGGTTCTTTGATGCATTGGCGCTACGAACTGTAAGACGAAAATGACACTATTTGCATCGATCTTATGCTGAAACGGCCTTGAAACATCAGCACCCCGAATCTTCCAGCCGTAGTCCATGATCTTCGTTCAATACTTTGCTATGTACTGCATGATTTTCACTGTGACCTTAAGTGACACACAAAGGACACGTTTAGTCTTGTTTTAATGCAAAAAAAACGACCATTCTGGGAGCGTGACACGGATGAGGTGCAAATAGCATCGTTATATCTTCACTTTCTGATTGACAGCGACAACTATGATTCAGCCGCCGACAGCAAAATGCAGAACTAGTACAGATACAAAAGCTACACATCTCGGTTTCCCACGGTCTGTTCTTTAAATAGACCAGAGAAGTTAACTGACCAGATATTGTTTCGCAAGGTATATTTCGGTGGCTTGAATAATTTTTATTTAAGTGCAAAATCCGGTGCGCCCGGCGAGTTTACTAGGTGTGGGTTTGACAGTAACAAGTACACGTTGGAAAAAAAGTTGAAAATGCAGCAATGTCGGGGAATACAGGTGCATGCAGACAATTGGGTTGTGTGGTTTAGCTTGCGGTTTCCTTGCTAAGCTGATGTTTGCAGACGAGTCTGGAGGTAGCAAGCTCTCTGCAGAAGCTCTGAGTTTCCTGCAACACGTCTTACTTCTCGGGCTCTATAAGTCACGAGAGGAAAACACGTACAAGCCCCCACCAAAAGAAAAACACAGGCTTGAAATGTCAGCAGCATCTCACAGCATAGAAGCATGTGTGTATCTTTGTGTATGTGCAAACTGTGTATATATCAGTAAATTGTGTGGGGTGAACGGAGGAGACCTTTTTCTAGAGTCTCCATGGAGTTATTATGAGATGCGTGCTTCTTGTGCCACATTTCTTTATTTATAAGGGAATTATTTGTTGTAGTTTGGATAGGAATTATGTTTTTTTCTTTGCCTTGGGGATGCTGTACATTTTTCCCCCTACAAAAGCAGTGCAGTGTGTATCAGTGATGTGATTGTGGTCCTATTATGGGGCATCCCTACAACTTAACGACTCTCCCTTAACCCGAACCATTTGACCCAAACCCCGATGATGACATGAGAGCTGAAACGGGGGAGGAAAAGGCCACAGCTTTTATTAACCACCTTTTAAGCCATAACACACACAGAAGGTTTGCCAGGCTAGCCTGAACTGAACCCGAGCCCACGGATACTGTTGCTCCCAAGCAATCACCACCTGCCAAAACCAGCCAATGGCACCCCTTCATTCCACGAAATTGACACAATAAGCATGGTAGGAACCCTTGAGACTGGCTGACACGTCCAAGCCCAGTGCCTTTGCCCAGCTCAGATCTCGAACCATTGAGTTGAGTTCCTCCTGAGCTTAACTTAAGCTATGCAAGCAGAAGTACCTCCCAGCATAAGCGTGATATCTACCAGGGGAAGAAGCACATGGTAACCCTATTGTTTGACACCAGGTAATGTCTGAAGTGAAGTCAGTTTGTTATATGGCGAGCATTATGAACGGCTGTGAATAAAGCTCTTGTTTGTACTATAAACGTTTCTGGCACCCATTATTACTCTATCTCCATATCCACCCCCAGCCTGCACTGACCCAGCACCATGTGCTATATCCAACTCAATATAAACTCCTTTAGAGCTGGGCAAGGAGGGATATATATATATATATATATATATATATGGTTAATGGGAGTAGCTTTGGAAGGTCTAAGGTACCTCCAGTAGTCGTTTGGGGGGAGGCGGGGTCATACTTGGCTTGGCACCCAGTATGGCAGTGACCTTCCAGTGGTGGTGTTGGTTTGGACCAAGTGGCTTGGGTGGCTATTGGCAAATCGAGGTACAATGCGGGGGGTATCCCTCAGGATTATGGATTCGTTACAGAGCAATTTAGCAGGTTACCCTAGTTTTGGTTATATTTTGTATATATGTAAAATAAATCTGCGACCTGTTTCATCCAACTACTTCTATGTGTATTATTTAATGAAGGGATGATTTAGGGGTTTCAAGTACAAGCAAATGTTAACCCTTAGCATGCTGGTCCTGTGCAGAGGGGAGCCCCATCAGGCTGTCGCCTTTAGAGCAAAGCAGATATACACTGGGGTGGTTGAGATTCAATGCAGCTGTGAATACAAAGATCTTTGTGTCCTCTTGGCTCATTAACATTCCAGTGGGTGGGGTTAACGTTCCACAAAGTACAAGCAAATGTTAACCCTTAGCATGCTGGCCCTGTTCAGAGGGGAGCAGCTCTTGGGGGGGGGGGGGGGGACGACACATCAGGCTGTCCATCTTTGGGGCAACGCAGATGTACACTGTGGTGGTTGTGATTCAATGCAGCTGTAGAGGTATTAGTAAGTCATGTGCCCTTTGCCCGATGTCTCAGGGGCTTCTTTGTGTTTGTATCAGTGCATTCATGTGTGTATATAAGTGTGTACCAGCATGTTAATATGTATCTGTTTGTCTATCCCTGTATTAATATGTGTGTATGGGTGTCTGTATACGATATCTGTGTATGTGTATAAGTGTGTCTGTACGTGTATTCATGTATTGATGTGTGTGTATATGTGTGTCTGTGTTAATGTATGTATCCGTGTCTGCATGCATCAGTGTCTTAATATGTATCATTGTGTTATTGTGTATTAATGCCTGCCTGTATCAGTGTGTTATTGTGTATTAATCCTTGCCTGTATCAGTGTGTTATTGTGTATTAATGCCTGCCTGTATCAGTGTGTTATTGTGTATTAATCCCTGCCTGTATCAGTGTGTTATTGTGTATTAATGCCTGCCTGTATCAGTGTGTTATTGTGTAGTGACATTGGCTCTGACTTTACATCATTTTAAGTAATAATTCCACATTGAGCATATTATGTGTAGTATCGTGAGCCTGGGCAACCGCACGTGGTAACCCCAATTAGGTTATATAAAGATGCATGTCCATTTAGTTCAACCTCTGTTAAATGCTAATTCTTTGTTAAATGTCTTGATCCAGAAGAAGGCAAATAAAAATGTAAAAAACAAGAGATACATTTATAATGATGTCTCACAAGGGAAAAATACAACTTTACTTTTTCTAGTAATGGCTATACATTCCCCTCATCTCCGATTATATTCTTTCTAGGTTTACTTCTTTTGGCATATGGGGATGTTTACCTTTCTTTCTTAAAAAACGTGTAACATCTTCTTAAATATATCTACTGTATCTGCCATCATCACAGTCTCCACTGGCAATCTCAACATGGGAACTATATGATGGACAACCCTTTGGAAACCCACAAATGTAACTGTAAGAAAGAGTCACACCAGACACCGTTATTATATTATGGTGGCAAAACCACCCAATAAATAAAATATAACCTCTCGCCCCCCACAAATAGAAAGATCTACAACACTTAAATTACACAAACCGCTCCTCCTCCCACCGCCAGCCAAAACCTGACAGCACCAATAAACCAAATCTATTGTGTTAACCACTTCATGACATCCTGATAAAATTACACCATACTTCCCTGTGCTGCGACAAACAAAACCACGGCTTTTAACCTTGTTTCTATTTTTCTATATTATGATCACACAATGCCATAACGTATTAAACACATGGGCAGTGTCCCTCATAAATAGGCCGTTTGGGGGATCCATAGCTGCCGTCCTGACAGGTAATAAAATCTACCTCTCTGCCTCCCCACCTGCTATTAATCCGCAAAGATCCTCACCAAACGTAGCCGCCATGCAACGCCCACTCCCCCGACCAATCACTTAAACCTGCTAACAGTACCTGCTCGGCACAGAATATGCAATATCAGTACACTGTGCGTCATGTGACTCCTCACTAACTCTACTTAGGCTGCAACCAGAGTGAGAGACCACTCGCTGGCGCTCCAAGCGCCTTGACCATCAGGCGCTGGGCGTTTCATGGCCAGCCAGTTGCGCGCTTGAAGGGGCGTGTCAGGGGCGCGGCCTTTACAATCCTAGCTGGTTCGCCCTCATTGGGCGAGCCGTTCACGTGACGCATCAGCGAGCAGCCAAATCAAATTTGTGTTGTCTCGCCAAGCAGGTAAGCGCCGCGTATGCGCGGGCGCTCGCTCACGCGTGGCCACACACATTGCATCAATGTGTTTTTATCTCAGTCCAGCGTGAGTGCGCGCCGCCCCTCAGCAGCCTCTGGCCGAGGCTTACTGACTCTCAAATCCCAAGCTGACCGCACCAGAACTGCAAAATGGGGGCCAGGTTCTTTGATGCATTGGCCGCTAACGAACTGTAAGACGAAAATGACACTATTTGCATCGATCTTGCTGAAACGGCCTTGAAACATCAGCACCCCCCGAATCTTCCAGCCGTAGTCCATGATCTTCGTTCAATACTCTTTGCTATGTACTGCATGATTTTCACTGTGACCTTAAGTGACACACAAAGGACACGTTTATCTTGTTTTAATGCAAAAAAAACGACCATTCTGGAGCGTGGACACGGATGAGGTGCAAATAGCATCGGTATATCTTCACTTTCTGATTGACAGCGACAACTATGATTCAGCCGGCCGACAGCAAAATGCAGAACTAGTACAGATACAAAGCTACACTCTCGTGTGTGTGTGTGTGTGTGTGTGTGTGTGTGTGTGTGTGTGTGTGTGTGTGTGTGTGTATCAGTGTGTTAATGACTGTGCCGTGTTATTACAGAGCATCAGGTCAGGTGCTGCTGGCATTAGTGATTAGCAGCTATATACACCAGTGGACACCAATGGCAGCCAAGGGGTTACACCTGGTGCTGGCAGCCTGTCATCCCGTCCAGTCCCTGCACATCACCTGCTTCTCACAGACCTGCACTCGCGTCAAAGCCGTGAAGCTTTGTTTCCGCTCAGAGTGCGGGAGAGAAGCAGGGTGACACATTGTTACACTGAGCCGGCAGACTGTGAGAAAGGAAAGCGCACACTGCCTGCTTTCCAGTAAATGCAGGCGCCGGATTCACACAGCGACACATAACACACCAACTGCTCTAACCAGATCACAAGAGGGGGGACAAGTTACCCGCTTGGTTTTTTCCTGTATCACCTTTAACCCTGTGAGTGCTGGAAGGGTATAGTCAAGGCAGTGTCTTGGTAGCAAAAAGGGGGAGAAGTGTAGAGTGTAGCAGCTGCAGCATTGCTGCACATTTCTGTTTAATGTTTCCTCACTCCTTTGTAAATGTTTCTGTTCTCTCCAACTTCCCCACACCCCTCCTATCCACATTTCTTCATCTCTCCTCCCCTCCACCTATGCCTGTGTCATTACACTGCACCATTATTTATACACCTCTCTCCCAACAACATCTTTACCCCTCAATAAAAAACACCCCAACAAATCCTCTATTCACACCCTCTTTGTGCTGCTTCCTGCTGCTGGGGATATCTCTCCTAATCCTGAACCCAGACATAAACACACCTGCTCTCACCCACTCCTCCCTGCCATCTCCTCCCATGCAAATGGTGTTAACCTTCTGATTTAGTACTGTCCAACCTTAAAACTCGCCACACAAATCAAGCATCCCAATAGCCTGCACTCATGGTTACTGTCCCACACTCAGTCTCTCCTACCACCCATTGTGACCAAGCACTGCCATCTACAGCACTTACTCCCTCACCTGCTGTCTCTGTAAGTCTCCCATCATACCTCGTAGATTGTAAGCTCTCCGGGGCAGGGATTTCCTTTCCTATTGTCTGATTTTGCTGCGCTCAATGTATTATTATAATTCCCTGCACTGTATTCTTAGTGAAGCGCTGAGTACACTTTTGGTGCTATATAAATAAAGACATACAATAAAATACAATACATTGTGTCACTTTGCTGTGTCAATGGTGCCAACTTAGGTAGCTTCGATAAGATCGCTGCCACATCGATCGGGGTTGGCATGTTCCTACTCTCCGGTATTAATTTTGTATATTCAGTAAGATATATCGCTTGGTACAAAACTGACATACCACACGAGTGTGTCTTTCTTTTACACTCAAAATGGCATAAAAGTGCAATTTCCCTCCAGAGTGGCAGCGACATCCAGTTGTATATATGTCCCCGCAAACCTCCCTGCCAAATAAGTTAGGGAGAGATGCCTGTGCTGAAAAACGAGGAGGTGCCATGGGAGATTTGCTAATTTCTATACAAAGTTTCGTCACACATCTTAAAATATATCCTTAACAGCAATCAGTTTAAATACCCTTGTGATGAAGGGGGTACCAGTATTTAACCCAACAGGATTAGAACTCACAACTTCTGCTATACAGGGCAGCGGCTCTAGCAATGTAATTTTTCATTAGTTCTCTGGAGTGCCGCTCTCTTGTCTTAATACATACGAGATGTGTACTTGCTGCTCTGAGATAGGGTTGGCAGGTGTCCAGTATTGAGCCAGAATGTCCTGTATTTGGACACTCTGTCAAGGAAATACTGGACTTGTATGTGCCCGGTTATTACCTCTCTGGACACAGTGACCTGACCGGCTTGGAAGGCAACGGGATTCCCTCAACCAGGGAGAGAGCAGGGCAGCTGCTAGGGGGCTGGGCAGCTTCCTTCATCCCGATTAGCTGCTGCTGGGTAATGCAGCCAAACAGGAGGAGGTGTCTGGAGCCTGGAGGTGGGGCGAAGGAGAGGAGGAAACAGCATGGAGTGGAGAGAGGTGAAAGCAGTGTGTCTGTATGTGTGTGTCTCAGTTGCGTCGCACCTTTCACCATTGTGCCAAGTATTTTTGGAGAAGCCACCTGGCAACCCTACTCAGGAATGTTACGGAGTATATGAGGAAAAGCAGTGTAGCTGGGAAGGACTGGATCAAATACTCATTCCTTAGACACTGGGCACTCGAGCTCCGGATAACATTCAGACTGAAAAATAATCTACAGTAGGCACTTGAAGACAAAGCCAGAACTGGGCCCAACGAAAACAAAAGTAATGGGCCCCGTTGGAAAAGATGTACCAGTGAAGGGAAGATGTATTGTGAGCATTAATAATGCAAACCCTACATGCATGCTTCCACTTGATTGTGGTACAGTACCTAAGGGTGTTACACCAGTTTTGGACCTGGCTGCTTGTGAGAAAGTCAGGTTTGGTAAAGTAGGTACTTTGAATACAGGATTGCATTGAGCTTGGTTCTGAGGCACTCATTTTGGAATTCAAGGACTTGTTTCAAAACAAGCAGGTCCTGCGAGTCATACATCAATGTGGAAAAGTTCCCATTATTCGTCGTCACTGGTGCTCAATCTCTGTCCTAAAGGGCCACCAACACGTCCAGCTTTCCGGATATCCCACCTTCAGCACAGGTGGCTCAATCAGTCCCTGCTCCAGCACAGGTGGCTCAAATCAGTCCACCTGTTCTGAAGCCAGGATATCCTAAAAACCTGACCTGCTAGTGGCCCTTGAGGACTTTGAGTTGGGAACCACGGATCTACGTGATAAACTTAATGGTGAGTTACAGTAGAAATGACAGAATTACAGTAAGGGATACAAAATATCGAGGAACTAATGGACTGGGCGAGCTCGTTAGTATTAATGAAAAAACAGAATGATCAAATACGCATGTGCCTAGATCCTAGAGATGTTAAAAAAGCTATGTAACCCCCCTTTTGGGATTACTTTTAGGTATATAAGAGGTTAATGTTAGTTGGCTGTTGCTAGATGCAATGGCTATTACTTAAATGTTGCAATTAGTGCACTTGCCACCCAAGCTCTGCTCACCTTCCAGAAAGGGCCCACTGTGTCATCCTTAGTGGGAGTAGATTAAAGGGTCCTGTACACTCCCATGTAACAATGGTGACCTGCGATGTCACCATTAACTATAAATATGGGAGGTGGGGGCTTAAGGCTTAAGGGTCCCACATAACAACAGGGAGGAAGAATGTCAGGGGTCTCATCATGTTAAATGTTCATTGAGTAACTACTATAAATGTATGGAGTCCCCTTTATTATTTCTAATAGGTCAGATATGTGCCCCTTTAGTGGTAGGGATTATATATAAGAGGACTCCAGCCGTGCGGACTTTCCTGGATCCAGGGTAGTATTTCCCATGAAAACCCGTCATGTTTGTGAAAATAAAGAATGGCAAGTTATTGTTTAATTAAAAGTCTCTGGTGCCCTTTATCATCTCAACAATCTAATTCAAAGCTTGTGTTCTTCTCAAGGATATCTTCTTTCTACCCCCTTTGTATCTAAAGCCCTCTCCCGCCTTAAACCTTTTTCACTGACTGCCCCACACCTCTAGAATGCCCTTCCCCTCAGTACCCGACAAACACCCGCTCTATCCACCTTTAAGACCCACCTTAAGACACACTTGCTTAAAGAAGCATATGAATAGCACTGTGGATATTCTGAACACATGATACATAAAGCTTGGCCCCCTGCAGACGCACTTACCAGAACTCCCTCCTACTGTCTCCATACGTTCTCCCTACCTTCCAATTAGACTGTAAGCTCCTCGGGGCAGGGACTCCTCTTCCGAAATGTTACTTTTATGTCTAAAGCACTTATTCCCATGACCTGTTATTTATATTATCTGTTATTTATTTGATTACCACATGTATTACTACTGTGAAGCGCTATGTACATTAATGGCGCTATATAAATAAAGACATACAATACAATACAATACATCCAGCCCCTGAGATCCAGGTAAAGAGAGTCCAGTGCACAACACCAGCACTTCTACATTCACCTGTGCAACCACCCCCTTTTAAGCCGGGTAAGGAGAGGGGTTACCGCTATAAAAAGGGAAGACCTCAAATTGCCAACCAGAAAAGAGATTATGGCTCAGTTTTCCAATGCACAGTTTGTCAGCGAATTAGATGCTTCTTCTGGATTGTGGCAGCTGAAACCAACAGAAGAAACTTCAAAACAATGTCAATTTTATACCCCATTTGAAAGACCCTGATTCTGACACTGACCTTTTGACATATCTTCAGTTCCAGGGGTATGGCACAAAAATACTGTATACATATTATTTCTGAACATATTGAGTGTGTCAACACCACCAACCATGGATGACCTAGTTATTGTCAATTAAAGAGGAGTTTCGACCAAAAAGTTGGAAACGGCTGTCTGTGAGTAGGTTTGCTTGCATTTCCTTAACCCAAGCTGTCATGTAAAAGCAGAGTAAAACAGCAGGCATACACTTAAATGGATCCACGTTCAAGTGGATAAGAAGTATAAAGTGATGCACAATTAGTGCTCATTTTCATGTCATTACCCCTAATCCATGGCTGCAGAGGAATTGTAAAATGTCCGTTTGCTTCTCTTTCTATAGATTATTATATACTGCATAACAGTACTCAGCATTATGGTTTAGGACATAAAAAGAAACGTTTATTCTGAAGACAAATACTCACCAAAAAATATTACAAAATGGTGGTGAAGTACAAATAAATTATGATATCTTCAAAGATGGTTGAAAATTATTCTGTTCCTGAGTGGCATCATTCTGTATGATCTTGGTATCATGATGTTAGACCTGGTTCCTTCTTTCTCCTGGTGTTAATCCTTCTCTGCTCCTACTCGGTGTAATCCCTCTCTCATCCTTCTGGGTGTACAGTAATCCTTCTCTCTTCCTCTAGCAGAGAAGGAGAAAAACTGGAAGAGCACTACTGTAGGTATTAAAAAACGTAGAAAGGACGGTGCGTATCCCATAGAAAGATTATTTATTGGTCATGGAAAAACAGGGCAATGGAGAGCCCTACCAACGTTTCACGCTTCACAGAGCGCTTTCTCAAGGTATACATATCACAACTTTATTAACATATATAGACACAAACTGACATAACCAGCCAATACTCACAGCTCACATGCGACCCACCCTCTCTGATTGCTAATGGTCTTCTGATGTGTATACACCTAATCAGTATATTCAGACACAGAGACGACAGTGACTAACTCCGCCACCAACTACCAATCCGGAGACATGCGTGGTCTAGCAACCCCCAGTAGTACGCGCTTGCGCAGTAACCAACTGAGGGAGAGTTCTCAATGTCAATGGAGGCCGTGGGGCGTGGGGAGAGCGCGTCATCAAAGTGGTTCAAAGTGGTTTCTTCACCAACATTTCGGTCATGCTAGAGCATGGGTGGCCAACACCAGTCCTCGAGGGCCACCAACAGGCAGGTATTAGGGATATCCTGCTTCAGCAGGGGGCTCAATCCGTGGCTCAGCCAACAATTGAGCACGGATTGAGCCCCCTGGGCTGAAGCAGGGAGATCCTAAAACTACTGTGTGCTACGTTTTTTCTTAACATCTAATGTTGGTCTGAATTTTTCTCCCAGGGACTATAGCACCTGCAAGTATTATTTCAACTATATAAGAGTGCAGGGATAGCCCATTGTCATTTGATTATGGGATAAGGCAGGTTCCAATGACCTCTCTGAGACATACTTGTAATGGACTTGCTCGCCACAAACTTGGACTGGGCCACGAGGCTTAGGTGGGGATAGATAAACACCGACCTGAGACCGCAAAGCTGTGTCCATATTGCGGTTTCCGTCATCTTGTGTAGCCGGGTCAGGGTTGGAGAAGACAGGGTAAATGTTATCAAGGCTGGGGTCAAGGCAGGCGGCACAGGAGCGATGGTCGAGGTCACAGGCTGGGTTCAAGGCAGGCGACACAGGAGGATGGTTGAGGTCACAGGCTGAGGTCGGTACCAGGAAAGCTTCAGCGAAGAGCTTCAGCATAGAGCTTCAGTGTAGGTGCTTCAGCACAAGGGAAGGTCTCTGAAACAGAGAAGCTACAGCGCAGGAGATCCACGTAGGTGCTCCAGCATGGGAGGTCCTCAGGAACAAGGAAGGCTTCAGCATAGAGCTTCAGCGTAGAGCTTCAGCATAGGCGCTTCAGCGCACGAAGGCCAGGCGGGCCAAGCAGGTTTGCTTCTGATAAGCACAGATGCAGGGCAGGAAGTGATGAGGGCCTCTGGAAGCATGGTATGCAGACAGGCCACAGGAACCAAGAAGCTACAGGGATACCCCGCATTAACATACGCAATGGGACCGGAGCATGTATGTAACGTGAAAATGTACTTAAAGTGAAGCACTATCTTTTCCCACTTATCGATGCATGTTCTATACTGCAATAGTCATATACGTGCATAACTGATGTAAATAACACATTTGTAACAGACTCTATAGTCTCCCCGCTTGCGCACAGCTTCGGTTAAGGTAGGGAGCTGTTCAGGACATGCTGACAGGTGCATGCGTGAGCTGCCGTTTGCCTATTGGGCAATATGTCATTACTCGCGAATGTACTTAAAGTGTGTCCTTAAACTGGGGTATGCTTGTATAGTGCTGGGGATCCAGCGCTTCAGCACAGGAACGGGAAAACCCAAGATAGGCCAAACAGAGATACTTGTAGCAAGCACAGGTTACCAGGAATATATAGCGATTCCAGCATTATGCTCAGCCACTTCCTGGAAGGGCATGGAAGGGCGGAACCTAAATAGCACGGGTAGCCAATAGGGACAGAGCTGCATAGCAGTGTAAGTCCAGAACATGTGATTCCAATTGCCCAGTACAGGGAGGGCTTTGCCTGGGAGCTCTATAGCCCAGTAAGGATGAGTTCCAGCCAAAGCCAGGACCGGATTCCTTACAATGCTAACGTGCTCATACGTGTTCTTTATCATTGCTAACGAAGAGCATGATTTTATATGCAAACTTCAAATTAAATGAGGAGAAATGCATTTTTGAGGTTAAAAATGTTTTATGTTTCTTGGTGACAATGTATGTAACATGGGATGCACTCCCATGAGTGTATCAAACCTGACACAAGAAACAAGTTGTAGCGAGTGCCGAGGTGGGGATTTGTAAACACCGACCTGAAGCCGAGAGGCCACGTGTGCAGGTTCATCGTTGTGTAGCCGGGTCACGGTTTGGAGAGGTAAGGTAGTAAATATACTCACTGTGGTCGAGGGTAGGAGACTGGAGTGTAGTTGAGGTCACTTAGCCAAGGTCGAGGGTAGTAGAAGGTAGAGTGGTAGATATTCAAGCCAAGGTCGAGGGTTGCAGAGGTCCGGGAAGTAGGGTAAGGGTTGTGATCAAGGTAACTGGAATGCAAGACAAGGTAAGGGAGACAAGCAAGGCAGGGTACGGCAAGCGGAAGCATGTGGACAACACATCGTCACTGGGTAGAGATTACTATGCTCAGCCGATTTGGAGCAAGGATCGCTGAACATATAAAGGCGGTGAACCAATCAGATGAGAAGTACATAGCAACAGCAGATGATTGACTCTTGATTGTAGAGCCAATCCAAGAAAAGGAGCACGGCTGAATACAATAACTATACAATCACTATCATACTACTTGATCATCACGTTAGCACTGCAGGTGTCTTAGATGAATCAGCTGTTCTGCTGTCAGTGCTAACTTGTGTTTGGATCCTGCACCTGACAACCACTGGATGGTGCCTGCGCATGATCTTGTCAGCATGAGGTGCGTCACCGTGAGCGTCACGAGACACTTCACGTAGGCGTGACCTAAGCCCGATCCTCACACATGTCAGCCATTTAAATGCCTCGTCTGCAGTTAAAGAATGATGCTCAGTGGTTTTTGGGCTTGGTGAACTAAAGCTACAGCTCTACTGAAGACCATCATGGAAACTAAATGTAGCCGAGTCCCCCTACCCTGCCTCCGGTGCGGGGGAGCTGTTTAATGGTTCCACGGAGCTCGGCACGATCGGGAGGTGACGACGGCCATTTTGTGAGTTGCACATGCACAGAGCGGCGAGGCGCACATGTGCAGAGTAAGGAGTGCTGTCGCCATTTTAGGTTAGCTCCGCACATGCAGCCGTGGGACTACAAGTTCCAGAACCCCTAGAGGAAGGGACTGTACCACATGGTACTGCCCAGCCAATAGGATTGTAGCAAGGGGGAAAACAGGATATCCTCCACATGCAGGGAGTACGCGCGCCAGTCTGGACAGAGGAGGCAAAGAAGAAAGTAGTGTCCAGGGAGCAGTGCTTCCTGGCCTAAGCCTAGATCTTGCACCCTGGGCCCCAGTTAGGCCCTGAAACATAGTAGAGGAGTGTTGCAGGGAAGGCCCCAGATAGGGACTCTTCCCCTTATTGATATTTCTGCCCCAGTGACCGAATGGCCACACGGTGCTCTGCGACCTGGGATCAGGTCGCAGTACCCCAGAACAATCAGGTGAGACCCTCCGGCTGGACCTCACCTCACGAGGAGGAGCAGGACCATTAGGAGAGAGGGGATTTGTGTTGGAGGCCCCGCTATGTGGGACCCACTCCAACCCATCGCAACAAGCAGCACCTGGGTACTGGAGTAACCAGGCAGGTACCCAACGTGCACCTACATCCACAGGGGGTAGCGCTACCTCACATTTGGGTGGGACTTGCTGGGACAGGACACCAGAGGTATTGGTGCCACAGCACCCTCAGTACTTTGGGGGAACCACCACGTGTTGGGTCATTGGAGTTAAACTGTGGGTACATTTGTTATATGTGTTAGTATGTGTATACAGTAAACCTTAGTTACATACATTGTGTGGTGTATTACTCATTACGGTGTATTGCTTCCTGTGAGGGGTTAACCCGCCAACGCTGGGATTCCTCATAGATGGAGGTGCTGCACGTAAGGAGAATGAACTCACTCCAGGCTCTCATAGACGGAGGCTTAGGCCTTCTGTGAGCAACAGGTACAACAGCACTCGTAGTTGCCTGTGTACTTCCCTTAGGCAAAGGGAAAGGGGGCTACATAAAAATGAAACATTTTGAGGTCCAATCAGGTGAAAACATGGGACAATGTGAAAAAAAAGTTGGTCCTTGAGGCAGTGTTGAAGCTTTGTGCACAAGACAGGCCAGTGCGTATTCTTGATCTTGATCTGATCAATAACTAATGCGGAAACCAGGTGTACACAGATTGAGAAGGATCTTTTAGGGACATTGGTTGCCAGTTAACAAATTAATCAATATATTCATGGCCAGACTGTGGAAATAGAAACAGATCACAAGCCCTTGATAGACTTATTTGGTAAACCACTAAATGACTGCACTTTGAAGATTTCAAAGAATGATGATACAATTGCAGAAGTATGGTTTAGTTGCAATTTATCTGCCAGGAAAAATAATGGTTACAGCAGATGCACAGTCCAGAGCAGTGGCACCGTCAACACACAATGAGAAGTCTTAAAAATCAGGGATGCAAGCTTATGCTGATCTAATTGTAAAATCAATCCCGGTAGCTAACCACCAACTGCAAATAATCAAACGAGAAACAGAGACGGATGAATTACTAAGGTTCTTGCAGATATAATATGGAAAGGGTGGCCTGATGAGAGAGGACATTTCTCTACAAGTGGAAGAGGCCACTGGAGCTGCAGACGTGAACCTTCAGTGGTAGAAGGAATCATTTTCAAGGGCAGTAAGATAATAATATGGATGAGCCTTCTGGCAAAAATGCGGCACAAGGTCAGAGGGGGTCATTTAGGAGTATGGAAGCGCAAATTTTTTGTGAGAAGGGATATATTGGCCGCAAATTAATCAAGACACTGCTAATATGATAGAAAACTGTTTCCAAGATTGAAATGTAAACCATGACAACAGACAGAGCCACTGAGGAGTCAGTCTGTTCCACATAGAGTTTATGAGTAGGTAGGCACTGATTTATTTACCTGAAAGCTAAAGTGCCATTTAACAGTCACAGGTTATAATTCTTTGGCCCAGATTCATAGAAGGGTGCCAAGCTTTACCACGCCTTTACTCCCATTCATTTGGAATAGGCCAAGCAATACTAGCAGAGTATGTAGAGATATCTACATTGAAGGTGGTCACTGACATTGAACAATGGTATTAATAACGGGGTTTAGAGAGGATCGCCATTAGTAAGGTAGGGAGAGTTGTCATGTGATACAACCAGGAAGACGTTGAACCCCACAAGATGGCCCTTACTCATTGAAAAGTTTGTCATTGGAGTGCTTTTTATGTTATAAAACCTACAAAGACAAGTTTTGTGTATTTTCATCCCCATATAGCAGAAGAGCTGCAAGCAAATTCTTTTTAGCCACAGATATCATGGAAACAAAGAACATTTCCACACTCTATCCCAACCTGGCACATAAAACCTCAGTGTGACTACACATCCCATCAACTAATTACTTACATTTGAGGTTTCCGTTGCCTATTTTGGTGAAGGCTGGCTCAGCTTCTCCCCCAGCGTCAATCCCTAACCTGAACCCCCAACTTTTTTTTTTTTTTTTAGCATAATGTCTTGATGTTAAACCGCATGTAAGGTTTATGGTTAGATGTTTTGGAAAAAGTAATCATGGGCACAAAATAATGTACCCTTTCTCTTAAAAGAGTGGGATACTGGGCAGGGATGTTGTTTTCTTTGGGGTGGGTGATAGAGTCAGACTGCAAGCTGATGTAAATGTGTGGGAGTTAGGCAGAGAGATATTAAAAGCCTTCTGATGTATACCTATTAGGAAATAACTTCTTCTTGCGAGCAAACCTTACTGTGGGACTCGGCTCTGGAATCAGGGCAATTATGCTAATCTGTAACAGCTGATTTCTTTACATTTTCTTCCTGCATACAGTATTTTGTTTTTGGAGAAGAAAATAAATATTCTTTATTTAATACTAAAGAAAAGTTTACGTCTGTTTGTGGAACCCTCTTGCTATACCTAACCTTGTATTATTTTAAACCAGGAAAGCTCCTGAGTTTTGGGAAACAAAATACAGGAAGACAAAGAATTCTTATAAATATTCAGATATTGCTCCCGATAAATGCGTGTAGCCCTCTCCTGGTTGGCTACTGGTTGCTATAAGGAGTTATTTAATATAAGGGTTTAACTGTGTGGACACACCAGGTTTCACCCCTCCCTCTAGCTACCTAGTGATCAGTGATGTCAGTTTAAGGGTATACATTGTCACACCCTTGTTCCAGAAGCAGGTTCTTCTTACATATGCATTTTATTATTAGGGAGCAAAAAAGTACACGAAGGTACAAATAAAGAAAAGTGGGCGTCGTGGCGTTTCGTGTTGAAAAGGTAATATCCACTGAAAATGTTTCTTTTAGACTGGGATTCTGTGTGAGTTTATTTATAAAGGAGTTTGGCTGTTAAACATCATCTGTGGGTGCAGAAATTTGAGGTTGTTTTGAGCCCACAGAGTGAGATCTCTAAAAACCATCACGGCGTAAGCAGCATGGAACTTGCGGTTGATATGTGATCAGTGACAGAATTAGTTTTTTTGTGGCACTCGTGTGAAAGCCACACGTATAAGAGTGAGAGCCGGTCCGTATAAGAGTGAGAGCCGGTCCGTATAAGAGTGAGAGCCGGTCCGTATAAGAGTGAGAGCCGGTCCGTATAAGAGTGAGAGCCGGTCCGTATAAGAGTGAGAGCTGGTACGTATAAGAGTGAGAGCCGGTTCGTATAAGAGTGAGAGCAGGTACGTATAAGAGTGGGAGCCGGTACGTATAAGAGTGAGAGCCGGTCCGTATAAGAGTGAGAGCCGGTCCTGAGGCTGTTTTTTCCCACGGGCACTGTAATAGGTGGTGCTGGGGTTGCCAGGCAGCTTCTCCAAAAATAATGGACACAACGGTGAAAGGTGCGACGCTCTCGAGATACGCACACACCTCATCTTTCTCCGCGACATGCTGTTTCCTTCTCTCCTTGGCCCCACCCCCAGGGCTCCTGACACCACCTCCTGATTGGCTGCATTACCCAGCAGCAGCAGCCAATCATGATGGAGGAAGCTGCCCAGCCCCCTAGCAACAGCCCTGCTCTCTCCCTGCTCAGGGAAATCCCGCGGCCCCCCAAGCCGGTCAGGTCACTATGTCCCGACAAGTAATACCAGACACATACATGTCCAGTATGACCTCATTTTTTACTGGACAGCGTGTCCAAATACAGGACAGTCCAGTTGAATACCGTACACCTGGCAACCCTAGGTGGTGCTGGGGTTACCTGTTACCCTCTCATACCCTGAGGGCTGGTTGAGAGGAAGTTGTGTTCAGCATTCTCTATACTGTATTGCGCTTACATACAGTGGCCAGGGCCACCAACATAAATATTGGGACCCAGGACAAATCGAAGGAGCAGGGTCCCACGCCATTAATGCCCTCCACCTCCCTCCGTCAATCCCCCCACTACATGGCGCACTGGGTGTCTCTTGGGGGGAGGGGGAGAATGAGATACGGGCCTGGGGAGTTTGGTGTGGAATGAAAGGGATATGGGCCTGGGGGGATAGTTATGGGCCAGGGAGAGGGGAAGTGAGTGAGGGGCTAGTGGGAATTGATGGCTATGTATTATGGGTGGGATTATATAGGTATGTAAATTCCTAGACATCCGGGGGGGTGGGGGGGGGAAATATAGGAAAACTTCACCAGAAATCACCAACTACAAAATGATTACTTAGATTTTCATCGTGATATTAGTAGCGCCCACTCCCCTGCCTGATGTAATCCAAATCACATGAAAACGAAAAACTTTGTACAACTTGTATGTCTCCCTACATATTGTACTCTACCTTGTTGGTACCGGAGGTTCCCGAGGTCTCTCTCTCGCCCTGTTCGGGCCTGGCTGTGCCACGTCTGGGGATCCGCTCCTCGTGGCTTACCGAGGCTAAAACCGGCATCTCACTTCTTCCTCCGGCTACAGATCAGTACAGAGAGTTTGCGTCACGGAGCTGTGTACGGTGGCTCCGAAGTCTCAAACTTCTGACCCAACACCTGTAAGGAATCCGGTCCTGGCTTTGGCTGGAATTCACCCTTACAAGGATATAGAGCTTCCAGGCAAAGCCCTCCCTGTACTGGGCAATTGGAATCACCTGGTTCTGGACTCACACTGCAGTCTGCTTCATGCTGCCTGCCATGCAGCTCTGTCCCTATTGGCTGCCAGTGCTATTTAGAGTCAGCCCTTCCCCACCCCTGAAGTGGCTGAGCATAATTCTGGAATCACTGTGTTCCAGGTAACCTGTGCTTGCCACAAGCACCTCTGCTTGGCCTACGTTGGGCCTTCCTATTCCTGTGCTGAAGCTTCGTGTTTCTGTGGTCTCCTCAACCCGAGGCCTTTCTTTGTGCTGAAGCGCCTACACTGAAGCTTCCTTGTTCCCTGTTCCTCAGGATTTCCCAAGCTGAAGCATCTCCGCTGGATCCCGCTGTAGCTGCTCTGTTCTGGAGACCGTCCCTTGCGCTGATGCGCCTACGCTGAAGCACCTACACTGAATCTCTTCATTGTAGCCTTCCTGTTGCCGAACCCTGCCTGTGACCTCGACCTTTGCTCCTGTGCCGCCTGCCTTGACCCCAGCCTGGATAACATTAACCCTGCCTTCTCCAACCCTGACCCGGCTATCCACGATGACGGAACCCGCAATCCGGACCCGGCTTCATGGTCTAAGGTCAGTATTTATTTATCCCCACCTCCGCCCCGCGGTGTGGTCCAGGTTTATGACGAGCACGTCCGTTACAACACCTAGTCTAAATTATCAATCTATAATAAATCACAGTAGGAATATATTATAATAAAATTGGCGCCCCCACTTAGAAAATCTTGCGCCACCACAAGGGCGGACTTAGTTCACACATTAAATACCAAATACTGTGACATTTTTGAGAAATGGCTAATATATGGCACATACTGACAAAGAATGGAAATAGAGAAAGTTGACATTTGTAAGCATTTTTTATTTATTTTTAGAAATGACAGTGCTGTACATAGAACTTTGCAGGCATAACGAGTCCCCGAGACGCAGAGCTTACAATCTAAATGTTGTGCCTGAGGCACAGGGAGATAAAGTGATTTGCCAAATGTCACAAGGAGAGGGGTCAATGGGATTTGAACCATTACTTCTTACCACTGAGCCATTCCTTCAGCAAATCTACCAATCAACAAATAGCCTTCACTGCACATATTGATGAAGTGAACTGTGATTGGCTCGCACAGCTTTGACACAAATGAGAGAGATGAGGATTCTGATACTTCTGACCTTAATGCCTCCCAATTAGACAGGTGCAAAAAGTCTTCAACTGTGCTCCGCGAATTTCTCATGAACAAGCACATTGCTGGAGATTTTCGGCAATTTCGCCAGAACTCTGCCACTTTCCGAAACTATTTTGCTAAATTAGCAGTATCTGAAGGTCATGTGACCTAAATTCGGGGTCATGTGACCTGCCTATTTGACTTTTTAATGTGTGGCAAACTGGGTTTGTGAACTTCGGCAAAACAAATGTGCACATCCCTACCTGGAACCGAATAGCGGAGTGTGGGTGACTCCAGAAGACGAGTCAATAGAGAGTGTATGCGTTATTAGACATGAACTGCATATCCTAACCCCCAACCTCTCCTGCTGTCACCAAACGGTTCCTGAGCCATAAATGACATCACAGGATGGGACAGTGGGACAGTGGGACAGCAGGGACGCAGAACGCTGAACGTGGCGGCGCACAGAGGGAAACCATGACGTCCATTCATAACTCGGGAGGACTTAGCTGGATTGTTTTATTCATATTTAGTATTTCCTGTATTTAGCACAAACTTATTAAGTTACAATCAAATTAAAGTTTTTCTGAATTGGGGTGGTCTTTAAACTTTGTTCACCCCCCCCCTTCCCAACCCCCAAATCTGGAACTCTTTTCCTTATCTGTCCAGGACCTTACTGTATCTCACCCTAAAAAATGAATTTTAATTCTTAAGCATTAAAAAACCCTTTAAATTACAACTGCTGCCGTCCCCAAACACACTTACATACTCTATTAGTCATGCATTTTAACCACTTCTATACTGGAATCACACGGTATCCAACAAAATCAATTAATTTATTTTAGTTTCTGGCAAAAAAACTCTCAATTATGGCTGCAAGGCTGACCAATAGAAAACTGTGACATCATCAAGATATGACATCACGGCTTTCTATTGGTGATCCTGGTGAACATATTTGTTTTTTGCTTAGGTCATCAAGGTAGCCATATTGACCTCCTGGACATTCGCCATTTAATTTAGCGACAACTGAAACTGAAGAAGTGCAGTTCAACTGTGCGGGACCCCACCGTGCCAAACAAGGTAAAAGATCCCACCTAAAGTTGTAGATGGAAAATACGCTCATTTGATCTCTGCAGTGTGTGTAGCTCTGGGAGTTCTCCGAGTGGGAGATAGTAATTGTAGCAGTTGTAGTGTTAACCGTTGGGTTGCCTATGGCAGGGGTTCTCCATTCCAGCAGTCAAGATCCCCCAACAGGTTTTTGACAGAGCCACCTGTGCTGAAGTAGGGATATCCTGTAAACCTGACCTGTTGGGTGGTCTTGTGGACTGGAGTTGAGAGCCCCAGGCATATTGTACAGTTACTGTATCTAGTCTTTGTGGCTTCTTGTGAATCAGCATGAGATACCCCTTGAAGGAAATCCCCAACTCATAATCTTGTTGGCTTGTGCCAGTGGTCGAAGTGTGATAGTACTAACTAGAGGGTATGGAGTAGAAATACTTTATAATTACCTTGAAGAGTATGCTTCAGTACAGGTGGCTCAATCGGTGGCTCAGTCCAAGACTGTGCTGAAGCAGGGACATCCTAAAAATCTGACCTGTTGGGGAGTCTTCAGGACTGAAGTTGCGAACGTTTGACATAGAGCAAAGGGAACTTTTCGACATTAACGTATGACTGGCAGGACCTGCCTGTGAATCTGATGTGCATGCTCACCTGGCAAGCACCCAAGCTCTTGAAACAAGTCCTGGAATTCCAAAATGAGTGCCTCAGAACTACTGTAGGTTCAGTGCGATCTAGTCATCTTGTAATGACCACATTTAGATTCTCACAGGCAGCCACGTCTACAATTTAGGCCCTAAATGAAAGCTTGTACGTGGTGTTTTTAGGACTAATGTTTCAAATACAGCTTCCTTTCCCTGATATATCTGTTCCAGAATAACCAGTTACATTACATTTTAGTCTCAGTTTGGGCTTTGTTTTCATTCTCCTATATTGTTTTTCAGGCAGAATGTTAACCTGAGCTCCAGTGCCCAGCGTGGAAGTGTTTGATTCAATGTCATTGGTAGCATCATGGCCGACTAGGAGTTTTGTGGGGCTCGGTGCAATGTGGTTTTGGCCAGGCCTCTTACCTTCTCCAGAGAGGCATCATCTCCTCCTATGACGCGGTGTCATGTGACGTCTAAACGCCATTTGGCGTAAGTTGTCATGGCAACACGGCGCCATGTGGCGTCGCAATGCTAAAACAATTGCAGGAGGAGATGCCATTCCGATGAAGGTAGGAGACACTTACAGAGGCCCCCATGCTCTCCCCCCGGGCAATCAGTTTAATTGTTGTGGGGAAGAGCGATGGGGCCTCCATAAACGCGGGGCTCGGTGGAAACCGACCCTGGACAGCAGGAGAGTTTTATCTAAGGTTATATCTGCCTAACGAAGAAGGCTTGACATCAGGAGGTCTCGAGTTAACCCCTTGGTCCCTTAACCACCCAATAAGACACAGACTCCAAAAGTTGGGGTAAAATAGCCACAGCTTTTATTAAACATACCCAAAATACTAGCTGTGTCAGACTTCACCCACACATGATATTAATCCACCTATGTCATACGTGACGCCCAAAACCCACCAGCTGTACCAGCCTAGCAGGAGATCTATAAATACCACCAGCCAAACCGGAAGGACATCACCAGACCGGGTCGCCTTAGCCAGAGTCCAGCAACACCTTCCCCACCTTATTTCCAACGTGATCACTGGATCCGTCCTTACGTAAACTTACCACAACATAAACCACCAAACAAAGAGTGGGACGGAGGGATCCTTGTGGCCACAAGCAGGAAAGTGGGAGAGTAACTCCTCCACCATACTCATACCCCCCCACCACCAAAGCTCAACCCCCTGCCATGACCACCACCTAAACGTACCCCTCCACACCCTAACTTCTGGGCCTCAACCCCAGCTCCCATCACGTCCCCTTTCCTGAAGGTTACAGGGGGCGACTTTTTCATAACACATTTTCTTTGATGCCACAAATGATTTGATCTGTGTTTCCCCAGATACCTCAACGCATACCATTATAATTCAGAATAAACATATACAGTACATACATGTAAGGCAACAATAGTACACACCTCATATCCTTGCAACAATATTTTGGCGTGTGGGTGTAACTTAGCAAAAAGGTAATAAAGACTCAGGGTTGCCACCTTCTTTTGAAGGCAAACCTGGAGACTTTTTGCAAGTAAATTTCATTTTTTTATTTATATATTTATCTATATATTTATTTCTCTTACCTTTTCCGCCGGCATCTACCGGCATCTCCTCCTGCAAGGTCCTGTCAACATGGCTCCATGACATCAAATTGTGCAGCGTTTCCATGACAACGTGACGTCACTTGACGCGGAGGCACTATGCGGTGTCAAGTTGCCACGACAACGGGGCGCCTTGTGGCGCCAAGACGTCCCGTGACGTCCTGTTGTCATGGCAATGTGATGTGGCGATGTCGCGTGATGTCCCGTTGTCATGCACGCGACAACATTCGACGTCACAGAGCCATGTTGTCGGGACCCTGCAGGGTGAGATGCCGCTGGATGATCCCACCACCACCAAAAACCGAGGCCCCGCCCGGAGATTTCACAAGTAAACCTGGAGCCCGGAGATACGTGGCCCAAACCCGTAGTCTCCGGGTCAAACACGGAGTGGTGGCAACCCTGCTCAGACATCACCTAAACCAGTTTAGATGAAATGAAACAGCACTGCACTGTTAGTTCAATAAAAAAGAAGTGTATTGAAATCAAATAAACTAGCGTTTCGGTCAAGGTGACCTTCCACGGGGTGGTGAGGAAGGTTCCCTAGACTAGAGGACCAAAACGTTGGTTGGTTTGATTTCAATACACTTCTTTCTTTGTTCCAAACACCTTGCCTCCCTGTCATAGTAAACCCTTTGTAAACTAATAGTCATTTGGTGTTCACCATCACCTCTATGCTGATGATACCCAAATCTTCCTCTCTTCTCCTGACCTCCAGCCACAGAGAGGTGACACTTGCTCAACCTATATAGAAGTGAAGGGTAGGTGCACACCGGGAGATCTCCGGAGGTGGAAGACTGGATAGGGAGACCCCTGCAATGTGCACTCAGTTACCCAAAAGTAGCAGCGATCTCTAATTGAGATGAAATGGAGAGCTCTGTAGCCCTACACGTACTAATAGTTACCAGTCTCCGGACCTCAACGGTGTTTATGCTACCTCCTCATGGATATCCAATTCCCATCTTAAACTTAACATGTTAAAAACGGAGCCTATTTTCTTCCCTCTAACTCTTCACCAGATTTCTCACTTGCAACATATGACTCCACCATAACCCGATACACCAAGCTAGATACCTAGGTTCCACACTTGGGTCCTCCCTCTCATTCATCCCGCATAGTCAGTACCTCTCCAAATCATGTCGTTTGCACCTCAGCAATATTGCTACAATACGTCCCTTTCCTCACAGAACAAGCCACCAAAACTCTTACTCACGCCCTCACTATATCCCGACTGGACTACTGCAACCTGCTTTTAGTTGGTCTCCCCCCTGCCGTCTGTCTCCTCTCCAGTCCATTCGAAGTGCTGGTGCCAGTCTCGTTTACCTCACTAACCGCTCCACCTCTGCTGCACCTCTATGCAAGTCACTACACTGCCTACCCATACCCTACAGAGTCAAATTCAAGACACTTGTGCTCACAAAGCTATACATAACCACTAGAGATGTGAGAAGTTTGGGGGCCGGATTTGGATCCGCAGCGGGTCGGTCGGTTCATTTGGTCCGTGGATTTCTGCGGATCCATCTAAAATAGGGTGATTCACGGTTTGCGGATTTTTTTAAAATGAATGATTCAGCGACCTGTGTGCGGACGGATTTGCAGAATCCAATTGGCGGATTCAGCAATGCGTCGGCGAATTCTTCCAAATCCGCCAATGGCTTGCTGAATCTGCAGATGGGATTCTACAAATCCGTCAACAGATTGTATCCAACGGCGGATTTTTATGAATCCGCGCAGGATTAAAACCGACCAAATCCGTCAGCGGGTTTTACACCGCGAAACGGAATTTTGGGGGAGAAAATGCGAGAAAATCCGGGAAATGGATTTGGGATTATTTAACCCATAATAATAATAATAATTATAATAATAGCGCTGCTAGTTTTACGTAGCGCTTTACAGAGACATTTTGCAGACACAGGTCCTTGCCCCGTGGAGCTTACTATCTATGTGTTTGGTGCCTGAGGCACAGGGAGATAAAGTGACTCGCCCAAGGTCACAAGGAATTGAACCAGGTTCCCCTGCTGCAATCTCAGTGCCAGTCAGTGTCTTTACTCACTGAGCCGCTCCTCCCCATAATCCGTCAGTCACTTCTCCCTCTAATAACAATGTCCTGTCTACATCTCTGAGCTCATATCCAAGTACTCGGCCACACTCTGTCTCCGCTCCGCGCTTGATCTACGCCTGTCCCACTCCTAAGATAAGAAATACTAAGATGTATGTATATCTATGTTTGTATAGTGCCAACTGTGTACGTAGCGCTTCACAGTGGTAACACATGTGACTTAATAAGACTAAGCGCTTCACATATAGTAGACATTTAGGAAAAGGAGTCCCTGCCCCGAAGAGCTTACAATCTAAGTGGTAAAGATACAAGAAGGAAACGCCTATCAGAATAGGGTAAAAGTGGGATACACACAGGCGGGCACGAAATCACTATATACACCTGCATTCTTGCCCAGGAGATTTCTGAGTTAATTTAACTGCGATAGGGGAAGGTTCTGGAAACAAGCTGTGCTTCTGAATTCTGTGGGCCTCCTGGACAAACTAAGCAAGCCTAAATTTCCCCCTCACCCCCCAAGTATTTAACGACACAGTGTTTCTTACTTACCTATGATAAGTTATTAGCTAAGTTGACGATCGATCCGTTCTCCTGTGATCAATCGGCGAAGATTCGGCTCGGGGTGTTCACTAAATGGCTGTCAGTGCAGCAGAAGAGGACCAAAGATGCAAAGTTCTGTGGGGGAAATCATGTGACCAGGCAGTCACTAGATACAATTGGTGCACTGCTAGAGAGAGGGCAGGGCTCAAAAAGGGGTGTGCCAGAGCCTTTTTCAGAAGAGGAAAGGGATGTGACTTTGTAAATGGTTGCTATAACACAAAATGCTTGTTGCATTATAATATATTAAACGTCATTCAGAGTTGTTTAAAAAAATGCTACATGTATTTTCTCATAGAACAGAACTGATTTAATTAAAAAAAAACACACGTAAGAAATTGCTTGGTCTTCAGGTGTGTGTGTGTGTGTGTGTGTGTGTGTGTGTGTGTGTGTGTGTGTGTGTGTGTGTGTGTGTGTGTGTGTGTGTGTGTGTGCAGAATACACTCAAACTGTCAGCAGAAAAACAACTTGTGTTTTAGTATAAAGTCTAAAGTGACTCTGTAGTAACCTTGCGTCCCTTCTACTTGTAGATGTTTCTTTAAACCCAGGCCGGTTGGAGAATGAGGAGACGAGCGCTGCAGCGAAGCATGCCAAAGATTAATAAAAAAAAACAGAAACAGAAAAGCAGACTAACTGAAAACACAGCAGATCCAATTGTTGTTGATGGTTTTAATAAACATCAAAAACAATGTCTTGCCAAACGTCTTTCATGATCATTATAAAGCCTGTATCAACTAAATACTGCTGCCCTTGTTTGATGTCCCACACGTACGTAGCTCGGAAATATTACATCAAATCTGGAGCCTGCTGTTACAGTGACTGATGGACAGAGATGCACAATTTGATACATACTATTTCAGGGGTTTATTTTATATCCCCCGAAGTGGCCAATCAGGCCTCCATGGGGAATTCCGGCAGAAAACGGGCACGGTCGCCCCATTTAGCATGTATAGAATCAGCACTTAATGTGTGTCTTTTAACCCTGTGGTTGCCCCAGTCACTGCGCCACAGGGACTGGTACAGTGACCATATCATGCCCAGGGAAGGTGTTGTTTTGAGCTTCGATCACATCCTGCGTTTCCCATGAAGTGTAGGACGCGATTTAACCAGTAAGGAAACGGAGGAAGAGGGTTTCCTCCACCTCTTTTTTCTCCAAAATGGCAGGCGGTCACGGGACCGCACTGTGCCGGATTGGCAGTGGCTAGTGTTACCAGGTGTCCAGTATTGAACCAGACTGTCCTGTATTTGGACACTGTCCAGTAAAAAAATGAGAGGTAATACTGGACATGTAATGTATGTGCCCGGTATTATCTCTCTGGACATGTATTTATCCCAAAATCTCTTTTGGGATAAATGCAGGTAAATTGTACATTTTGTAGATTTTTTTTGTCCCCATTTAAAAATGTCGGGTTTTAAACTCCGGCGTCACGCGGGCCAATGGGAAGCCGTGACATCATGCCTGGCGGCTTCCTATTGGTTCGCATGACCGTGAGTTTTAAACCTGCAGAGCTGCTAGCGGCGGCGCCCCCTACGGAGGTCTGTATCTCGCAAAGCAGGGGGTCCCCGGGAGCTGAAATCAACACAGCTCCGCTCCGGAGACCCCCAGCTTCAAACCTATTAAATAAAAACACGTTCTGCTGCTTTAAACACTGCGCTATTATTATGAATTATTTTTTTTTGGTTCCTATCCCAAGATAATTTCCTGTATTACCTATCTGGACATGTATGTGCCCGGTATTACCTCTCTGGACATGTATGAGTCCTGTATTACCTCTCTGGACATGTATATGCCCGGTATTACCTTTCTGGACATGTATGAGTCCTGTATTACCTCTCTGGACATGTATGTGCCCGGTATTACCTTTCTGGACATGTATGAGTCCGGTATTACCTCTCTGGACATGTATGAGTCCTGTATTACCTCTCTGGACATGTATGTGCCCAGGTATTACCTATCTGGCCATGATGTGCCAGGTATTACCTTCTGGACATGTATGTGCCGGTATTACCTCTTGGACATGTATTGAGTCCTGGATTACCTCTCTGGACAGTAGTGCCCCGGTTATTACCTCTCGGGACATGTATGAGTCCTGTATTACTCTTCTGGACATGTATGTGCCGGTATTACCTCTCTGGACATGTATGGAGTCCTGTATACCTCTCTGGACATGTATGTGCCCGATATTACCTCTCTGGACATGTATGGACATGGATTACCTCTCTGGACATGTATGTGCCCGTATTACCTCTCTGAACATGTATGAGTCCTGTATACCTCTTCTGGACATGTATGTGCCCCGGTATTACCTCTCTGGACATGATGAGTCCTGGATTACCTCTCTGGGACATGTATTGCCGGGTAACCTCTCTGGACATGATGAGTCCCTGTATTACCTCTCTGGAATGTATTGTGACGGTTACTCTATGGACATGTTATGAGTCCTTGTATACCTCTATTGGATGTATGTGCCCGGTATTACCTCTCTGGACATGTATGAGTCTTGTATTACCTCTCTGGACATGTATGAGTCCTGTATTACCTCTCTGGACATAGTGACCTGACCGGCTTGGGGGGCCGCGGGATTTCCCTGAGTAGGCAGAGAGCAGGGCTGCAGCTAGGGGGCTGGGCAGCTTCTTCCATCCTGATTAGCTGCTGCTGGGTAATGCGGCCAAATCAGGAGGAGGTGTCAGGAGCCTGGGGGTGGGGCCAAGGAGAGGAGGAAACAGCATGGAGCAGTGAGAAGGGTGTGTGTGTGTGTGTATGTGCGTGCGTATGTGCGTGTGTATCGAGCACGTCGCACCCTTCACCACAGTGTCCAGTATTTTTGGAGAAGACGCCTGGCAACCCTAGCAGTGGCACCCAGGCACTGCAACACCTCAAAGGGTTAAAGGTGCAATTCCGAACAAATTCTGTGTTATCTGGAAAACGAGCTGCCTCAATGCGATGCACATGGATGCAGAGTACCAACCTTATTTTTTTTTTCAACACCTCGTTGGTTTTTATTTTGATTAAAGAAAGGCCCAAAGCCTGTAGCAGAGTGTCCCCATGGTAAGTTCAGTTCTTACGCTGTTCCCGAGTTTTGTCAAACCAGATTCTTCAAATGCTTCATTTTCAAAGTGCAGCGAGTAAAGAATGAATAGAATAAAATGATGGGGGTATTTATCAAAGTCTCCCGGCTACAAAACTGGAATAAAAAAAAAGCCAGCGTTTATTAAGAAAAGAAATCCTTTCTGAAACCAATGGGATTTTCTTGTCCAATAAATCTGGCAGTTTTTTTTATTTTATTTTTCACCAGATTTGCCCCTGGTTTTGTACCTGGGAGACTTCCAATAAACCCCATACAGTGTATAGCCGTTTCCGGGTCCTCTGGCAACGGCAGGGGTTAACTTATATAGCACCGCAAAAAGTCTGCAACACATTTCTCAATAATGCATCAAAACACCGCTTTAGGAAAAAGGGATATTATAGATCCTGGAAACAGATGGGACTCCCTTTTCCTGTTGCAAGTAGCAAGCTTTAGAAGTTCAATTTGTAATTGGCGACCGAAATGGGGCAGCCAACATGATGGGGAGGGAATAAAACAAAGGGGGAAATGATTGAACTTTTTTTGGGGAAAAAAAAAAAGAACGTAGCTGGCTTTCTAGTTTAATTTTATACGCAAACAGGAAGAAAAAAATAAAAAAACACAACATGTCGCGTTTGGTTATAAACCAAACATGGCACAATATTTATAAAGGCAACCGTTCACGTTTGGTCGGTAGAATTTAGGGATGTTGTTTTACATTTATCTTGTCTTCGTAGGAACCAAATGCTCTGGCGGAATTTTCTACAGTATTGAGCTAAATCTCTTTTGAGATAAATGCAGGTAAATTGTACATTTTGTAGATTTTTTTTTTCCCCATTTAAAAATGGCGGGTTTTAAACTCCGGCGTCACGCGGGCCAATGGGAAGCTGTGACATCATCCCTGGCAGCTTCCTATTGGTTCGCGTGACCGGGAGTTTTAAACCTGCAGAGCTGCTAGCGGCGCCCCCTACGGAGGTCTGTATCTCGCAAAGCAAGGGGTCCCGGGAGCTCAAATCAACACAGCTCCGCTCCGGAGACCCCCAGCTTCAAACTTATTAAAACACTGCTTTAAACACTGCGCTATTATTTTTTTTCCGGTTCCTATCCCAAGATAATTTCCGCTCCTTTTGTTGTTTTACTAAAGTCTCCCGGCTACAATACTGGAGCAAAACCAGTGTGGAAAACAGCACCAGATTCACCAAAGGAAATGAATGCCATTGAATGAAAATGTAGATTTTTTTTTTCCCCCCTTGATACTTTGTGGTGCTGGGGTTATTTTTTGCACGGATTCTTCCCCAGTTTGGCAGCCGGGAGACTTTAGTGAATGGCCCCAATGTTTTCTGAACAGGAACTGAGAGAGAGGGAGTTGCCCGTCTTCCAGTTTCAGTGAGTTTGAGCAAACATGAAACTAATCCGATCAGTTAAAAACAACCTCTCCCAAATCTCAACATCACACACCCAGTTGATAAAACTTCCGTTACCTTTTCACGCCTCCCCGGGGCCTGGCACCTCTCGCCAGAGGTGCCATTTACATTGTTTGTTTTTAAAACAGGGGTGGCCAACTCCCGTCCTCAAGGGCCACCAACAGGCCAGGTTTCATGGGATATCCCTGCTTCAGCTCAGGTGGCTCAGTCAGTAGGACTGATTGAGCCACCTGTGCTGAAGCAGGGATATCCTGAAAGCCTGGCCTGTAATGGTGGCCCTTGAAGACTGGAGTTGGCCACCCCCTGTTTTCAAATATACAGGTCTCGCCGTCAGATCCACTGTCTATAAACTACGGGCAAGTCAACAACGTTAGATTGTAAACTGGGGGGGGGGGCGGGGAATAGGTGTGCCTGCCAAATTGTATGTACTGCGCTGCGTACACTGTCAGCGTTATACAAGGGGGAAAATATAGAGTTTCCAGGGGACCAAAATAGATGAAATTTGATGGTTCAGGGAACATTTTTTTTGTTTTTTAAAGACTAAATTTCCCCTCAATATGACCGATTTACAAGAAAAGTGGGCTCCGTGGGAAGCTAAAGAAGCAATCCCAGCAACACTTAAAAAATATAAATATATTTTGTTTTCATATGTGCCATCTTTGATTACCTTTATTGAAAATAAACCTAAGCTGTCGATCGATTTGTTCTCCCGTGATCGGTCAGCAAAGATCCTGCTTCCCAGGGTTCACAAAATGGCCGCCTTTCAGTTTCAATCACGCCTTCAGTCAGTGTAACTCAGCAGCTACAACGCATTCTTATATTACCAGGCGGTGTAATAGGGCAGGCATAAGCTTATAGGGGTCCATGTTAAATTTGGATTGGAAGCAAAAGCGGTGTGCTTATTTGCATGTCATTTCCCAGAATCCCTACCTGCATTGGTAGCATTGTAGGCTAAGGCCTTGTACATAGTAGGCACTCGCGTGACGGAGCGTGTGGCGTTGCGCACGCCTGCTGCAGAGGCGATACGTGGCCACAGGGATCTGGATGAGGAGACGCGACAGGGAGGCGTCCAAGATCCGCTGTGATTCACAGTTTGGAGGGCGTGCCCGTGACATCACGTGAGCGGTTCACCCTGATTGGCTGAACCGCACACGTGACTCAGCCGTCGCGAGACAAAATCCCACTGACTATGGATGCGGCCTAAGAGATAATGGTCAAAAGCAAAGTTGCAGACCTGTGTGAGATGTGAATGTGATCACAAGTGATATTTTTATTTGCTATATTACTAAGGTTACATTATCTATTGTTACAGTTTGCAGCTCAAACGGTTCGGAACATTGGCAACACATTATCACAAACAGGAAAGTGTTGCAAAGATCTTGCACCGCTGGGGAAGTGGGCGAAAACCTGCTATACAAATCAAAGGAGACTCAGTACATTAAATAGTAACTAAAAATACCACTTGTGGTGCATGTGCATGTCTCAGGCAGGTCTGCAACCCGGTCTTTCCCCATTATCGCTTTGCAAACAGTGCTTCTACTGCAGCAAAGGATTCTGGGTAAAATGCAAATGAGCAAAGTGTGTCACTCTTTACTTCAGTAGTACTACAACTCATTAAAAATGGCATTAAGAGTTGAATAATAAAAAGAAAAATGCAGTAAGTCGTGTCTAATACTACAGAACGGATTAATTAAAATAAATAAAAAGCACCCGTAGGATATAGCATGGATTGCCTCCTCAAGGCAGATTATACCTCCTGGATGGAGCATCAGGGAGACTTCATGGAAGTATACAAGACATTGATGCATAAAATCAGTGAGACTGACTCCAAGCCGGTGAGACACGCAGGAAGTCAGCGAGAGCTCACAGGTCTGTGACCGGGTAGGCTCCACTTCTCAGCAAGTTGCACCATTTCGCACCGGATTGACACTAGCTGCTGAAGGGAGGAGGCTGAGGTTTCTGCGTACAGCTCTGCACGGGGAGGAGGGACGCGGGTCTGAGGGGCACTGTGGGTAGATCTGAGGTCAGAAGTGCAGTGTGTAGGATGAAGAGAAGGTGCAGAGGCTACAAACCAAACTCCAGCTTGGTTTCCACAAAAAAGTCTTAGCGTGCCCATCAAACTGAGTGAAACACTGAGCTGTGGAAACATACCTTGTGAATCTACTGTACTACTGCCTACTTCTCGGGTGACTGCAGGGCGCAGGCCTACCTAGCAACTGTGCAATCGCATTAGAATTGCCAACACCAAGTTTGACCATATGGTCTTTTAACTACTTGAGTGCCCTTTGGACATACCCAGTACGCTGTGGCATTAGGCTAGAGGTGGGCAACTCCAGTCCTCAAGGGCTACCACCAGGTCAGGTTTCAAGGATATCCCTGCTTCAACACAGGTGGCTCAATCATTTCAGCCACCTGTGCTGAAGCAGGGACATCCTTAAAACCTGACCTGGTGGTGGCCCTTGAGGACGGGAGGGGAGCAGCATGGCAGTTGGCTAATTTCCTAGGAGTAGTTCGCCATTAGAGCGCTGATCCAGATCTGAACGGGAGGGGCGGATCGCTCCTTTTTCTTCGTCGTCCCCGGGATGGCGTTTGAGAACATGTGGTCGATCAGAGCGATCACATGATCAGGAAGTGCCGCAGGGGCGCGGAGCCGTGGGGGTGGCCGGACACCCCGAAGGGGTAAATAAATGTGCAGTAAAAAAATTAATTACCTACGATGAAAGTGGGGTCAGCCTTCATTTTTACTTTAAAGGACCCAAGCCTAAAGTACAGTGTCCGCAGGGTTGTACCAGTGAAGATGTCTTATTCTTTGCCCGCGTCCATAGTAAGCGCGACGGAGCGAGCTATGTCGCGCGCCGCACACAAAAGCCTGCAAGGCAATGCGCACGGCCATAGAGCGCACGAGCGCGAGACCGATTTTTCGCAAGGAAAAATCTTTGTCAGTCGGGTCACGTGCGCGATTCAGCCAATGAGTGCGAACCGCTCACATGATGTCATGGGCACGCCCCTAAACATTGAATTGGAGCTGCTCCTTCTCCAGACCACACAGGCTTGTTTAATAAAAAAAATGCTACAGGTATTTTCTCATAGTACAGAACTGGTTTATCTAAAAACCACATGTAGGATATTGCTCGGTCTGCAGCTTCAAAAACATAACGTGCAGGAGGAACTGCCCCTTTAAACTACGTCCAATAACCACTTGGATGAGCAGCGAGTGGTGAAAGGGACATGCAGTAGAGGTCATGCCATTCACAGCCACCATTGCCCGTAGCCTTAGATCATCTGACTTCTTCTGCAAGTCCGACAGACAGAGCGCCTATTATTCCCAGCAGAGACTCTCACCGCAGCAGGAAACGCTCCCGTGGGACTTCTCATGGCTCAGTCCGTCCATTCCTTCAACTGTTCCCCCAAACTGGTTTCTGGTTTTCTTATTCCACCTCTAAATGTGTGTTGAATATCACGATAACGCCACTCTGTAGGACTTTAGGAAATACTTTAAAAGGGGTCAAAAGTCTATAGATGCGGCAAAGCAGCACCTAAACTGCGGCAAAGCAGCACCCAAACTGCGGCAAAGCAGCACCTAAACTGCGGCAAAGCAGCACCCAAACTGCGGCAAAGCAGCACCCAAACTGCGGCAAAGCAGCACCTAAACTGCGGCAAAGCAGCACCTAAACTGCGGCTCCACATGTAGTATGTAGGGCTGGTCAGGATTGGCGTAGGCCAGCACCGGGGCCACCGTCAGGCTCCGTTTCAAGTTGTTGAAGGCTTGTTCACACTCGGCGGTCCATTTGTCCCCGAAAAGCTGTCGGGCGGGATTTGCCTTCTGGCCCGCATCCACCGGGTATATTCTGATTAGGTTGTTGAGGGCTTTGGCCCTGCGGGATTACCCCTCCACAAATCTGCGATAATAGCCGCAAAATCCCAGGAATGAGCGCAACTCTACCACATTCTCAGGACGGGGCCAGTTGACGACAGCTTCTATTTTGGCAGGGTCAGTGGCCACTTCCTGGCCGGACACTATGTGCCCTACGTACGTCATGGAGGTCCGGCAGAACCGGCATTTGTCCAAGGAGAGTTTGAGGCCTTCCTGGGACAGTCTATCCAGTACCTTCAAGAGCCAAGCCTCATGCTCTTCCAGGGTCTTCCCCGAAAACGATGATGTCATCTAGATACACCAGGCATTCTCGGGGGTTCAGGTCCCCTAGAGTCTTCTCCATTAGCCGCTGGAAGGTGGCAGGTGCCCCACATATGCCTTGGGGCATACGGGTGAACTGATAAAACCCTAGGGGGCAGATGAACGCGGTATTTTCTTGATCCGCAGGGCTCATAGGGACTTGGTAGTATCCGGACCTCAAACTAGTACGCTGAACCACTGACTCCCGTGTAAGGTATCCAAGATTTCCTCTATGCGGGGGAGATTGTACTGGTCCGGTACCGTTCGATTGTTCAGCGTCCGATAATCCACACATAACCTCACCGTACCATTCTTTTTCCGCACCACTACGATAGGGGAGGCATACGGGCTTCGGGACTCCTTGACAATTCCGGCCGCTTCCATCTCGTGAATAGCCGCCCGCACATCCTCCATGTCCCGGGGAGCGAGGCGACGAGAACGCTCCCTGAAGGGCTTCTCATCGGTCATCCGGATGGTGTGTTGGGCATTGCGACTACACCCCACATCCATCTCACTGGTAGAGAATACGGCTCGTCTTTGCTCCAGTTGCACTCGTAATCGCTCCTTCCAGGCTTCCAGCAACTCGGAGGAGCCAAATTCAAAGTCTAGTGCTGCCTCGGTTCCTTCCACTCGGGTCGCGTTCATTTGCACGGCATCTTCTACTGAGCTGACAGGATAAATACTCCCTATCCTTTGACCCACATCGATGGCCATTGGGAATGGCGACAGGTTCTGTACCATTACGAAAATCCGTCGGGGAATGGCGGCGGGCCAATGTCGAAATTCGGGTATGAGGCGATATCCCCGGCGCACCTCCTCTTCTGAGGTGCTTTCTAGAGAGAACTGTTGCTCTTCGTCTAGCCGGTCCGCGTAGGCACACCAAGCGGGGACCCTCTGCGTCTCTCCTGGAAAAAGTTGTGTCAGCCCTCCCCGGCCACAGAATAACAGCCCGTAGTCATCCGACGGGGATGTGGGAGGGGCTGGGTCGGCTTGAACCAGCTGTAACTGCAGGCTAGACATGGGGAGCTCATTAGTTTCATGTAGATAGGCCCGGATGACGGCCTGCACGATATCAGCATTCGTACCGAGGCTGATGGGGTATTTGGGGGTATCTCGGGGTTCTGGACACACCAATGCGTCCACCTTCATGGGGTGAGATTTTCCCGTGTTGAGCTGTTGTATTTCCAAGTCCACGGTCACCAAGCTGTCGATGGGATAGTCGTCATTGCTTAGGCCGCGTACCTTGATATGTTCGGCCGGTCGTAGAGGCCGCTTCTGAAGATGGCGATCATTAAAACCCCCTGTATATGATGGTGACTTGGGACCCAGTGTCTAGTAGGGCAGAGGAATAGATCCCGCCCACTAGCACCCAGATAAAGGCTACTGGTCCCACCCGGTTGCCATCTTCTGCCGGGTAGTCTCCGTCTTGGGGGGTCCCGGGCGTGTCAGTATCGGCCGCATACACCCCGCAAACCATAGCCTGGGGCGGGAATTTCTTGGGAGATGGGCTCCGGTGTCGAGAATCACCCATCCTACAGTCGTACGATATGTGTCCCTTCTTTCCACATTTATAGCAGGAAATGTCTCTGGGGGTTGCACGGCGATCGGGCGGCGGCGAAGACCGTCCCGCGTATTTCGGCTTTTCTGATCCAGGCTTGTCTGGAGGTTCCTCCTTCTTTTCAGCACTCCCCTTGGGTTTCGTGTTGCAGCTAGTTTTAGATTTTTGAGGGGAGTGCAGCATCAGATGCGTCTCGTGCTCTTTTACCTGCTGCAGGAGTTGGATGAACGAAGGGGGGGTCCCCGTGTGAGGTGATCACGAATCATGCTGGCTATAGGGTGAGTAGGGCTGGACCCACGGAGGTATTGCTTATGGAGATATTCGTTCATCTGGGAGGGTATCACATATTTCTGATGCAGCAACGGTCCTAGAGAGATCTGTACGCGGTGTATGTAGGCAGACAGATCTTCCCCCTCCCGTTGATTTATGGCATAGTACTTGGCCCACAACGCACCATCATCCTCTTTGGCGCTATACGCTTCCACTAGGAACTCGATCATCAGACGCGAGGTTAGTTCGGGGTGTTGTTCGCGATGAATGCTGATCAGGGTGGACGCTGGGGGCCGCAGGCACTCCGTGAGCCGCTGCCGCTTCACCACGTCGGTGCAGGACCACTCTTCCATTACTCCCCGAGTGTGTTCCTTCCATGTCTCTATCCCGTCCTCCCCGGTAGGCACAGGGAGCGTCCCCGAGAAGGCTTTTAACTTCCGGTAGTTTTGGGCATGCGTGGCTAGCGTGAGCGCTTCTACTAGCGGCGGCAGACTTGGAGGGGCGGTTAACTGGTCTACACTCCCCGATCCCTCCCCGATCCCTCCACCGGGTGATCCCACCCCGTGTCCGATCCCTCAAGGGATAAGTCCTCCCGTGCCCAAGTGAGCCAAATATGTATATGTATATATGTGTGACTGCGCAGCCACTGAGTCCCGAATGAATGGATGGTACCGTTGGTGCACTTGTTGAAATACCTGCCGGGTACTCCGGTACCCGGGACTGCTACTCTCTTCACAAAGGATCCACCCAAGGCACAAGTCGTCCTCCCACCCACGCGGTGATCCAGGGCGATCCCACCCGGACACTCGAAATCGAATAGCAGGGTCTGAACCCAGACCTCCCGCCAATTAGGACAGTCCTGCTCCACTCGACTGATGCTAATGGGAATCAGGAACCTCACTACGGCAGTCCCTAGCTCTGCTTGTCTCTACCGTGACTCAGGGCCTAACTGGGCCGGGGGCACACGGCACACGGCACACGGGGGTTTCGGGGGCCTCCCCTACACCGAAGCTCCGTCTCCTCTCCCGCTCTGCTCCCCGTGCGCGCAACCACCTCCCTTTTTCTCCTCCACACTCTTAGCCCATTGGATCAACCCTGTCACAAGGTACCTGCGGGGCTGCTGGGACAAGGGTCTGCCACCTCCCACCAATTAGCACTCTCCTCCTTCGCGGGCTTTGCCAACTCACATCCGCGCAGGCGCAACCTCCCTCCACTAGCAAGGGTGAAAAAGGGGGGTCCCGGCTACATGTAGTTAATCTTATTTGCCTTGAATTGTTTTACGAACACATGTCACGTGTTATCTACACCAGGGGAGCGCAAACTTTTGCTGATGTGCCCCCCTGCCTTTCCTCCTTTGGTGCTCGCGCCCCCCCTTACTTTTATGCAGCGTCAAATGAAGCCGTTGGGTCATGTGACGTCACGTCACGTGACCCACAGCATCATTTGACACGTGTGATGTCACATGATCCCTCTGCGTCATTTGACGCCGCATTGCCACGGACACGTGTCCTGACGCCAGCAGAATGTAGGTAAGCTTAGAGTTGCAGAGGCCTCACGCGATCCCCCGGGATTAAATTTAAATGCCTTGGGGAAGAGCGCAGGACGCACGGGCAGCCGGCAAGCTATCTTTGTGCATGTGCAATCGGCGCTCGCCAGCAGGATAGAAAACCGGGACAGCACCCCAAAACGTTGAAACAGAGCCCTAACAATTTGGACTGTCCCAGCTAAACCGAAACATCTAGTCAACCTAGTCCTAGGAGCAGAGGGACCTGCCACCTCCTTGGCCACCACGGAGCCTTCGGTGCTGACGGAACCCGTGACCGCTCTTCTGAGAGATCACATGATCCCTATCAAGGTTTCCGGTCATCAAACCGGACGTGGGGAAAGGGAGGGTGGGAGGGTCCCCCCTCTTTAGTGTAGTCCGCGATCAGCGGTGCATGAGAGCGCTGATTGCGAACACAAGGACGGGGCGGGTAAGAGGTGGAGTAAACACTTGACTGTCAAACATTCTCTTTTTTTTGCAAACTAACAGGGTTCGCCCCTTTAAATATAAACCGGGGCCATCCTTGTTAGGGCTGAACGGGGGGCTCAGTGGTAACGTCACTGCCTTTGATGTGGCTGAAATTCAGTATCCACTCTGTGACCTTGGGCGAGTCATTTTATCCACAATATGAGGCCGCCAATAAAATTAGATTCCCACAACACCCATGTACGCTCAAAACCCAGACACCAGCACGCATATTTATGTCATAAAGTAGTGCTACTGGGTATGTGACAATGTATAAACAAAGGACGGAGAGCCCCAGTGCCACATCCAACATGACAAATCATATAGTCACATACGTATCTGTTTTTCTTTCATATGCGAGGGTCACTTAGTTAAATTCTTTGGCCAAAGCATTTGTAAGCTTGCTGACCATGTCAAGGTGCGCCCTCTTTACCTCTAATATGGGGAAGAAGTCTTAGTAGTTCGGTCATTCACAGCCAGTGTCAGATTTAAAAAAATGGCGCCCTTAGGCACTTACCTGGTGCCGCCCTCCTCCTCCAGCAGCACGCCGTTCCACTGCCGTGGCAACGTGATGCTGTGTGATGTCACACTGCCAGCCGCGCGCGCGCATGCGTGGCAGGCAAGTACCGATTGCCTACGGCGCCCCCAAATTTTGCCGCCTATTGGGCCTAATGGGAAATTCGCCACTGTTTGCAGCCGCATCGCCAGACTTTCTATTTAAAGGTGAGCCGGGCGAGCTTGGAAACAGGGAGGGGGTCACAGAATTGGATTGGAAGCTCTGCAGGGCATGGGCTCGTGCCTGCAAAATATTGTGCGCAGCCCTGTGTACACTATCAGTGCTATGTAAGAACATTTTTAATATTATTGTTAACCCTTGCCTAGCTCCATAAGCCGTGCGAACGTTTTCTAGTTTAGCTTCTGTGCAGTTGTATCACATCGTTCACTCTCCACAAGCAGTGAGTCAGCTCGGCCCGAATCAAAGAGACTCGTCGAAGCCACGAACATACTGCAGAGTTGTTGACATCAAAGGTCAGGTGATCCTTCTCTTCCACTCAGCAAATGACTCTCCTCGTCTCTTATTCTAAAGTTGAGACGAAAAACTCTTTCAGGCCCCACACGTGACCACAGAACCACAGACAAACTGCAGTTGAACATTCAGAATACCCGAACCTCAACACCACATTGAGTGTTGTCCTCCTTACACCCAGCTGCATTTGTGAGTGAGAAAGGTAGGATTCCTTCATTCATTCTTCTGCACTGATGATTTATCATCTGCCCACGCTCTAAACATGCACAATCCCTTGCCTCCCGTCCTTTTGGAAGCCAATTTCTGCTTATGCTGCAAAAGAGTGGTTTTGCATTCCTGTGGCCATGCAAACTCCAAGACACTCTGCTTCCATGGGGATTTCCATTTCTGTATTGCACTGACTTTCTTCTTCTTCTTTTTTTTTCTGTCAGTGCACTCCCCCCTCACCCCCCGCCGCCCCACCCCCCCAAAAAAAAACCCCACTAAGACTGAAGTGTCGCCTTGGGAAAAGGTCACCATGGAGTTCAACAATCTCTTTGATCCGTTTGGGACATGTTCCTCAGGCTTCTTGCGTGGTGAGTACGTGTTTTGTTGATCCCTCTGGACACGTTTCAGGGGGTTACGTATCGTGGCATCAGCCCTTTGGCTGCAAAGTTGGTGCTTAGATATTTTCATCTAGATCCATCAATGTACAGCATGAAGTTATTTTGGAAGGTCTGCTGCTCTGTATGTGGCATGTCTGTGGTTTGGAGGAGTTGAGCAATGAACATATTTTAATGGGATGTACCAGATTCTGCTTCTGAGTTCTTCTTCATTTTGTTCCTATGTTCTTGGTGTAAAAACAACGAGCTCTTCCAAGACTAACCTGCTGTACTTAATCCTGGCAAATGCAATCAATCTCGGGGATTGGAATCAAAAGGGTAACATTCTTACAGCTGCAAAATCATGTTATTGGGGGCTACGTACTGCATCATGGCAAAGTTGTGCCATTCTGGGGCAAAACCAACTACAACAGAAGTATTTAAGAATACATCATATTGATGAATATTTATTGCAATTGGATTTTTCCAATGCCGTTTTTGTGCCCTGGGATGGCACTACTTTTGCCTGTATACATATACACAACCATTAGATGTATCAAAGCAAAACAAAACACCCATTCTTTCAATCAGATTCATTTTTGTTAATAAATGAGGTGCTGTTTTTCTGCTTGCGTTTTGCCCTAACTTTGCAATTGTAAATGGGGGGGGTCAGAGGACCCTTTACCAAAGTCTCCCGATGGCAAAAAAAAAACTGGGGCAATAACAGGCCCCTATTTACCTAAAAAAAAAAAAACCCATGAAAGTAATAGGATTTTTTTTTTTTATTTGATAAACCTGGTTTTGCTCCCGTTTTGCAGCCGGCAGACTAACAAATCACATCCTTAGATACCGAAGCCCTGTGATCAATAGGTTTTACAGACCTTTGTAGGATCTTTGTATATAGGGGGGAAATATAAAAAGGCAAAACTGCTTCAAATCTGGGGCAAACAAATGCTTTATATGCATCCAAGAAACACATCCGATTTATTTAGGGGGAGGAAGGTCTTTGACAAATCTTTTATTTGCCCCAGAACTGTGTGTGTGTGTGTGTGTGTGTGTGTGTGTGTATAGATTTTTTTTTCTATCTATCTCTAATATCTATTATACTATCTATGAGATAGTATATATATATAGTATATAGAGTTATATAGGTAGTATATATACTAAGGGCCATATAGGTACATGTGTCGTAAACCTATACATTTGCTCGCCCCGGGCGAGTGGATTTAACCCCCGGGCGAGTAAATATTGGCCCAAGCAGCACACGTTTGGTACTAGGTGGCGAGTAGATTTTTTTTTGTGGCGAGTAGATTTTTTGGTGATTTGTCAACCACTGTTATATATATATATATATATACTGGAAGGGCTGGCGATTTGTAAGGTGTGTAACTGGATACTGTACAGTTGAAGTAGTCAATACTATACTGTAGCATAATTATGGTGTGTCACCTATGGGAGCCTATGCACTGTACTAAGATCATATATATATATATATATATATAATATAGGGGTAGGGTATATAGTGAGGTATGGGAGTAGGGATAGTAAAAATAGGTAGTGTTTTTAAATCAGTGTATAACAATTTTAGCTTTAAAAATGAATACAAACTTTGATAAAACGTGCGTTGTATGTCTGTATTTAGGTCGTTATGCGGCTTCACGCGGCGCACATTTCGCTGTTTGAACGCATTGCATCATGTTGAATACCTAATTGATACCATTTCAATCAAAACGGAATGATGCGTATTCTTATTTCTTTATAACGAGCACGGGTGAATATAAATGGCTAATATAATATTATTTATAAAAGCCACACTGGGAAAATAATAGATTTTGTGAACCTGTAAAGTAAAACGCTCGCGCTGCGTCAAATACATTTTGACGCAGGTTAAATGTTATTTTTTTTTGCTGCACAGATTTTTTTTAGCACACGCCATTTACATCTGTGCGTCACGCGCAATTCATTTGTTTGCGCCAAGGTAACCCCTCTATATTCCTGTACCTCAGACTATACGCCTGGTGCTGAGGTGAGGGCCGGAGTCCTTATGCCTATCATAAATACCACACGTGCGTGGTGCAAACAAAGGGACATAACTTCCACAACACTTTAATACAGTATATATCTATATAAATGAGTTATATAACAAACGGTTAACAGGAACCTCGTGAGCCTTAGAAACAGGATCACCACATACTTATCACAATACATTCCCATTACAGTTCACATAAGCTGTGCGTGTGTGTGTTAGTGTCAACCTACTGTAAGAGGCCTCCCAATCCTGGGTATGCGGGGCTGGGTGTGAGGTGCCGCTACACTGTTGGAGCTCATGTTTGTAACTGGTGGTAGCAGGCCTGTACTTCACAAAGCTTTATTTTGGTTCCGCTGTTTCCTATGACCGTCGGCTGTCTCTCTTCCGTACGGCTATCTCCCCTCTGTACGGCCGTCTCTCCTCCGTACGGCCGTCTCTCCTCCCTGTACGGCCGTCTCTCCTCCCTGTACGGCCGTCTCTCCTCCCTGTACGGCCGTCTCTCCTCCTGTACGGCCGTCCTCTCCTCCCTGTACGGCGTCTCTCCTCCCTGTAACGGCCCGTCTCTCCTCCTCCCTTTACGGCCGTCTCTCCTCCTGTAACGGCCGTCTCTCCTCCCTGTACGGCCGTCCTCCCTGTCGCCTGTACGTCCGTCCTCCTCCTCGGCCCTGTAACGGCCGTCTCCTCCTCCTCCCTTGTACGGCCGTCTCTCCTCCCTGTACGGCCGTCTCTCTCTTCTCCTCTCTCCTCTCCTCCCTGTACGGCCGTCTCTCCTCCCTGTTAACGGCCGTCTCTCCTCCTCCGTACGCGCCGTCTCTCCTCCCGTTACGGCCGCTCATGCCTCCCCGTACGGCCGTCTCTCCTCCCCCCGTTACGCCGTCCTCTCCCTCCCCGTCTCGGCCGTCTCTCCTCCTGTACGGCCGTCTCTCCTCCTCGTACGGCCGTCTCTCCTCCGTACCGGGCCGTCTCTTCTCCTCCGACGGCCGTCTCTCCTCCGTACGCCGTCTCTCCTCCGTACGGCGCCTCTCTCTCACCTCCGTACGGCCGTCTCCTCTCCTCCGTACGTGTCCGGTCTCCCTCCGTACGGCCGCCGGTCTCCCTCCGTACGCCTCTCTCTCCTCCGTACGCCGCCCTCCCCTCCGTACGGCCGTCTCCTCCCCTCGTACGGCCGTCTCTCCTCGGTACGGCCGTCTCCCCCTCCGTCCGGCCTCTCCTCCGTACGCCGTCTCCCCTCCGTACGGCCGTCTCCTCCTCCTCCGTACGGCCGTCTTCCTCCTCCTCCGTACGGCCGTCCTCTCCTCCGTACGGCCATCTCTCCTCCGTACGGCCGTCTCTCCTCCGTACGGCCGTCTCCCTCTCGTACGGCCGTCTCTCTTCCTCCGTACGGGCCGTCTCTCCTCCTCGTACGGCCCGTCTCCTCTCCTTCCGTACGCGTCTCTCCTCCGTACGTCCGTCTCCTCCTCGTACGGCCGTTCTCTCCGTACGGTCCCTTCTTCCCGCTCTTACTGCCGTCTCTCCTCCGTCACGGCCCGTCTCTCCTCCGTACTGACGCCGTCTCCTCTTTCTCCTCCGTTCTTCCGTTCTCTCCTCCGTACGCCGTACTCCCCTCGTACGGCCGTCCTCTCCTTCCGTACGGCCGTCTCTCTCCTCCGTACGGCCGTCTCCTCCTCCGTACGGCCGTCTCTCCTCCGTACGGCCGTCTCTCCTCCGTACGGCCGTCTCTCCTCCGTACGGCCGTCTCTCCTCCGTACGGCCGTCTCTCCTCCGTACGGCCGTCTCTCCTCCGTACGGCCGTCTCTCCTCCGTACGGCTATCTCCCCTCGGTACGGCCGTCTCTCCTCCGTACGGCTCCTGATCTCAGCTGCTGGGCTCTCCGGCTCTTTTGGCTGCTCTTCGTCCTCTCAGCAACTTTAATCTCTCCCACGCGGGATACGTGCAGGTCCCGTCACACAGGTCGCTCTCGATCGAGCCTGACTCCATCAGGCCCGCGCAGATCTGTCCTGTCTGCCTTCTTTTAACAACTCCTCTCCCACCAAGTTCCTCCTTCAGCAGCCTCCCTAACGGCTCCTCATAGTCCCATGTCCATACAGTAGTAGAGGAACCTGCCAGGCGGCAGTGTGCATGTGTAGCCCAACATACACAGGGGCTTACACCAATATAGCCGATCAAAACTGTTTTTAACGCTTAAGGTGACAGATTTTGCTTTAACACTAATTCATAGCAGGTCTTTGTAGGATCCACTTAAAAATTCCACATAGGGCTTCTAAAAATGATTAGGAACGGGGCTGCAATACAGTATATCCTGGGAGAGAGGCAGAAAGGCTTTTTCTTCTACATTAAAGCTGAATTGTTTATTGTAATAGAAATTATTTTTTTCTTTGCCGACGGCTCTGGTAGCTTTTCCCTCCAAAAACCCCACAGGTAAAACTATAACCCCACAGCAGCCAAAGTTAAACTTGTACAGATTTCTATCGCAAGACAAAATGTGTATGTTTTTATTTGGGGCCATGCATATTTTTAACTTAGGAATCAAAGTCTCCCGGCGGAAATATGTTGCAGAAGCAGGAGATAAAAACCGCACCAGATTTCTCCCAGTTAATTCTCATTATTCTCCATGGAATTCATGTTCCTCAATAAATCTGGGGCGGTTTATTGGCTCCAGTTTTGCACACGTTCCACTCCTTTACACCAATCTGTCTGGCTAATTATGGCAGCGTAATTACTAATTAGGTGACACAAGATAATTATGAAAAAGATAAACCATTGTGTCTGTGTTCAGTAAAAATAAAAATAAACCCAGAGCGTTTAGTAACCACGAAAACCTGTAAAGATTTGTTTTATTTCACTAATTTGTTATTGTATATTCCAAAGTTTCTTTTTAAATCATTTCAAAATACTGTTTACTTTTTCGATTTTCAAAATGTGTAATTGAGCTACATTTATCCTATTAAACATAGCACTGCCATTTAGTAATAGGTGGCTGACCCAAAAAAAGGGCAGTTCAATGTAGCAAAAAAATAAATAAATAAATAAATAAAAAATTATATATATATATATATATATATAGTGTTGAAGCAAAAGGTGGCTGTGTGCTCATTTGCATGTCATTTCCCAGAATCCCTTGCTGCAGTGGAAGCGCTGTGTGCTGGGTGATAATGGTGAAAGGCGGGGATGCAGACCTGTCTAATAATGCAAATGAGCATACAGTAATATTTCCATTTGCTATATGCTTTGCTGTGGAGGGTTTTTGTCACTTTTTTTACCCACTATAACTTAACTAAGTGTGGTAAAACCTATCCTTGATTCATTTTTGCATAGCCAGTATAACCATATATATATGAACAAAAAACAAAAAGAAGCACAGACTCCATAGCATGTAACTGTATAACAACTTGGTCATTTATTAAAACCAGCAGCCCCAAGGAATTGCACTTACAGGATTAAAAAACAAACACACATTGGAGAGAAATCTCTGTTAGGGGTCCACCACGGGGTGGGGGAGTCCGGAATAAGCAGGGTGCACCTGATCAGATGGTAGCCACATACAGCTCCTGCCATGAGCTGGCGCCGATCCGCTGTGCCTGTCAGTGCCTCAAAGTCCTCTGCTCCTGCTTCAGTCAGACCTGACTACCTGGATACCATCTGATCAGGTGCACCCTGCTTATTCCGGACTACCCCACCCCCGTGGTTGACCCCTGACAGAGATTTCTCTCCAATGAATGTTTGTTTTTTAATCCTGTAAGTGCAAATCCTTGGGGCTGCTGGTTTTAATAAATGTACCAATTTGTTATACAGTTACATGCTATGGAGCCTGCGCTTCTCTTTGTTTTTTGTTCTCAGATTTTATAGTGGTTAGCTATAGCACTTTTCTGAAGCTGCAAAGTGTTCCCTGGATCTGTTTTGTTGGGACTATCACCTCTCTGGATTTTCACCAAGTGGAACATTTTTTGGACTTATTCTTTATATCACTGGTCACGTTATGGTTTGTTTTAATATATAGTTTAATATGTAATTATTTCACTATTTAAGTATAACAATTTATTATCCTACACTACTAATCACAATATTCCACCTCAGCGCTACATCTTTGTGTATATATATATATATATATATATATATATATATATTTTTTTTTTTTTTTTTTTAAACAACTCACGAGTATAATCGTCTTTCTTAGAAATATTTTATAATCCTTGAAGTAAGTGTTATTTGCATCTTGTGAAAAATACATGTACAGTATTGCTTTTCTCCGGAAACACTGAATTCAAGCATATCAGCTATTTATCTGTAACTCTCCTCCTAAAGGGTTACTAACATGGCTGTTGTATGCTGGGCCCCAACCTCGGTTGCTATGGGGATTCTGATGTCACACAGAGGTATATAAGGAGGAGGGACTGTTCTGGAAGGTTAGGTTCCAGGAGTACATAAGGAGAGGAGCCTCGGGGAGAGTAGATAAATAATGTTTCCAAAGTAATAGTATAGACCAGGAATGAAGTCCTGAATATGCAAGGAAAAGTAATATAGCCCACCACAGAGGGTCTCAATTGAGTGTTAAGAGTGGGCACTGATGGAAGAACCATATTCATGTATGTCTGATATAAAATACAGTGCAACGTTATTACTATGTGTATGAGCATCCCTGTGCTTGGGGACACGAATAAATGACAGTTGTACTACAAAAGCTCCTGGCTCCCATTATTTTACAAACTTGCCACCTCATCGTCCAGCCGCCGGAATCCAGCCCCCGAGACCTGGTAACCAATGCGGGGTTATACTGTACATATCATACCGATGCAACCTCCCTAGGGAGCCTGGCAGGGAGGGATACACGTGTTTATCTCTAACTAATGACGACTTCAGAATGACTTTGCAAACAAAGGACAGAGCAGAACGATTCATTTCCCTGCGGCTCTGAGGACTGACAACCAGTCTTATCAGCAATATACATTACATATACAGTCTATGCTATACTATCACATTCACTATGAAAATGTTCAGTGTAAAATAAATACTGCAAAAGACTTACACTTGTCCAATATATACAGTTTATATATTTGAAAAAGGGTGTCAATCAACTCCATCTAACGTACCGTATTAAACATGTCACTGTCCTTAGTTCGAGGACGTAATGCCCATTTGAACACTGTGTAACACCCAGTAAAATACCTGTTTTGGTGATAATATGCACATTTCTATTAATTATCTTCTCCTTCTGAAATGAAATAACCATATCTGATTACATTTGGATTTTTATTGCAATAAGGTGTAACTGTACTGTATAAAACCAGGGGTGCTCAACTCCAAGGGTGCTCAACTCCAAGGGTGCTCAACTCCAAGGGTGCTCAACTCCAAGGGTGCTCAACTCCAAGGGTGCTCAACTCCAAGGGTGCTCAACTCCAAGGGTGCTGAATTCCAGCCCATAAGATCCCCCCTCCCGCCATCCCCAATAGGTCAGGTTTTCAGGATATCCCTGCTTCTGCACAGGTGGCTCAATCAGTGGCTCACTCTTTGACCTGACCTGTTGGTGGTGTCTTGATGACTGGAGTTGAGCCCCCCTGTATTAAGCTATAAAGTAAAATAATGTTTTGAGGCTTTAAATGGCAAGGAAATGCAATAGTCCCTAAAATTAAAAGTGTTAACCACAAATGACTTGTTAGATCAGAGTATTTGCATGTAGTAGAAATGACTTGTAATATAATAATCTCCCTGTTACTAACTTACTCTGACTAACTGTATTTAAGCACCTTTCAGCTTCTCATCATTTTACAGCCCGCAGAGTAATATTGATATTTGTAGTTAGTAAAGAAAACTCAGACTATAATAAGTGAGAATTTGCATGTGTTTCCTGTCTCCGATGTATTCACAGTATATGTATCTGCATTATTGATATACTAACTTATGTGAATGAGAACTATTTAGTAGCTACAGTATATTGGAGGGAGAGGCAGAAAGGGAGGGAGCGAGAGGGAGAGAGAGAGAGACAGGGATATAGGGAGAGGGAGGGATATAGGGAGAGAGGAAGGAGAGAGAGATGGAGAGATAGGGAGAGAGAACTGTACATAGAAAATAGTAGGCAGTGGTTACCATTCCTAACTTTAGGAGGGTCTAGACAAGTGGTGGCTTACTCTTAGCCCACTTTGCCACTTGGTACAGCAATTGGAATGGCCCATGTGACGATCCTTGGGTGCTCAAGGAGGTGGAAGCTGCACCTGTCTCCTCCTCCGGCTGCCGGGGTCCCTGTGCGTTGGGGGGCCCCAGCTCTCAGCTGCGGGGGCCTCTCACCCCCCCATCCCCCCGTGCTACAGGCGCTGGAAGTTTTGCCTGCATGGAATTCGGACCCAACATCAGCATTTACTCTGGCAACCCTCCACAGTGGGAATTGAGTCAGTGAGGAAGTGTGTGAGTGTGTGTGTGGGGGGGGGGGGGGGCTGGGAGAGAAGGGGGGGAGAATTAAGTGAGAGGAGGAGAGGGGAGAATTGAGAGAGAGGAGGGGAAGAATTGAGTGAAAGAAGGAGGGGGATAATTGAGTGAGAGAGGAGGAGGGGGAGAATTGAGTGAAAGAAGGAGGGAGAATTGAGTGAGAGGAGGAGGGGGGAATTGAGGAGGAGGGGGGAATTGAGTGAAAGGAGGAGGGGGAGAATTGAGTGAAAGGAGGGAAAATTGAGTGAGAGGAGGAGGGAAATTGAGTGAGAGGAGGAGGGAAATTGAGTGAGAGGAGGAATTAAGTGAGAGGAGGAAGGGGAATTGAGGAGTGAGGTCTATTTTGGTCTGGTTTTGCCAATCAGTTGAACAGCAAAGAAAAACCAGCCAAACAAATATAAAATTAAACCAACAACAAGTGCACTGTAAATAAAATATAGTGCACTAAAAATGAAGGGTTAGTACAAAATAATCCAGAGTAGGGGATACTGAGCAGAGCACCCCGCCTGACGCCCACTGGGAGGCAAACTCTGAAACCGTCCCAGCGGACTCGGCGTACGTGTACTCTGCCCGGATACGGGAGTGCACCAGCGCCCGGAACATGGCCACGGTGTTTGTTGGGACCTCCCTTTCCAAACACTGCTTCCTGGTCTTATAAATGGCGAGCTTAGCCAATGCCAGGAGCAGGTTGACCAGGAGATCCCTAGGCTTATTGTCCCGGGACACAGGGCACCCAAAAATAAAAGGTGAGGGGAAACGTCCAGCCAGAACTGCAGGAGAAGGCCCCTCAGGGTGGATAAGAGGGGCTGCAGTCTGGCGCAGCTAAAATAATTATGGTACACGGACTCCCGCTCGCCACAGAAGGGGCAGGCGGCGGGGGAGTCCGTGAAGTGGGCCAAGTTCTCTCCCGTGCTCAGTGCACCGTGGAGGACTCCAAATCAAATCCCCGGCGGGACGGGGAACCAACTCCAAATAGAGTTCCCTCCACCGGGGCCTCTCCCCTCGTTTGCAGGAAGTACCCGCCTCCAGATGGTATCGGGGCGGGTGACAAGGGCGAGGTAGTGCACTGTGTGGAGCACGAGAGAGTACAGGCCTTTCCTTGGCATGTCATGGAAACATGACGGGGACATATCCCCCAACCTCCTGAGGTTGGGGACGAGAGGAGCCTGAGGGGGTTGCCGTGGCTTTGGTTCCACGCAAAGATCCGGAGAGCTGGGGGTGATAGGTGGGCAGGGCTCTCCGGTCTGCAATACCCCCCTGATGAAGGTGCGTGAGTCGGGGTGGATGGCATCTTTAATCTCCTGGATCAGACGACAAGGGATGCAGGTAGTAGGCAGACCCATACGGTGCGCGAGCACCTCTGCCCCCACCCAGTCCCGTCGTTGGTAGTCCAGGAAATCCCCTAGTCTGGTCACCCGTGCCAGGATTAGTTGGCGGCAGATATAGGGTGAATCCAACATCCGAGCTCTCACTGCTGGATTAAAAAGCAGGGGCTCGGTGAGGAAACCAACCCCCACCGCCGCCTGTTCTTTCCTGGTCGCGGAAACCTGGCTCCAGGCCCTTAGTAAGTCCTGGTAGTATGCTGGCAGCACCGAGAAGTCTCTACCTAACCCCCCGGGCTAGGAGTGAGTGGAGGAGGGTGAATTGAGTGAGAGAAGTGGAGCGGGGAATTGAGTGAGAGAAGAGGGGGGAATTGAGTGAGAGAAGAGGAGGGGGGATTGAGTTAGAGAGGAGGGGGCAGTAGGACAGTGGGCTCCCAAAAAGGCACTGGCATGCCTGAAAAAAGGTTGGCGATTCCTGGTCTAAACTATGGCACTTTAGGTGCAAAATTGATACAAGAGGGCACATATGTCGGGGTACGATTCTGGGGTAGTAAATCTGCACCATACGTCAAACAAGGAAATCCCCTTACTTTCACTGGGAATGTTTCTCTTTAGTACATTTGGTGCAGCTTTGTTCCACATTTTTGCTGCCTTTGATGAATAGACCACAAATTGTGCATCTTACTGCCAGTGCTGCAGCTCGGTGCTGCAATGTATGCTCTGTGCTGCAATGTACGTTCTGTGCTGCAATGTATGCTCTGTGCTGCAATGTATGCTCTGTGCTGCGATGCTGACAAGTACGCTCTGTGCTGCAAATCGTCATAGTCTCTGTGCGGCAATGTGCTTCGTGTTCTGCCAGCATTTGGTGTGCTGCAGTGTAGTGTTCTTGCGTGTCAATGGGGTACTGCAATGTGTGTGCTGTATGCAATGTGTGTGCTGACTGCTGTGTGCCATGTGTGTAGGTGTGTGCAATGTGTGTTCTGTGCGCAATGTGTGTTCTGGCTTGCAATGTATGGTGCTGTGCTGCAATGTATGTGCTGTGCTGCAATGTATGTAGTGCTGCAGTGTATGCTCTGTTGCTGCAATGTGTTTCTGTGCGGCAATGTGTGTCTGTGCTGCAATGTGTGTTCTGTGTGCAATGTGGTGTTGCTTGTGCTGCAATGTGTGTTCTGTGCTGCAGTGTTCTGTGTGCCAATGTGTTTCTGTCGCATGCCATGTGTCTGTGCTGCAATGTGCTGTGCTGTGCTGCAATGTGTTGTGCTGTGTGCAAGTATGTGCTGTGCTGCAATGTATGTTCTGTGCTGCAATGTATGTTCTGTGCTGCAATGTGTGTTCTGTGCTGCAATGTATGTGCTGTGCTGCAATGTGTGTGCTGTGCTGCAATGTATGCTCTGTGCTGCAATGTATGCTCTGTGCTGCAATGTTGTATGTGCTGCAATGTAGTCTGTGCTGAATGTATGTTGCTGCCAATGTATGCCTGGAGTGCAGGTGAGTCTCTGTGCTGCAATGTATGTTCGTATGTATGCATGTATGCTATGTGCGGCAAATGTATGTTCTGTGTTGCACAATGTATGTTCCGTGCTGCAATGTAGTGCTGTGCTGCAAGTATGGTTCTGTGCTGCAATGGTATGCCGTGCTGCAATGTATGTTCTGTGCTGCAATGTATGTGCTGTGCTGCAATGTATGTTCTGTGCTGCAATGTATGTTCTGTGCTGCAATGTATGCTCTGTGCTGCAATGTATGTTCTGTGCTGCAATGTATTTTGTCGCTTGTGATCGTCTGCAATGTATTCTCGGCTGCAATGTATGTTTGCTGGAGCTGCAATGTACTGCTCTGGTGCTGCAATGTATGCTCTCATGTTGCTGCAATGTATGCTCGTGCTGCAATGGCATGTCTGTGTGCATGTAGTATAGTTATGGGTTATACCAACATTTCAACCCTACGGGTCTGTAGGGTCTATTTACCCAAGTCTCCAGGCTGCAGAAGTGGAGCAACAAATAGGCAACAATGTATGTTCTGTGCTGCAATGTATGTTCTGTGCTGCAATGTATGTTCTGTGCTGCAATGTATGTGCTGCTGCAATGTATGTTCGTGCTGCATGTATATTCTGTCTGATTAGTTGTATCTGCTGCTGCAATGTAGTGCTGTGTGCAATGTTGGTTCTGTGTTGCAATGTATGCTCTGTGCTGCAATGTATGCTCTGTGCTGCAATGTATGCTCTGTGCTGCAATGTATGCTCTGTGCTGCAATGCATGCTCTGTGTGCATGTTAGTAATAGTATGGGTTACTTACCCACATTCAACCCCTAGGGGTCTGTATGGTCTATTTACCCAAGTCTCCAGGCTGCAGAAGTGGAGCAACAAATAGGCAACAACCTGCTAACTTCCATGTGAATCAATGCAGGGGATCTGTTTGAAAAATGTGCAGACTTTCTCTTTCGAGCTTTGCTGCAATTTACAGCGGGGAGACTTTGGAAATAAACTAGATTTGGTGCCTTGTACCCGGCTACCCGGTTGACACTTACCTGGGGGTGGAGGTAGCCCGCAGCGACATCTAGGCAGGTCAGCAGAGGTCCTGTGGCGGTGGCAGCATCTAAGTGTGTGTTCAGCTGCGCGGGAGCTGCAGGACTCCATAGCGTGTGGCAGGGAACCATGTGCCTGAGCTGGAGCAGAAGCGTTCCTATTGGACAGCCGGCTGTCCAATAGGAACGCTAGCTCCTGCTCCGGTCACATTGGTTCCTAGCTCACATAATATGCTGCCACCGCCACCGGA
>CM071572.1:77653200-77718866 GCA_036426205.1 Ascaphus truei
GTGTGCTGCAATCGTAGGTTATGTGATGCAATGGTTGTATTTTGGTCTGTGCTGAACAATGTGTTATGGTGGCTGCAATGTATGTGCTGTGCTGCAATGTATGTCTGTGCTGCAATTGTATGCTCGTCTGCTGCAATGGTTCTCTGTGCTGCATGTTGTGTTCTGGGTGCAATGTATGCTCTGTGCCGCATGTATGTTCTGTGCTGCAATGTATGGCCTATGTGATGCAACTGTATAATTCTGTGCTGAATGTATGTCTGTGCTGCAATGTATTGCTAATGTGCTGTCAATGTATGCTCTGTGCGTGCAATGATGCTCGTGCTGCAATGCATGCTCTGTGTGCATCAGGTGTAATAGTATGGGTTACTTACCAACATTTCAACCCCTCGGGTCTGTAGGGGTCTTATTACCCAAGTCTCCAGGCTGCAGAAGTGGAGCAACAAATAGGCAACAATGTATGTGTGTGCTGCCAATGTATGCTTCTGTTGAGCTGCATGTATGTCTGTGCTGCAATGTATGTTGCTGTGCTGCAATGTATTCTGTGCTGCAATGTATGTTCTGCTGCAAGATGTTTTGTGCTGCAATGGATGTGCTGTGCTGCAATGTATGTTCTGTGTTGCATATGTATGCTATGTGCTGTAGCTGCTTCTGTGGCTGCAATGTATGCTCGTGCTGCAAGTATGCTCTGGCTGCAATGCAATGCTCTGTGTGCATGTTAGTATAATAGTATGGGGTTACTTACCACATTCAAACCCCTAGGGGTCTGTATGTAGGGTCTATTTACCCAATCTCCAGGCTGCAGAAGAAGTGGAACAGCAAAAATAGGCAACAACCTGCCAACTCTCACCGGTACGACATGCAGACTCGTAGGGTCAGTGAAAAATGTGCACGACTTTCTCTTCCGAAGCTTTGCTGCATTTACAGCGGGGAGACTTTGGAAATAAAACTAGATTTTGGTGCCTTGTACCCGGCTACCGGTTTGACACTTACCTGGGGGTGGAGGGTAGCCCGCAGCGACCATCTAGGCAGGTCAGCAGAGGTCCTGTGGCGGTGGCAGCATCAGCATGTGGTGTTCAGCCTGCGGCGGGAGCTGCAGGACTCCATAGCGTGTGGCAGGGGAAACATGGACCTGAGTGGAGCAGAAGCTCCTATTGGACAGCCGGCTGTCCAATAGGAAACGGCCTCTGCTCCTGCTCGGTCACATGGTCCTAGCTCACATTAATATGCTGCCACCGCACCGGACCTCTGCGACCGCCTGACCCCTACATGTCGCCGCGGACTTCCTACGGGTCTTCCTTCCTCGCCTTCGTCGCTTGACATCAGGTAAGTAATGATGTATTTCAGCTACCCTGACATTACCCGTGTGCCGCCCACTTCTCAGTTGCGGGTCGGGTATGGCGTGTGGGGGGGAATGTCGGGGTAATGTCGGTGTAGCAGAAAATCGCCAGTATAACGCCGGTGGGTACTCGTACGGTAAATTACTAAAATAAAACCCCTATGTATCAAGGCAATTTTGGTGCCAAGCCGGAGCATTTTGCTCCTGTCCCTATATACAGTACAGTAGCAGATTTTTAAAAATGGCGCCCTTAGGCACTTACTTGATACCGCCCTCCTGTTCCCATGGCAACGTGACATTATGCGCTCGCCGCTCGCGCATGTACTGAAGCTCCACTCACAAGCCGGCATACCGTCTCCAAATTCTGCCGCCCCCCCAAATTTTTGCCGCTTTAGCCCCGGGCCCAATGGCAAATCTGCCACTGCCTATATATCAAAGCATTTTGCTCCAATTTTGCCCCAGCTTGCACCTTGGGGAGAGTCAGTAGGAGGAGTTGGGAGGAGTTACATGGTGCACAGATTATAATGAGATGTTATCACATTCTGCGTCTCTGCCCCAGCTTGCACCTTGGGGAGAGTCTAGTAGGAGGAGTTGGGAGGAGTTACATGGTGCACAGATTAAATGAGATGTATCACATTTCTGTGTTCTCCTGTCCCAGCTGCACCTTGGGGAGAGTCGTAGTGGAGGAGGGATTTGTGGAGAGTTACATGGGCACAGATATATATATAATGAGATGTATCACATTCTGCGTCTCTGCCCCATTTTGCATCTTGGGAGAGTCAGTAGGGAGTTGGGGACAGTTACATGGTGCACAGAATAATGAGATGTATCACATTCTGGTCTCTGCCCCAGCTTGCACCTTGGGGAGCAGTCAGTAGGAGGAGTTGGGAGGAGTTACATGGCGCACAGATATAATGAATTGTATCACATTCTGCGTCTCTGTCCCAGCTTGCACCTTGGGGAGAGTCAGTAGGAGGAGTTGGGGAGGAGTTTACATGGTCAACAGGTTATATGAGATGTATCACATTCTGCGTCTCTGCTCTCTCAGCTTGCACTGGGGAGAGTAGTAGGGGAGTTGGGGAGGAGTTACAGGTGCACAGGTTATAATGAGATGTATACATTCTGCATCTCTGTCCAGCTTGCCCTTGGGGAGAGTCAGTAGGAGGAGTTGGGGGGGAGTTGAGTAACTATGGTGCACGATATAAATGAGATGTATCACATTCTGCCGTCTCTGTCCCAGCTTGCACCTTAGGGGAGAGTCAGTAGAGGAGTTGGGGGAGAGTTTACATGGTGCACAGATGTATAATGAGAGTGAACATTCTTGCGTCTCTGCCCCAGCTTGCACCTGGGGAGAGTCAGTAGGAGGATGGAGTGTGGGAGAGTTGTTACATGTGCACGGTTATATGAGATGTATCACTTCTGCATCTCTGTCCCAGCTTGCACCTTGGGGAGACGCGTAGGAGGAGTTGGGGGGGAGTTATATGGTGCACAGATTATAATGAGATGTACACATTCTGGTCTCTGCCCCAGCTTGCACCTGGTAGGATTGGGGAGAGTACATGGTAGGAGGAGTTGGAGAGAGTTACATGTGCACAGATTATAAGAGATGTATCACATTCTGCGTCTCTGCCCCATGCTTGACACTTGGGGAGAGTCAGTAGAGGAGTTGGGAGAGTTACATGGTGCACAGATTATAATGGATGTGTTCACATTCTGTGGTCTCTGTCCCAGCTTGCACCTTGGGGAGAGTCAGTGGAGGGAGTTGTGGGGAGGAGTTAATGGTGACAGATAATTATGAGATGTATCACATTCTGCGTTCTGCCCCATTTGCATCTTGGGAGAGTCAGTAGGAGGAGTGGGGGGAAGTATGGGTGCAAGATTATAATGGATGTATCACATTCTGCGTCCTCTGCCCCAGCTTGCACCTTGGGAAGGAGTCAGTAGGAGAGTTGGGGAGAGAGTTACTGGCACAGATTATAATGAGATGTATCACATTCTGCGTATCTGCCCAGCTTGCCACCTTGGGGAGAGTCAGTAGGAGGAGTTGGGGAGGAGTTACATGGTGCACAGGTTATAATGAGATATCACATTGGTCTCTGTCTCAGCTTGCACCTTGGGGAGAGTCAGTAGAGGAGTTGGGGAGGAGTTACATGGTGCACAGAGTATAATGAGAGTATCACATTCTGCATCTCTGTCCAGCTTGCACCTTGGGGAGAGTTCAGTAGGAGGAGTTGGGGGGAGTTACTATGGTGCACAGATTATAATGAGATGTATCACATATCTGCGTCTCTGTCAGCTTGCCACCTGGGGAGAGTCAGTAGGGAGGGTTGGGGAGGAGTTACATGGTGCAAGATTATAATGAGTGTATCACATTCGCGTCTCTGCACGCTGTGCACCTTGGGGGAGAGTCGTAGGAGGAGTTGGGATGGGGAGGAGTTACATGGTGCACAGGTTATAATGAGATGTATCACATTCGGATCTCTGCTCCAGCTTGCACCTTGGGGAGAGTCAGTAGGAGGAGTTGGGGGGGAGTTTATATGGTGCACAGATATAATGAGGATGTATCACATTGCGTTCTGTCCCAGCTTGCACCTTGGGGAGAGTCAGTAGGAGGAGTTGGGGAGAGTTAATGGTGCACAGATATAATGAGATGTATCACATTCTGCGTCTCTGCCCAGCTTGCACCTTGCGGAGAGTCAGTGAGGGAGTTGGGGGGAGGGAGTTACATGGTGCACAGATTATAATGAGATGGATCACATTCTGCGTCTCTGTCCCAGCTTGCACCTTGGGGAGAGTCAGTAGGAGGAGTTGGGGGGAGTTACTGGTGCACAGATTATAATGAGATGTATCACATTCTGCGTCTCTGTCCAGCTTGCACCTGGGGAGAGAGAGTGTAGGAGGTTGGGGGGAGGTTGCATGATGCACAGATTATAATGGATGTATCACAGTCTGCGTCTCTGCCCCAGCTTGCACCTTGGGGAGAGTCATAGTAGGAGGAGTTGGGGAGTTACATGGTGCACAGATATATGAGATGTATCACATTCTGCGTCTCTGCCACAGTTGCTACTTTGGGAGAGTCAGTGGAGGAGTTGGGGAGGAGTTAATGGTGCCACAGATTATAATGAGTGTATCACATTCTGGTCTCTGCCCCAGCTTGCCACCGGGGAGAGTCAGTAAGAGGAGTTGGGGGGAGTTGATGGTGCACAGTTATTAATGAGATGTATCACATTCTGCGTCTCTGTCCCACTTGCACCTTGGGAGAGTCAGTAGGAGGAGTTTGGGGGGGAGTTACATGGTGACAGATTAATGAGATGGTATCACATTCTGCGTCTCTGCCCAGCTTGCGCTTGGGGAGAGTCAGTAGGAGGAGTTGGGGAGGAGTTACATGGTGCAAAAGATTAAATGAGATGTACACATTCTGCGTCTCTGCCCAGTTGCACCTTGGGGAGAGTCAGGAGGAGGGAGTGGGGAGGAGTTACATGGTGCACAGATTATAAGAGATGATCACATTCTGCGTCTCGACCAGCTTGCACTTGGGGAGAGTCAGTAGAGGAGTTGGGGAGGAGTTAACATGGTGCACAGTTATTAAATGAGAGTATCACATTTGCGTCTCGTCCCAGCTTGCACCTTGGGAGAGTCAGTAGGAGGAGGTGGGGAGGAGTTTAATGGGCACAGATTATAATGAGATGTATACATCTTGCCCCCTATGCCCCAGTTTGCACTTGGAGAGAGTCAGTAGAGTAGGAGGAGTTGGGGGGAGAGTTACATGGTGCACAGATTATAATGAGATGTATCAAATTCGCTCTCTGCCCCAGCTTGCAGCTTGGGGAGAGTCAGTAGCAGAGTTGGGGAGGAGTTACATGGTGCAAGGTTATAATGAGAGTATCACATTCGCGCTCTGCTCCAGTTTGCACCTTGGGGAGAGTCAGTAGGAGGAGTTGGGGAGGAGTAATGGTGCACAGATTTAATGAGATGTATCACATTCTGTGTCTCAGTCCAGCTTGCACCTGGGGGAGGAGTCAGTAGGAGGGAGTTGGGGAGGGGAGTTCATGGTGCACAAATTATAATGAGATGTATCGCCTTCTGCGTCTCTGCCCAGCTTGCACCTTGGGAGAGTCAGTAGGAGGAGTTGGGGGGAGTTACATGGTGCACAGATATAATGAGATGTAATCACATTCTGCGTCTCTACCCAGCTTGACGTCTTGGGGAGAGTCAGTAGGAGTTGGGAGGAGTTACATGGTGCACAGATATAATGAGATGTATCACATTCTGCGTCTCTGCCCACACTTGCGCTTGGGGAGAGTCATAGGAGGAGTTGGGAGGTACAATGTGCACAGGTATAATGAGATGTATCACATCTGCTCTCTGTCCCAGCTTGCACCTTGGGGAGAGTCAGTAGGAGGAGTTGGGGAGGAGTTATAGGTGCACAGATTATAATGAGATGGATCACATCTGCGGCTTCCCAGCTTGCACTGGGGAGGTCAGTAGGAGGGAGTTGGTGAGGAGTTACAAGGTGCACAGATTATAATGAGAGTGATCACATTCTGCCTCTGCCCCAGCTTGCTCCTTGGGGAGAGTCAGTAGGAAGGAGTTGGGGGGAGTTGCATGGTGCACAGATTATAATGAGATGTATCACATTCTGTCTCTGTCCCAGCTGCACTGGGGAGAGTCAGTAGGAGGAGTTGGGGGGGGGGGGGGAGTTACATGGTGCAAAGATTATAATGAGATGTATCACATTCTGCGTCTCTGCCCCAGCTTGCGCCTTGGGGAGAGTAGTAGGAGGAGTTGGGGAGGAGTTACATGGTGCACAGATTATAATGAGATGTATCACATTCGCGTCTCTGCCCAGCTTGCACCTGGGGAGAGTCAGTACGGAGGAGTTGGGGGGAGTTACATGGTGCACAGATTATAATGGAGATGTATCACCATCTGCGTCTCTGCCCACGCTTACTGGGGAGAGTCAGTCAGGAGGAGTGGGAGGAGTGACAATGGTGCAAGTTATATGAGAGTATCACATTCTGCATGACCCCAACTTGCACTTGGGAGATGTCAGTAGAGGGAATTGGGGAGGAGGGAGTACATGGTGCACAGATATAATGAGATGTATCACATCTGGTCCCTGTCACAGTCTGCACCTTTGGGGAGAGTCAGTCGGAGGGAGTGTGGGGGGGGGTTACATGGTCTGCACAGATTATAATGAGCTGTATCACATTCTGCTCTCTGCCCAGCTTGCACCTTGGGGAGAGTCAGTAGGAGGAGTTGGGGGGGGAGTTACATGGTGCACAGATTATAATGAGATGTATCACATTCTGCGTCTCTGCCCCAGCTTGCACCTTGGGGAGAGTCAGTAGGAGGAGTTGGGGGGAGTTACATGGTGCACAGATTATAATGAGATGTATCACATTCTGCGTCTCTGTCCCAGCTTGCACCTTGGGGAGAGTCAGTAGGAGGAGTTGGGAGGAGTTACATGATGCACAGATTATAATGAGATGTATCACATTCTGCGCCTCTGTCCCAGCTTGTACCTTGGGGAGAGTCAGTAGGAGGAGTTGGGGGGAGTTACATGGTGCAGAGGTTATAATGAGATGTATCACAGGCTGCATCTCTGTCCCAGTTTGCACCTTGGGGAGAGTCAGTAGGAGGAGTTGGGGAGGAGTTACATGGTGCACAGATTATAATGAGATGTATCACATTCTGTGTCTATGCCCCAGCTTGCACCTTGGGGAGAGTCAGTAGGAGGAGTTGGGGAGGAGTTACATGGTGCACAGATTATAATGAGATGTATCACATTCTGCGTCTCTGCCCCAGCTTGCACCTTGGGGAGAGTCAGTAGGAGGAGTTGGGAGGAGTTACATGGTGCACAGATTATAATGAGATGTATCACAGGCTGCGTCTCTGCCCCAGCTTGCACCTTGGGGAGAGTCAGTAGGAGGAGTTGGGGGGTAGTTACATGGTGCACAGATTATACAGACATACCCCGCATTAACGTACGCAATGGGACCGGAGCATGTATGTAAAGCGAAAATGTACTTAAAGTGAAGCACTACCTTTTTTCCACTTATCGATGCATGTACTGTACTGCAATCGTTATATACGTGCATAACTGATGTAAATAACGCATTTGTAACAGGCTCTATAGTCTCCCTGCTTGCGCACAGCTTCGGTACAGGTAGGGAGCCGGTATTGCTGTTCAGGACGTGATGACAGGCGCATGCGTGAGCTGCCGTTTGCCTATTGGGCGATATGTACTTACTCGCGAGTGTACTTAAAGTGAGTGTACTTAAAGCGGGGTATGCCTGTAATGAGATGTTTCTCTTTTATTTGCCCCAAAAATCCTCCATAACTGAAGTGGTGTAAGTCGAACATTCTGCATCAGATGTAAGAAACTGTTCTCAGATATACCCAACTCTGCTGCAAAACACAGAACAGTGCGTCTAAACACACGTTTCTCTACGTTCATACACTGTAAGCGTGCTGCTGTAATGGGTTCGTTTTGGTCCTACGAGGAACTGCGCCAATATAGATGATTATTTCTAATAATAAATGCTACCAACTAACACTCTGCTTGACTTCAACTGACTTCATTCAGCTGATTATTTTTTAACATAGACATGATTTTTCAAGTACCCACCACAAATTGAAATCAGCACAGGAATTAGAAAACAGAACACATGATCAAGGCAAAACAATCAGACAAATGGGTCTAGTTTTTCAGTGTCCCGACTGCAAAACGGATGGGGAGAAATCAGTAACAGATTGAAACGGTGCTTGCCAACTTTTGCAACCAGGAGATGTTGAAATTAGCCTCAAAAACACCAACACAAACCTGGGGACCAAACCGGGACAAATCCCATTACTTTCCGTAGGTTTCCCTTAGTGTGGGGACGCCGGTGCTGTTTTGGACCTTGGTTTTGGCCCAGTTTTGCAGACTTCAGTAAATAGAACCTGCTATACTTGGTAAATCATTGACAAATGCCAGCAGACGCAAAGAATTCTCCATGCGCCCTTATGTAATGTAGCACCACATGTAGGAACAGGATGACACGCAAACATATGCTGCCAATGATTTTACAGAAGACCTTGATCTTATGTTGTGATGATGACCTCATGGTGTGATGACCTCATGATGTGATGACGACCTCATGGTATGATGACCTCATGATGTGATGGTGACCTCACTCCGTTCATTCACAATAAATAATTCTATTCCCATCTAATTTGCCGGTAGATAAGACCTACTTGGGCCCCTCAGTTTGCCCATTCTCCTCTCAGGCCCTGTCAGATCCTTGGCTTTCCTTCATACTTAAGATGGCCTTATGTCTATCCCAAGCATTGTTGAGCTCCCTTGACCACGTCTGTTGGGAGGCTATTCCATGAATCCACTACTCTTTCTGTGAATTTCTCCCTCACATTTCCCCCAAGCTTCAAATTCAGGAAGTGTTTTTAGCACAATTATAGCGCCAATGTGCGCCACATTTCACAAGTAAAGTATAAATACTTTACATACATGTGTTCCGAATCTCACAACGAAAGTGCACATTGTGTGGACAGAAATGCTTCAGCGCGGACTTCTGTGCCCCTGGCCCCAATGCTTGCTATTATTTTTATTGCTCCATATTTGCCCCAGTTATGCAGGCTAGAGGCTGATAAATATACCCCAAAGTGACACAAACATTCTCCAGCGAACAGCCTGCACCAGATATAAGCAGCGTGCATGTCACGTGGCAAAGAATAAATGGTACAGTCCATTAGAGCCGTCTCATCTTGTACACAGGGGCGGATTGTAGGTACTTACCGGCCCGGGCGAATCCTGGAAGAACCGCCCTTCTCCTGCAGGGTCACGGGGTCATGTGACATTTTTGTTGTCATCATGTGGCATTGGGTCGTCATGACAATGTGACGCTGCAGGAGGAGGGTCGCCGCGTAGAAGTAAGACACCACACGCACACCTTGGGGAGAGGAACGGCTCCCTCCTCCGGTCTGGCGGAAGTTGGATTCCGGTGCCAACAGGGAGGGTATTGCAGGCGGGCAGAGAGCTGGGGAACAGCAGCACGGACCCACCACATCGGCCCACCGCTCTGACCCACTGCACCAGCCCACCGCTGTGACCCATCGTACCTGCCCACCGCACCTACCCACCGGCCCACTGCTCTGAACCACTGCACCTACCCACCACACCGGCCCACCGCACCGGCCCACCGCACCTACCCACCACACCAGCCCATCGCTCTGACCCACCGCACCGACCCACCGCTCTGACCCACCACACCAGCCCACCGCTCTGACCCACCGCACCGACCCACCGCACCGACCCACCACACCGGCCCACCGCTCTGACCCACTGCACCAGCCCACCGCTGTGACCCATCACACCTGCCCACCGCACCTACCCACCACACCGGCCCACCGCTCTGACCCACCGCAGCGGCCCACTGCTCTGACCCACCACACCGGCCCACCGCTCTGACCCACCGCACCGACCCACCGCAGCGGCCCACTGCTCTGACCCACCACACCGGCCCACCGATCTGACCCACCCTGATCGCCCCATAGGGCAATCTGCCCATGCTTGTACGTGATAAGCAGGGATTTTAAACCAGGGTTCCTGAGACCAAATGTGGAAATGACATCTTTTATTTTTCAAGACCCAATATTTTGCCATATTGCTGCTTTAATACATTTTATAGTATATATTTCAATATATTGTATTCTATATTATATTATTTTATATTATATAATATTGCGTGCTCCATTTCTCTTATTATAGTTATAGAGTTACTTACTAAGGGTCTTACTAATGCTTTATAAAGGGGAATAATTATGTTTACTTCCTTTCCATCCATTGCCCATTTAAGGCAAGATAAGATCTTGTTTGCCTTTGCAGCTACTGTATGACATTGGGCACTATTGCTAAACTTGCTGTCTACAATCACTCCTAAATCCTTCTCCATCAAGGATTCCCCTAATTTATCCCCTTTTAATTTGTAAGTTGCCTGTTTATTCTTGGTTTCCAAATGCATAACCTTACATTTATCTGTATTAAACCTCATTTGCCATTTCCCTGCCCACGTTTCCAGTCTCTCCAAGTCCTTCTGGAGAGAAATTACATCCTGCTCTGATTCTACTACCCTACACAATTTTGTGTCATCAGAAAAGATGGAGACTTTGCTCTCTATGCCAACCTCAAGGTCATTAATAAACAAGTTAAAAAGCAGGGGTCCCAGTACTGATCCCTGAGGTACTCCACTCACAACTTTAGCCCAACCTGAAAAAGTTCAATTTATGACAACCCTCTGTTGTCTGTCCTTTAACCAGTTTTCAATCCAGGTACAAATATTTTTACAGAGTCTAATTTTCTTTATTTTGTACACTAACCTCTTGTGTGGAACCGTATCAAAAGCCTTTGCAAAATCTACTGTAAGTAGACCACATCAACTGCATTACCCTGGTCTCAATTCTTACTTACCTCCTCAAAGAAACAAATAAGGTTAGATTGGCGTGATCTATCCTTCATAAATCCATGCTGACTATTACTAATAATTTTGTTTTCCATTAGGTATTCCTGAATATTATCCCATATTAAACCTTCAAGTAGCTTCCCCACTAAAAAGGTCAGGCTTACAGATCTGTAATTCCCCGGTTGTGATCTAGCTCCCTTTTTTAAATATTGGCACCACATCTGCTTTACACCAATCTTTTGGTACTGAGCCTGTGGAAATGGAGTCCTTGATTATTAAATGTAATGGTTTGGCTATTACTGAACTTAAATCCTTAAGAACGCTTGGATGTACTGTATGCCATTGGGGCCAGGTGCCTTATTAGTTTAATTTTATCAAGCCGCTTATGAATTTCTCCCTCAGTTAACCAATTGGTCATTAATATGGAGGTTGGGGCTTCCTCCTGCAGCACTACTATTGCAATTGATTTTTCCCTGGTAAATACAGAGGCAAAGAATTTGTTTAATACCTCAGCTTTTTCCATATCTCCAATAATCTGCCTGCCCATCTGACACTGAAAGGGTCCTATATTTTCTCTTCTAATTTTTTAGTTACAAAGAAGTTTTTAGGGTTGATCTTACTTTCTATTGCAATCCTTTTGTCATTATCCATTTTTGCTAATTTGATTGCCCTTTTGCAATTTTACATTCCTTATAATTCTGATACGATGTCTCCGTCCTTTCTGACTTAAAGAATCTAAACGCCTTCCTCTTCTTGTCCATTTCCTCCCCTACCTGTTTATTTAGCCACATTGGTTTTGACTTATTTCTTTTATACTTATTACCCAAGGGTATACACTGATAAGTGCGCTTTTCTAACCATGTTTTAAAGACTGCCCATTTATCTTCTACATTTTCCCTGCAAAAACATCATCCCAGTGTATTACTTGTAGATTAGTCCTCAGTTTATTAAAATCTGCCTTTCTAAAGTTTAAAGTCTTTGTTAAACCCAAATAATCTGTTTTTTGATAATTTATTTCAAATAAGACCATGTTATGATCACAGTTACCCAAATGTTCCAGGAGTTGAATATTTCTTATAACTTCTCCATTGTTTTTTATTACCAAATCCAGTATTGCCCCTTTCCTGGTTGATTCCTTAATAATTTGGGTCATGTAATTGTCTTTAAGCACCCCAAAAAACCTGTTTCCTTTTGTTGTAATGCTAATCTCATTGCCCCAGTCTATGTCTGGATAATTAAAATCACCCATTATGCAAACATGACCCAGTTTTGATGCCATCTCCATTTGCTTTCAAATATTAAAATGCTATTTGTTTACTATATAAAGTAGTGTTACTTACAATATGTTTATTCCACATAACCCAATATTACTGTATGTATTCAAATACTAGATTCTCAGATCTATTTTACATTTAAAGATAATAGTAAATGAAAACAAAATAACATTTTCTCGGTTCTTCTTTTTTGGGGAAAACCAGAACTAATTATGGAAAAACGTATCTAAAACGATAAAGGTTGGCATTTGTGATGTGTATCTTTGCAATTAGTTCAGGAATATCATTATGTACTGTACGGGGAAAAAACTGCGATATCTTAGCTTTGCCAAAAAAAGTCTGGAATTTACCTGGCATTATTTACACTGATATTGATATTTAATTACCAAATTATAGATGCACCTGTTACGGAAATAATTTCAGGTAAACACAAAAAAAAAAAATAAAGTCAGTATATGTGTAATAAATAATGAAATGAGCTCATGTGATATTTCTTCTTGTAAAATAGAAATATAAAAAGAAAATATAGGTTAATGGTAATATCTTTTATTGGATGTGTACAAACACTTTCAAACCTTACAACACCCTTCTTTAGGTCTGACACGTGTTCTCAAAGTCTAGTACAGGGGTGACCAACTCCAGTCCTCAAGGGCCCCCAACAGGCCAGGTTTTAAGGATATGCCTGCTTCAGCACAGGTGACTCAATTAGTCCCAGCTTCAGCAGCGGTGGCTCAATCCGTCCCAGCTATAGCACAAGTGGCTCAATCAGTGGCACAGTCTTCGACTGAGACACTGATTGAGACACCTGTGCTGAAGCAGGGATATCCTTAAAACCTGACCTGTTGGTATCTCTTGAGGACTTGAGTTGGCCGCCCCTGTACTAGTATTTAATACATTTTGCAGTCGGATGAATTAAGAATGTTAAAAGGACAGATAAAGGGGCAGTCCCACAGAGCCGACAACGGAAAAACAGACATCTTAATAAACAACCTTTTAATGTATGCAACATATATAAAAAATACAATGCAACACAATAGAATGCACTCATATCCTCTCTGCATCCCTCCCAGTAACCAGAGCCAGAGCTGTTTGACTATTTCATGAGATCTTGTGTCCTTCCAATGTTATCACTTCCATAGATTGCATACCAGTGCCAATAGTCCATCATAGGACTACAATGAATCAATTTATGTATTTATTTATTTATAAAGATGTTTTACCAGGAAGTAATACATTGAGAGTTACCTCTCGTTTTCAAGTATGTCCTGGGCACAGAGTTAAGAAGACAAATAATACATGGTTACAAATACAGTTACATAAGTGAACGGGGTTATACATTACATACAAGACATTGCATGCACAGTTAAAGATAATATGTTATAGGCGTATGTAACAGTTACAGACCAGATTAAAATGTGAGACAGCTTTCGTTTTGAAAGAACTTAGACTGGTGGTGGCTGTGAGAGTCTTCGGTTGGTTGTTCCAGTTTTGGGGTGCACGGTAAGAGAAGGAGGAGCGGACGGATACTTTGCTGAACCTTGGGACCATGAACAGTCTTTTGGAGTCAGATCTCAGATAAGTGCTGCATGTGGTAGGGGTGAGGAGCTTGTTCAGATAGGCGGGTAGCTTGCCCAGAATGTATTTGAAGGCAAAACAGGAAAGATGAACTTTGCGCCTAGACTCGAGTGATGGCCAATCTAGTTCTTTGAGCATTTCGCAGTGATGTGTGATGTAGTTACATTGGAGAAGAAAATGGCATATTGAATTGTAGAGGGTATCAAGGTTGCTAAGGTGGGTTTCCACACTGGATTTCCACACTGGATTTTCCGTGTTTGGGGCGAAAGCCAGATTGGAATTGGCTAGGGAAATTTGTCTTGGTATAGTAATCGCTTAATTGGGAGTGGACACATTTTCCATGACTTTGGATAGAATTGGGAGAAATGAGATTGGCCTGTAGTTTGAGACAGTGTTTTTGTCCCCACTTTTGAAGATTGGGACAACGCTGGTAGTTTTCCAGATTTTAGGGATATGACCAGCAGACAGGATAGAGTTGACTATGGAAGCAATTGGTTTGGCAATTGCTGGGGCACCAAGTCTTAGGAACTTAGATTGCAGTAAGTCAGGTCCACATTGGCTGCATAGTTTTAATTTGAGGAGCGCTTGTGTAATCTCCTCTTCAGATACTGGGCCAAATTGAAAATTGTGGGCAGTGTTGGGAGGGGGTGGGACTGTAGGGATACTCCCAGGATGAGATTCAGATTTGGGGTTTGTTCTGCGTTTCGCTAATAAGTTAGTGGCACACCCCACAAAGTAATCATTGAATGCATTTGCAATGTCAGTGGGGTTTGTCAGAGTAATATCCCCCTTCGTGTTATTACTTGATTGTTGATGGCTAGAAGGCTGGAATATATTGTTGATAACATATATTGTTGATAATATATATATATATAATCAAAAATAAATAGATGATACCGTTCTGTGGCTAACGAAATGCTTTTATTTGTGCGAGCTTTCGAGATACACTGATCTCTTCTTCCAGCGATGTTACAATGAATGAAGCAAGCAAAAGCTATACTATAAACAGTGTCTATTGGAATGTTATCTGTGCTGGTCCTTCCCCCGGTGTGGATGTGTTTTATGGCTGGAGGTGTCAAAAGGTTCCTGAAAGCAAGTGATGAAAGAGTGTGTATGTGTATCAGTGTGAATAAAAATTAATGGAGAGCCCACAGTATATACAGTTCTTTACAAAAGGTGTGTGTGGAGTGGGAGTGGATATAAATGGTGTGGGTGGGTGTGGAAATGTGAGAGTTAGTAGCATAACTAAAAGTGTATGTGGATACTATGTGGTCCCTATTGGTGTATGGGAATGGAAAAACAAGGAGTATAATTATGTGTGAGAGACAGCTGTGTGTGCATACATATAGCACAGTATGTACAGACATGGAATATAGCGCTCATGGGAAGAGAGTTCACTTGTGTCAGTAATGACTCATAAAAGTTCGATCTCTGTTTATTGAAGCTCGGCTAACACGGTACTGATACCTCTACATGTATATATATATATATTTATATAAATATATACTAGATATATACTAGATATATTATTTGAAATATGTCTAATAAAAATGATGTGAAATGAAATATATAATAACGTGACAAAATAAAAACTTCACAACAGAAATAAAACTCAGAAATTGTAAACCCTCCAACCACCTCTAGTAAGAACACAAGCCACTCGAGGGGAATAATGCAAAATGGGTTAAGACAATACAGTGTACAGTACGTAATATTTAGAAATGTAAAAACACTGAGAAATTTAAAAAAAAAAAAAAAAAAAACAATAGGAATTTAAAAAAACAAGTTACAATTCAAACTTGTCTTAGAATGACAGTATTAGCTGTGAGCGGGTAGTCCAGAAACCATTGTGAGGTCCCCTGATGCCCGAAACTGAAAGAACATGAGATCGCAGACAGGGAGAAACTATACTGTACCACAGGTCTTTGTGTAACGAGTTCTCCTAAGGAGCCACATCACAAAACATTTAGTGGAAGGGCCACAAGCTTATCGCATTTTAGATGCATATAAAGACTTAAACATTATTATATTTACAAATTGCACAAACATTTCTAACATCTGTGACGCATATATTTACATTACCTTAACTTACAAGTGAGTTTCAATGAGAAAAGATGCATCTAGTAGCAGGAGTAGAGTCCTACTGGCAACGAGAGGAAGAGTCCTGCTCTATAGTGTAGTACGCAAACTGGGGGGCACGCACAATTTTCTGAGGGGCGCAACGCTTACAGAGGCCCCGTGCTCTTCCGCACAACATTTAAATGAAATGCTGGGGGAGCGCACAAGGCCTCAGTAACTCCCTTACCTTGTCTCCGGCGGCTTCAAATGACGCCACGGGGTCACATATCGTGACGTCAGAAAACGTAGGAGAAAAGTTAAGGGGTGGGGGGTTGGGGTCTCGAGCAGGGTGGGAGAGCAGACAGTGGGCACAGACAAAAAAGTTTGCACACCCCTTGCGTAGTATATTGTAGATCTTGTTGATATTAATACAGGTTAAAAAATGCACTCACAGAAGTCCTTCTCTTATACGCCGCGCCTGACCGAAGGTTGGCACTTGTGCAGATGCCGTTCTTGCCTGGGATAGTTGGATAACGGGGGGCTAACACGAGAACGCCCCTTTGCGTTTTTCTTCCTGCTGTGCCAGAATTTGCCTCCGCCTTCCCTGCTGTCCCTCACACCCGACGCGTTTCATTCCGTCACCAGCACTTCCCGGTGCCTTAGGCTGAGTCCCCGGTGGCCGCGGCTGCACGTGCTGCGGCGTGCGCGGTGGCAACAAGATCCGCCCTTCTGTGGTGCCCAGTACCTGCCTGCGCGACAACATTTTGTAAAAGACCAGAGTTTTGTCTTTTCTATTGGCGACGGAGCGCTGGCCACGTCACGGCGGCGGTTCAGCCAATGAGGGCGAACCAGCCACTTGAGGTCATGGCCGCGCCCAGCCCCCCCCTCCCCATCGCGATCTCCTGCAGCTCAACCACGGACCACAGACCGCGGCTTTCACACGTGCACGCGCCGCCAGCCGCGCATGCAGCAGCCGACACCGGGGCCAGCAGCCTTAGAAGTGGCCACTGACACTAATTAGTTGTGCTGTACATTGGAAAGCATTGCTTAATTGGCGGCAGATTGATGGCTTCCTCTGTGATTGTTTAGCGAATGAAGTGTTTGTTCTGCAGCTGTACACCTCGTGCTGGTCAAGAATACACATAATAATGTTTTCATTTAAATTGTATCAATCAGCTATTCAGCCGGACGAAAGCCAAGAAGCCCCAGTGTTACATCCAGTATGACAAATTATATAGTTAAATACTTTTTTCTTCTCATAAGTAAGGGTCATTTAGTTAAATTCTTTGGCCAAAGCATTTTAAGCCTACAGCCACGTCACAGTATGGCCCGTCTGTCGGTCCTTACACTGCTGTATCTGCAAACGTTCGCTTCACCTCTCTAAGGCTGCGTCCATAGAGCCCCAGCCCGTGCTCATCGCGCTGACGCTGAGGCTCGCGTGACCGGTCAGCAGCGATCCCATGGACTGTCAGGCGAGCCAGCGTGCGCCTTCGGGAGGCGGGGGGAGGCGGGGCAGTGACGTTGCTGGGCCAATAGCCCGCGACGCACCGACGTCAACGTCACGCGCCGACGTCACGGCGCCGTGACGTTGACGCTGCTTTGCTGTGAGGATTTCAGCCGACAGCGCGCTGAAAAACAGCATTGGCTGTCGGCTGAAAAACCCAACTCGTCAGCACGCCTGCGGACGCTCGCGTGAGCCCCCTCTCAAGGCATCCTCATTGAGGATGCTGGTGCACAGCGCGGAGCGTCCGCACGGCTCAGCGCTGCCTGTCCTTCCATGGGCGCAGCCTTATGGAGAAAGACACGATGGGTCTAATAGTATTAGACAGCAAATTCAGCGTCATATATATGATGTGTTCATACACAAGACGCACGTTTTATGAAGGTCTGATTAGGACATTTTGTCGCACTCAAAAATAAAATGCAAATATTAAAGTTACAAAGGCCCCCAAGTCTGGAAAACCACTTAACATAAGATAAACAAAGTGGACTTCTTTACTGTAACATTAGTAAATGATCCTCTGTGTCCTTAAATTGTTTAATAGACTCATTATGGGGCATTATTGAAAGCCTTTTGTAGAACATTGTGTTAAGAACAGACAACTCCCCGGGTAATACTTTCTTTTAAATAGCTTTGCTGAAAAGAATATAGCATTCTTTCTTTGTCCTGAGGGACGCTGCTGAAATAAAATTATCCAGCACATGGCAGAATTTAAAAGGAACCGAACATTTTTTTTATATATAATTAATGTAGAAAACAAGTATTTGCATAAGGGGAAAAAAAAGCAAAATGAAATTAGTGAGTAGAAATGTAAACCATTTAAGACAAGTAACATTTAACAATATGTCATATTATATATTAATATATAATATATATATTTGGAATAAATAATATATATATATCTAATATATATATATATATATAATATCATCTATAATATATATCTATATATATATATTATATATTATATATATATATATATATATATATATATATAGCGGCATTACATCATCACCAAAGGACGTCTGATCGGAGCCGGATCACGTCCTGAGCTGGTTGAGGCCGAGAGCATTATTTGCTGACTGCAGTAGCTCCACCCATCAGGATTTCAGGATCGTAGTTTTGCCGCCGAATCTCCAGCTGATTCTGAGTTAGGTTAACTCACTGCACACTCGTGGAGGACTTTGACTGCCGAGCGGATTCTACTGGCGGTGATATTATTCACAAAATGCTTTATTGATTTTTACTTTGTGAGTGCATTTGTTTCCTTCCCTGTCCCTTTCCCAACATTAAATATACGGTCTTTGCTATGGGGCTTGCGCTCTCTTTTCTTCTATATATATATATAAAAAGGAAAAAAGAGGAGAGAGCGCACGCCCATAGCGTATAAAAGTATTTAATGAGGGGGAGGGGGGAGAGAGGGGGGTAAAAAACGCACTTACAAAAATGCAATAAAATCAAGCATATGTGATATATAATAATCACCACCATCCGGTTTTTCTCTAGACTCTTGGGGCAGTCCCAGGCTCCGTTGGTAAGGGAGGAACGTCACAGCAGATTCCCAGGGCTGGTAACACCATCCGGTTAGACTGCAGACTTTTGGGGCCGTCGTTTGTTGTATATATATATATATATATATATATACAGATGGAAATATTACTGTATGCTCATTTGCATGTATTAGGCTTAGGACATGGTGAAAAAGACAGCGCTGACCCCCGCTGAGCTGCGCTGAGGCCCCCCCATCATTCCTAATGAGAGCGGCTTTAGATGGCGCTTCTGCAGACGTGTGGAATTGCAGCCGACGCCAACATTTCATTTTTCCCGCTGAGGGAAGCAGTGAACCGGTCACATGACCACCAAAGGCCAATGGCAGTCGGTGACGTCGGCGTTGTGACATGGTGCGCTAGACCTGCCTCCAGCCCCGCCTCCCGCCCGGCACACAAGCGCGCTCACTGACGCTCATGCAGGGACACAAAAAGCTCCTGCTTGAGCAGGACAGCATGAGCATCAGCGCTGCTCAGTGCTCTTGTTGTCACCATGTCTGAGGCCTTAGACAGGTCTGCTACCCTGTCTTTCACCATTATCGCCCAACATACAGTGCTTCCACTCCAGCAAGGGATTCTGGGAAATGACATGCAAATGAGCACACAGTGCCACCTTTTGCTTCTAATTCATTTTGACATGGATCCCTATAAAGTTATGTTTGTTGCATTGTACAGCTTTTCAGCACAGCCTAGGTTAAGATGCATAGCCAGTAACCCACCCACAGACGGCCGTTTCGACCTTTTGGGTCTCATCAGTGTGAGATTGGTTATACTGGCTTTGCCATTTGAAGCTTTGGATAGGTTTCCACCACACATTATTTAAGTTATGGTGGGTAAAAAAAGTGACAAAAAACCCTCCACGGCAAAGCATATAGCAAATGGAAATATTACTGTATGCTCATTCGCATGTCTTAGACAGGTCTGCTACCCCACCTTTCACCATTATCACCCAGCATACAGTGCTTCCACTGCAGTATATATATACACTTGCAGGCCCCTGGCATAAGGGGAGCAATCTCCTGCAGGAGAGTTCTCTTCCCCTGATAGATTGCAGTCTCAGGCGGAAGGTATAGTGAAACAGGGACATTTTATTATACACTGCAGGCTTCACACAGCATACACAGCAACCATCAGTAGAGCGTAGGGCCTTCACCCTCAGGATGTCCCTGGACCTGCACTCCCAGCCTCGGGCACCAGAAGCAGTCCTAGCTCTTCTTTTACTCCATGGTGGAGTAAGAGGAATATTCTACCGCCGCTCCCCAAAGGGAGGGCCCACAGATTGGCAGAGCCCTGCCAACTGGTTTGGGTAGACTGGCCTCTCTCAAAGGTAGAGGCAAACTGACTAAATCAGGAATTGCAGCTCCTTAAGTACAGGAAAAGCAGGAACCATCCCTGAGTACCTGATTGGACACAAGTCCTAGTTGCACCGCCTCACCTGTGACTCACTGAAGCTGCAGGAGGTGGGGGAAACCCATGATTACTCCTGGCAGCCTGCTCTACTAGGGCTTACTGCCAGGAGGAGGGCAGACTAGTAGCCAGTGAAAACCAGGCCTGGCTACACACATTTACGAGCTACGAAGGAAAAATGCCTATTTCTCCTTTAATGAACATGATCGTACCACAGTGAATCTTGTACTTGTTGATATAATACAGGGACATCCATTTAGTTAACATCAGTTGATGGTGTGCATTGTGCTTCTTATATAGTGTCATAAACTGTTAATAACAGACCTACACTTGTGCATATTTTCATGGGGTTGAGTGAGAAATATATATACTATATATATAATTGAATCTGCACTCCAGACTAAAACCTCAGCTGTATATGTGTAGCAGCGTTATGCTGTACACTACACACAATGTCTGTACGTTCCAACTTGCTATAGTTTCCCAGCCCAGCTTTGAAACCGAGTCTGAGACAAAGGAAACGATTTCTCAAGCTGTGGGAACGCTGTGAAAATTCTCAGAACAGCTTCCACATACACACAGCCCGGGTTTCTATATTATTCAGAGGTTCACGCGCTGACTAACCAGAGAACACAGGGACGCACACGCGGGTAACCGTTTACAGGTGTCCCCACTGCACAGTGCAGAGAACCTTGATCTTATCGCATCTTCAATGGTAGGCAGGGAAAGCTGGGGAGCCTGTCACATCGCGTGAAACTGGAATCCACCTAAATTAACCATAGTTGTTTTATGGGACAGGGCAGTAAACAGTGATACAGTTACACACCTGTCACCTTACAGCAGGCAAACATGCAGCACTGCACGATTCACATTTTCTCTTATTATTACAGGATTGAAGCAGGGGGTCTCAGGGGTTGAACAGTGTTCATTTGAGTTGCGGGGACCCTCTGCTTCCAGAGATACTTACCTCCGGAGGGGGTGCCGGTATCTGTCATCAGTTTAAAGCCCCCGGTTACACGAGCCAATAGGAAGCTGCAAGGGATGACATCGCGGCTTCCTAGTGGCCCTAAGGGGGGCGGGACATTTAAACTCCGCCATTTTGTTAGGCACACAAGTTCCCTGGCTGCAGATACCGGCACCCATTAGGGAGGTACGTATCACGGGAAGCAGGGGGTCTCTGGGGGTTAAATGTATGCGATTCAATTAAGGAGACCCCCATGCTTCAATCCTGTCTTATTTTTTCTACCTTATTTTTTGTTTTTTTTAACGCTTTCCATTACAAATAATTTTTGGGGTCCCCTGTACAAATACTTTTTCAAGACGAGGAGATATTTGCTTTTACATGCCACACTTTGTCGTGTTTGTGACTGCGTCAACTTTTAAACATGCAATCCCTGGCCGCCGACCTCAAAGAGACATTTGACAAAGAATTTAACAATTTGGTTGGTTTCTTAAAAAAATAAATAAAAAAAAATGTAGCCATAGTAAAAGCAAAGATTTGGCTTCTATTGTTATTTTGGAAATTGGACACAATTTATTTTTCTTATGGGCCTCTGAATGGGGATGTGGTTGTCAGTCATGTGTTTTATATACCCTTATCCCACCCCGTCCTTCTCAAAGAGCCAATTAAGGTCACTTACATTTCCAGTTGCCAGTGCTTTTGCTCACAATCGAGAAATCAAAATGGCCTCCAAGTTGCCTCTGTCCCATGGGCCATAAGGAGGTCACTACGGTTTTGGGGAATGGCGGCCATTTTGAAAATACAGGAAGAATACTGGCAACCAAAAAGGTAAATATCTCGGGGACCATGGAGGTCCCCAGAGCTGACCCCACCACCACCACGGTCCAGCTCCGTAGGGCCCTCCGAGTTGGATTCCGTAATAAAAATAATATTGAAAATTGGAGGGATGACAGAAAACGCATCGCAATATTGACACTAGGAGAAAACCAAGTAGAGGATTAATGGTGCTTGAATGTTTACAACTATAGAGGGAAGGGACAACTTGTCCACCTGTGTTCAGTTCTGGAGACGATGGGTGTTATTCATTAAGCTGAGATAGTGCCGATCGAGGTGCAATGGAAACTCCCAGTGACTTCTACGTGATCGGCACATTCACCGTTTAATGATGATAACCCTCCATATCGCCAAAAGAACACAAATAAATTGGAGATTGTGCAAAGAATGGCTACTAAAAAGGAGCAGGGTCTACAACGTGTGATTCCCAATAGGGGGCTCAAAAGAGGTGTTTCCGACGGATTTCCCCCCCCCCCCCCCCATCCCCCCAAAATAGAATGGCGGTTCCCCCCAGGCAGTATAGTGGGTTCCTGAGCTTGTATGGAGACTGCGCACTTAGTATGGCCCAAATACTTTGCATCCACAGCAGCAAGCCATTGTGGGGCAGTAATTGCCATCTACACCCCCCCCCCCCCCCCATGCTGCCGGCATGTTGGGGCCTTATTAAGCGTGTATTCCCCCCACAAGCTCAGGACACTATACTACCTGGGATCGGTCACACAGCTTTGTTAGCGATAGTCTGATGAGTCGGTAATAAGATTTATTTATTAGGGGTTCACAGAACCAGCATTGTCCAGCAGGGGGAGCACCATGTAATAAAGGTTGGGAACCCCCTGATCTGTGTGTGACTCAGTATTTTAGTCTTGTAGAAAATAATATAATAATTTATTACAGAGAATCACATTATAACTTATAACCCCCAGCTTCGTATTGAATTGCCTCTCCAATAAAGAAGAGAAAATATTCTATATTAGGTATTTCATTAATCAAATCTATAACATCCCCGATTCCTTATACAGTACAGCTGCTTTCTGCATAGAAACCACACGTCACTTGCATACACTGTGCAGTCTACGGAGATAAGTATCTCCGGAAGCAGGGGATCTCTGGAGTTCAATTAAAGGGGTTCAGCTACGGAGGCACCCCCAGCTTCCCACCTAATCCAAAGAAACACCTGCCCCATTTATTCTTGGGATACCCACCCTCCATCACACCTCTCATACAGATTGCTTTCATCCTACGTATCCTTTTGGAAGTTTTGCTTTAGCTTTTGTATTATTGGAGCACCCTGCATCCTTATAGACATTACGGACTTAATCTTCGGCACCCTCCTGCATCCTTGGGGCACTCTGCCACCCTCCTTACATTGATGGAGCACCCTGTAGCACTTTTGTCTTTTACCTATTAGCCAGTCCATTCAGTGGATCTTCAATGGGTCACCCACCTCTCCTATGCCAGCCACTCACATGTATTCTGCAGCGCTCCTGTTTATTCAGAGTAGCTCCTCAATGCACCTTCAACCAATATCAAATCAAATAGTAATCAAATACCCGCCCATTACCTCATATCCACTGACTCCGGTATTTTCCCGATCACTTACAGGCACTGACCCGTACCTCCGACGGTTGTGCGAGAAGTGGGATTGCTTAGGGTGTAGGTCAAGAAAGGGCAACATTACACATCACCCTCGTATCTACACAATCCCATCCTCACATGCCTGATCTCACGCTTCATTCTCAGGCTACCTGAAGATCCACCTCTCCTCTCTGGCTGACAGACAGTGAATAGCAAATGGGGTTAGCCGTGACAGAGGCCATGGTACCAGAAGAACCATAGTGGTGCCCAAAGGCAGATACTCACTAGTCTTGAGGGTGCAAGGTTGTGAAGTGCAGATGTAGCCGTAGGTAGGCAGTGCCAGGCCACTCGGTAGTGTGCACCTTCACTTGCCAATGTAGAGGGTGACCATTATTGCCCCAGAAAACACAACAGATCCCATTATAATAGAATATCAAGGTTTCTGTAGCTATCAATGGCCAGAATATCCCACCATATGGATCCATGAAGCCGGCTACATCTGTTTATTGTAAGGTCTTCTGGGCAGGGACTCATTTCTCAAGCGTTTACCCCTAATTGTATTATACTTCCTGGTATTATGTACATTGCACACAACTGTTATTTGGGCCTGGAACACGTTAGCTTTTACATGAAGATGTAGACGTTCTCACATTCATACAGAAGAGATTAACCCCTCTAGTAGAAAATGGGTTCTGTCAGATTGTAAATTGGGGTCAGTGTATATTAATGCTTATATGCCCCTGCATGTGTAGAACCGTCTCCTTTACACAGTAGTCAAGTATTAAAATAGATCAGTGGTTTGGAAACGTGTGTGTGAGATGTCTCCAAAGGGTTCACCTCCAAAAATATGTAATGGCAGCTCCCAGGCAGTATAGTGGGTTTTATAACCCTGTGTGGGAACTGTGCCCATGATGGTAAAGCCCCAAACTACACCTTAGCATGGGTCGTATAGCTATCAATTACAGTAGGAGCTTCCAAAGTTGCTCCCCACAATGCTTTGCATCCACAGCACCAAGGCATTATGGGGTGTGACTTTGGAAGCTCCTGCAGTGAGTAACAGCAGTATCCCCCCCATGCTATCTGCACTCACTGAGGTGCAGTTTGGGGTCTTATTAAGCGTGATAAGATTCAAGACCTTTATCTTGACTGTGTAAATAAAAGGAAACAGCAAAAAGCTCCAAATAAATAAAATGACACATTATCCCAGTGGCCACCCCCCTGGGCCACTGTTCTATACTATAGAAACGTGGGACACATGTCAAGAACACAAAATAAACAACCAATGAAGTTAGCATGTAGAAATATATCCACATTGACGTAAATTGGGCAAAAATAAGCCAATAATCTTACATTAGAAAAAGTAATAAACCGTTCAACAATATATATTTATAAAATGTCCACAAAAGGTGCATAGAAAGGATATACAAATAAAATAGATATATTACGCTGACACCAAGGCAAAGAGAGGCCTGACGTTTCGGACAACAGAGTGACCCTTTGTCACCTATTCTGAAACTCAAAGCAGCAATCCAAGCGAGCGATGTTTTTTTACGAATACTTAATTTTTAAGACAGGATTGAAGTAGGGGGTCTCCGGAGCTGCACCCCATTCATTTCCGCTCCGGGGACCCCCCGGTTCCTGATGTACAGACCTCCATAGTGGGTGCCAGTAGCCACTCCGGCTGGGTAGCAGGGCTCACGTAATGGCCGCTTTTCCAAGCTCCCGCGCCCTGCGGGCCAACAGGAAGGCGTGATGTCATCCGGTGAGGCTTCCTATTGGCCCACGTGATGCGGCACCCCCTTTGGAGGTCTGTATTTCCAGAAGCAGGGGGTCCCCGGAGCGGAAATGAACAAGAGACCCCCCCGCCCCCCCTGCTTCAAACCCCATGTTTAAAAACAAATGTGCAAAAAAAAATACTGCTAAAATTCCCACATCCTTCTTTTGTAGTCTTGGAATCATGTCCCGCTGAGTTTGCAATTTTGCCTCTCGGATTCAATTGTTCTCAACGTCTGCCATAGAAGCAAATGTTTCCCGCGTGTCTGCAAAATGCTTTTGTACTTCAAGGGCTGATGGAAAATCCCCTTGTTTCAATTTAGTCATGTTTTTTGTCGTCAAAAGACTGATGCGGCAGGACGGTCACAATGTATGTCTGCGGATGGATTGGCGACTCAAAAGGTTCCTACTAAAACCTTGGTGCATAGGAGGTGCCTCGTATGTACGGAGGTCGTTGTGCGACTTCATACATAGGACGCGCAGTTCGCAGCTCAAAACTCATTCTGCGCTAACATGATTAACCCTCTGATCGCGATCACGCGATTACTCAGTCCCCGATGACAGGATCTCCCCTACAAAACCGAACAATTAGATGATGACGAACCTGCTATGTCGAGGGACCCTTTGACGTAGCACAGGGTTGGACAATTCTAGTCCTCAAGGGCCACCAACAGGGCAGGTTTTAAGGATATCCCTGCTTCAGCACAGGTGGCTCAGTTGAAGACTGATTCCACCTGTGCTGAAGCAGGGACTGATTGAGCCACCTGTGCTGAAGCATGGATATCCTGAAAACCTGACCTGTTGGTGGCCCTTGAGGACTGGAGTTGGTCACCCCTGACATAGTAGCTACGTCCGTGAGCACCCAAAGTGTTAACAGTTGAACGTTCATTCTTTTCCGCGACATGTTTTCGTACATCCCATGTCCAACTGTACGCCAAGAGCAGCCCGTTACTGCGCGCCCCCAGATTCTGATAGCGCAGATTGAGACCTTTCCGATTAGTGCGCAGGCGCAGACAAGCGCAATTTTAAATGAGATTTCTGCACGATGATAAAGTGCTTTGCGCGGCTCAGTACATCAGCCCCTTTGGGGTAGAACCACAAAAGTGCGTTACATTTTTAGCGTCACCTTATCGCCATCTTACGTAGCGGTATCCATAACGCGTATCCTCAAAGGTGCTTAGCGCTCCGATGTTATCGCATTCACCTGAAAAATAGCGGAACGATACATTTTAACGGACGTCTGGGTTACTCGTATGCAAATCATATGGTAACGAGCAGTTTACCTAACATCTGAGACCCTGAGACTCGCTCATGTGAGCACATCGGAATAACGCCGCCATTTTTAAGATCTTCCAAAAGCTGGCGTTGCTCACCTCCACACACAGGTACCCAGTAAGCCAATATAAACCCCACATCCAGACTGTTTGTTGTTATTTGGTATGTCATTCTGTTTATGTAAGTTATGTCATCCTGTTTCTATTGTACCGCGCTGCTGAACATGGTGGCATTTTACAAGTAAATAATAATAATAATTATGATTTAATACAGTGAAGGGGGGGGGCGCGAGCACTGGGGCTGGCAGGCAGGGGGGTGCAGCGCACAATCTTTGTGCACCCCTGCTGTACAGAGACACCCAGTGTGTAACATTTTGTCGTTGTAGAGGTAAAACTCAATAAATGCATTTTGGGCCAAAAACTCACTAAATGCACTTCCTCACTTGGAATTTCTTGATATTTTTAGTCATAGTTCAGAGTCACCAAAACATAAAACTTATTAAGTATGATTTTGAAACAATGTCAAAAAGAACATGTAATTGCCTTTTTCTCAGTACTCCAAGAATGTAGTTAATGACTTTTACCCCTACGACGACGATATGTAAGTGTTTATGCTCGAGTATGCCTTAAGTAGAAGTAAATGACCATTTATTTTTATTCCACCATATAAGTTATGGTGGGTAAAAAAGTGACAAAAACCCTCCACCGTACAGTGTACAGCAAATAAAACTACCACATGTGAGCACATTCACATCTTGTCTCATAGGAGTCCATGTTAAACTGGACATAAAGCAAAAGAATCCTAGCTGCAGAGGAAGCCCTATATGCTAAGAGATAATGGGGAAAGGTGGGGTTGCAGACTTGTCTGAGACATGTGAATGTGCTCACAAGTGGTATTCTTTATTTGCTATTCCACCATAGAAACAAACACATTATTGTCAATTATCATTTTCCATAGCTTAAAAATAAATTAAAATAAGATTACAGTAAATCAGAACCTAAAGCTGCAGACCAAGCAATATCCTACATGTGTGTGTTTATTTTTAATAAATAAGTTCTGTACTATGAGTAAATACTTGTAGCATTTTTTAAACAACTCTGAATTATATTTTTTATGTATTATAATGTAACAAGCTTTTTTGTTTCTATAGCAACCATTTACAAAGTCACAGATACTGAGTCAATACACATCTGCAGCCATTTAGTGAACCCCTGATCCGAATCTTCGCCGATTGATTACAGGAGAACTTATAGATCGGCAACTTAACTAATTACTTCTCATTGTGTGGATTGTTTTGATGCACATATTAAAGGGGAAATTAAAAACCCATCCGCTTAGACGGCTGCTTTAAGGAAACGGTAACAAATAAAAAAAACTAACAAGTGTGTCTCTCAACACATGTTTTAGAATAGTTGACGAATGTATATTTGCGAAATGATGTGTGATTAAATGATCACATGTAAAATTTCACAGTGATGTGTTAACCCTGAGCCTGTGATGTTAAAAGATGCCTCGCATTTATTTCCGTGTGTGAGAATGACGACACTACAATGTACGTGCAAAGCCTTACAATTCTTCCTGCAAACCTGAGTAAATCCACAAAGGTCAATAAGGCATTCCCCCATCTGATGTGAGTAACATTATATAGAGGCGGTGGTGTTACAGTCAGATGGTCTGATAATGTGCAGTGGAAATAGTCATCTCAGCCCAACATAGCCAGTTCGCACACTTCAAAGGCTGTCTTCTTACTATTAAGATACTCTTTCCAACCAGAGCTGCAGAATTAGATAGAACACTGACACATGAGTTAACCTTTCCTAATGACACTCACAAGATGGCAATCCACTGTGTGAGTGTGCAAATACATATATACATTTGTATGTGTAAGAGACAGCTGTGTGTGTATTCAAATAGCGCAGTATGTATTAACATGGCCTTTAGCACTCATGGGAAGAGAGATCTCATGTCAGTAGTGACTCATGAAACTGCGGTCTCAGTTTAGGCCACTGCTAAGTGTCCCAAACAGTTGCATAAATTTGTATTCATGCAACCGTCTCTCTTTCGGTGTTCTAAGATTGCCTTTGAGTATGGCCACCTTCAGATCGTTCATCTTATGGCCAGAGTCAGAGAAATGTTCGCCGACAGGACTGTCTCTGGTTCCGCGTGTGATGCTGTGGCGATCAAGATTCATTCTCTTGTTTAGCCCCTGTCCCGTCTCACCTATGTAGTAGCAGCCCCCTGGGCATTTCATGCACATGATGAGGTACACGACATTGCTGTTGGAACAGGTGAACCTTCCTCTGATTTTGTACTCCAGATTCCTGAGTGGTATTTGTATTGTGCCCGCTGTGTGGAGCATTGTGCAGGTTTTGCATCTTGGGTCCTGGCGTGGTCTTGTCCCGCATTCGGTTGTACTGTTGGATACCTTACTCCTCGCCATAATTTTCTTGAGATTATGGGGTTGTCTGTATGATAATAAGGGTGTTTAGGTGTAAGGCATTTATACCATGTGAATAAATGGCCGTTTACCTTACATTTAATTTCCTATTTTATGAGGTTCTCACCTTATATTGTTTTAGCGTTACACAGTCCAGCTATATCTGCCATCAAACCTGAAATAGGAAAACGAAAAATGAAGTGAAAACAGCATCCGTGTGTTGTACACACATATTTAAAAAGGGGACAATAGCATTTTCTATAGCTTCCCAAAGAAATAAAACATGGAACTCATAAGGAAAGTATTAACTTTTATTAAATAAATGAAGAGAGACAAAGGACATTCTTCCGAGCCTTCTGGAGCTAAAAGCATTCTTACTAAAGTGTTCACGACAGTTGGGATTTATTAGAAATATTATTACACTACAGTATTTAGGGCCGTAGACTTTTCTATATATGGCTTATTCATTCAACAGTACGTTTTTTTAAAAGAACACAGCAAGGTAATTGAAAGTTTGTTACTAGCATTCTGTATAAACGGTCATGCCTTGTCGTGGCTCGCAGGCTTATAACGCTTTGGCCAAAGGGTTTAACTAAATGACCCTTTTTCAAGAGATATGCAGTATAGGTATTTCACTGTGTATTTTTGTCATATTGGATGTAGCATTGGGCCTTTCTGTTTTTTGTTGTATACATTTGGCCACACCCAGTAGCACTCCTTTTGACACACACACACACACATTATATATATACACACACACATATATAATGTGGTATGTTTTGGGGTTTCTTTGAGCTTGCTGGGATTCTGTGTGTTTATTAAAAAGGAACAAGCTTCTGTTTTCTTCTGGCTAATACAAGTGTAACTTTACCTGGTAATTACAGTATTGTTTTCCCCTTTATCACTTTGGCTAAAATACTTTAAACAGCCCGCACGAGCATGTGCACACATATGCACACTTTATTAATTAGCTGCTACTCATTCATCTTGGTCCAATGAGTGACTCCCTGTTAACTACTTTTTGAAGGGGTTGGGTCCCCAAAAAGTAGGGGGGCTGTAACCGTATTTTAATGTCATTTTACTTCTAATTATTAACACTCTAGTTACATTTAGTAAAACGTAGAAATGTCACCATATTCATTATTAATATAATAAAAGTATCTCAGTGTGAATATTTAACAAATAGTAACATATGTTTTCAATATAACATCTCAGAAGGGCCACACATTACCCGTAACCTCAGTAATAAGTCACAATGTCACATTTGATCAAAGAAAGAGACACCAATCTGTAAAAACACAACAAGAAACATTCTAATTCAAGGCAAAGAGTTTTACAAGCACATCCATCTGAGCGCACACATCTTCGTTCATTGTGACTTCTGGTCGACCACATTTTCTACCAGCTTTTGGAAGTTAGGCGTAAGACTGAAACAGGCACAACGCAGTCCATCAGCGAGGTTTCCATCTGCCAACCTGTTTATTGTTTTTGATGAGTCCCATGGCAGAGGCTGTTTGTCCACACGTGTAGGTGGAACCATATATAGACAACAACGTTGCAGAACACAGGCGCAGAACAGGACCTGAAACGCTTGCCCCAAGCTGTCTTCGGGTGTTTAATTACGCTCCCCACCAGCACATTAATGAGCTCTTCCTCAAAATTGTCCTTCTCATGGCCAAGTTTCTCACACCCAATTGCAAAATCACAATGAAATGGATTAGGTGGACATCTGCGTTGGCCCAAATGCGGACAGCCTGATGGGGGCTCCCCAAGAGCTGCTCCCCTCTGCACAGGACCAACGTGCTAAGGGTTAACATTTGCTGGTACTTTGTGGAACGTCAACCCCACCCACTGGAATGTTAATGAGCCAAGAACTTTCTATTCACAGCTGCATTCAATCTGAACCACTTCAGTGTACATCTGCGTTGCCCCAAAGGCGGACAGCATTTGGCGCAGCCAAAGGGTGTGAGCCGTTCGCTGATGTTTGGTGATGTTAAAGCTGCTCTATATCAATCTGAAACTCACAAGCTCTTTTATCCCCTGTACCCAATTTTCCAATTCTATCTGTCCATGAAATGTCTGTGAATTGAGTTTATAACCGCTGTTCTTTTAATGTAGCCATGTATTGTTATAACTCTGTGCCCAGGACATACATGAAAACGAGAGGTAACTCTCAATGTATTACTTCCTGGTAAAACATTTTTATAAATAAACTAGCTGAGAGACCCGGCGTTGCCCGTGAGTTAAATTTCCCGCTATGAGTGAGGGAGGGGGAGGGGGGGACAGTGGACAGGAGGGGGGGGAAACAGTGGACGGAAGGGGGACCTGACCTGTTGGGGGGTGGGGGGCTTGAGGACTGGAGTTGAGCCCCCCTGTATTAATTGATAGATTACCAGATTTAATACGAACTGAAATACATAAACCACAAAAAAATGTTAATGCTAAAACAAAAGGCGAAGAGATGGTGAGTAACGAGAGATCTCCCTGCAGCCTGCGCTGTGTACTGGATATAGCTGTACAAAGAGATAGGGGAAATGCCTGCAGTTATCAGACCGTATACAGACCAGTCATCTCTCACTGATTTCCTGTCTCACTGATTGGAGTCAGTTTAGCATCAGCGCCTTGTGTGGAATGACTGATAATAATCAGCTATGTTGTTAAATGCCACACATCCCATGCATAACAAATATATGATCACCTGCGCTTCAGCCATGTAAGGAGCATGCAGCTAGGCGAAAAAAATGGCCATACAATAGTGAAAAACGGAAAGTGAATCCCTGCGGAAAGTGAATCACGGAAGCGCAGGGATTCACTTTCCGTTTTATACATCCCGTGCATGTCACACATCACATACTGCACCGACACACTTTATTCGAGCAAATACCCAGTATGTACCTGGCAGATACCTGGAATGCGCCGCTCCTCACCTCTGACAAGCCCCGTTGCGTTTGCCTTCCCAGCCTGGGTTCATGCCTGGCTGACGGGCGGCTGATCTGTTAAATGATAATGATTAGGATTTAATAGGCTGCAATGCTTCGCGTGTCTACCAGATGGCATAAATTCATGAATTGTAATGCAGTATATATATATATACTGATGCAGATTGCAGGCCAGCGGGAGATAAAATGCTTCAATCCAGGCCTGGAAAACATAAACCCCAAGCATCGGGCGAAACAGAAAACAGTCACAAACCTCAATACACCCGGGTATACCCGAATTCGTGGGACTAGCCGAGCTCGAATAAAGTGTGTCGCCAGTGTACATGTCACGCGTCTAAGACATGTGAATGTGCTCACAAGTGATATTCTTTATTGGCTACATGCTAACGGTGGAGGTTTTTTGTCGCCTTTTTCACCCACCATAACTTATATAAATATATATGGTAAACCTACCCAGCCTTGAAAATGGCAAAGCCAGTACAACCACCCTCATATTGAAACATGTATGTGAGTGGTTTGACAGGCTTTGTATATAATCCCATGCTGTGCTTAAAAGCTGTGTGAACAGCAGAACATTTGCTTATATGTGTTCAATGTAAATGGATTTCAGGCAAAAGGTGACACATGGTGTGTTCATTTGCATGTAATTTCCCAGAATCCCTTGCTGCAGTGGAAGCACTAGATGATAATGGTGAAAGGCAGGGTTGTAGACCTGTCTAAGACATGTGAATGTGCTCACAAGTGATATTCTTTATTGGACACACTCACACACACTTCACCCCACAACTGGAACATTCTACCGGAGCCAACACCAGTCTAAGTTCTTTCAAAACTAAGGCTGCCTCACATTTTAATCTGGTCTGTAACTGTTACATACGCCTATAATATATATTATTTTAACTGCATGCAATGTCTTGTATATAATGTATACCCTGTTCACTTAATGTAACTATGTATTTGTCATCATAACTCTATGCCCAGGACATACGTGAAAACGAGAGGTAGCTCTCGATGTATTACTCCCTGGTATAACATTTTATAAATAAATACACACATACTAATCAATGCAAAACAATATATCATATATCTAGATAGGCACATTTAAATGAGAATAATGAAGTCTAGGGATTTCTTACAATAGTTCTCTGTTAACATGAAGCTGTTTTCCATATACACATTAGCTATTATTAGTGCACATACTGTACGCGCTGCCATTTTTTTGACTCCTGTTAACTATATTCCTCCCATCAACTGTATTGTGATACATTGAATTATGGGAATTATTTCTGCATATCTTGGGGAATCTGGTGTTACCTTGGGACAAAGTTTACTAATGTAATGCAGTTTAGTTCATATGGATCTAGCACTGTTGCTTTTTAACTACTTGAGTTATTCTGACCCAAGAAATTAGCACCCCTTGGGAGTACGCAAGAGGGGTCATCAGCAAGGGTTCAAAATCAGCCCCGTCTGTCATAGACTAAGGTGGCCAGCGGAAATGGTTTCAGACAATAGAAGATCGCGGCCCCATTTCACCAACTAGCGCATGTCAGATAAGAGATTTACAGCCTGTCCATTCAGGAACACCAAGCACAAGGCTATTCTCAGAAGCAACCACAGCATCTCTTTTGAGTGGTGAGATCCAGACATTCACTGCAGACAGATAATCGTGTGCCTTAGAAGAACGGGAAACAGCTAGAGCTGCATGCTAGAGATAAAGAAGACAAACTTCACCACAGCCGTCAGCTCGTCACGCTAGGGCAACGTCTGGCGAAGTTCTGCATTTCCATGGTCTTGCACACTGCACTGACTTTACTTTCTCTCAATGACACATTTTGTGTCTGGGCTACAGCCTGGGGATGAAAATGTGTCTAATCGTGTCCTCTTGTAGCTGACGTAGCCAGGAATCTCCTGTCTACCCGCAAAACCGCTGAAAATCATGATATCATTGGATTTGCCACTCATCTGGTACCGTCCATAGACAACATTTTAAAAGATAAGACAAGTACGGGTAGAGACATATCATTGGTGAAGATGGTGAATGTTAGACAAAGAAATACAAAAACCCCAGTGTTTAAATTGATCCCAAACAATCACTGGTCACATCAAATGGATTATCCTAGAAGGAATATATACAGGCCTGTATTAGCACTGAGCATAATCACCAGTAATGGTGAATCACTAGCCGCATCAAATGTTTTGTGACTTTCTAGAAGCAATACATTGAGCGCTAGGTATTAGCAATGAGAATAATCCCATCATGGCATATAGCGATTGTGAAAAGGAAAAATGATTCATTACCAGTGGTTGAAGTGATTACCGGGTTTTAAGGATATCCCTGCTTCAGCACAGGTGGCTCAATCAGTGGTTCAGTCGAAGACTGCTCCACCTGTGCTGAAGCTGGGATATCCTTAAAACTTGACCTGTTGGAGGGGTGGTGGTGTCCTGAGGACTAAAGTTAAGCACCCCTGTGTAAGGAATCGGGGGCCACGTCCCTTGCGGCGTGACCCCTCCTTACCCACTACCAGTACTGCAGCGGCTGCTGCCCCTGCCCCCCGTCGCTACCCATGCCGCCGCCCAGTGCATACCTTGAACTCTGCCGTCGCCATCTTGGATTCTGGCACTGGTGTTACAGACCCTCAGCTGGGCTCTACTATTTCCTGGTCTCTCAGCCATTCACGAGCAGCTCCTCGACACGCCTCCGCCATGCCCCTCGTTCGGATTGGTCACTGTCGCTTTAAATATCCGGCTGTGACTTCACTTCCTTGCTCTGCATAGCTCCTTGCTTCCTGTGTAGCCTGGAACCTGTGTCGTGCTCCTGTTTGTCTTTTCTCCTACAGATTTGAACCGGCTTGTCTGACTTACCCCTCTGGCTCCCGACTTCAGCTTACCCATCACGATTCTTACCTCTCAGACCCTCGGACACGGAAACGGATTTAAACTACGGAACTCTCTATACTCCTGAACTCGGCAAGTACAACGACTATTCTAAATCTTAATCCAGGCCTGGCCACGCTACAACCACATCCCGGACCCGCTCCCTCTGCTGTCGGTGTGTATATTCAACATCCCACCTCAGTACAGGGGACTGGCCTGGTCTATGGGCTGCACAGCGTGACACCCTGCCACAAGCCACGGACGTCTGCAGGGGGCTCAGAGAACCACGGATCATCGCAGACGAACCCGATTCACATTTTTTTTTAAAGTACCCCTCATGCTGCTGCATTAAATGTGGATTCATCAATGACAGTCTGACACTTACTTGTGCCAGGCTTAGCTGCGCTTTTATCCCGCTATTCCCATATATGTTTAGAGCTCTTTTAGATCCCGAGATATTGGGAAACTTGAGGGGGATATCTTTTTTAAAGTCTTCTTGATACCAAGCTGGGGTCCAACAGCTGCAACAACCCCCCCCCCCAACCCCCCCAAAAAAACAGCACCAGATTAATCAAAACACAGAAATCCCACTGAGAACAATAGTGTTTTGTAAATATGGGGCAGTTATGTATCACTGGGGCAACACCCGTGGAATAAAAACTGCACCAGATTGACCAAAGCCAAAGAATCCCGTGGAAATAAACCGGAGTTTTTCCTTTGGATCAATGCGGTGCGATTTCTACGGTATGCACTAATTTTGTCCCAGTTTTTGCAGTCAGCAGCCTTTGATTAATAACCACCCCTCGGGGCATATGTGTCAAGGCAAAACTGGTGCAATTCTAGGGCAAACGTGCACCATATGCATCGAAGCACCCCATCCCATTGAAATGAATGGCATTTTTTTATTTGATACACACGGTGCAGTTGCTTTGAATCTGCCTGGATGCACATGCCTCCTTGCCTGTTATCTGCTGCAGAAGACGGTTGTCAAATTATAAGCATTTTTTTACATGGTCGTCATGAGGCTCGGCCTTCCTGCAGTGTGAATGGGCTAAATATATACAGCTTACTAAAGCACAGGATGGTTCAATTTCATGCCGTTTCTGCTTGTAGTGGCGATATGTTTTCTATCATCATCAATGCATAAAAGATGACAGATTACCGTCTGCTGGAAGCCAGCGAGATAACTCTGAAGACATGAATAATCCCTTGTTCTCTTATTCATTTCCCCTACATTTTCCTCAAATAGCCATTTGATATTCCAATAAAGTACACTAATATATATTATTATTTGCATCTAGTGACACATTAGAGCAGGGGGTGGGCAACTCCAGTCCTCATCAGGTTTTCAGGATATCCCGGCTTCAGCACAGGTGGCTCAATCAGTCCCTGCTTCAGCACAGGTGGCTCAATCGGTCCCTGCTTCAGCATAGGTGGCTCAATCAGTCCCTGCTTCAGAACAAGTGGCTCAAGATTAAGCCACCTGTCCTGAAGCAGGGATATCCTGAAAACCTGACCTGTTGGTGGCCCTGGAGGACAGGAGTTAGCCCCCTCTGCATTAGAGGATCAGTCCTCCTAGCACCGAAGTGACCTAACGACAGTGGGATGTATAGGTGAATGACAACATTTAAAAAAATCAGACAGGTTTAAGTATATTTAAAAAATGCGTTCTGCTTTTGATGACTCTATAGCAAGCAAGTTTTTTGGAGAGTATTTACTATCTTTACCTAATCTCTTTCTTGATAAAACTGTTTGCGAACTGTTAATCCAGACCTTGAAGGTTATATTTCAAAAGGAAATAGCAACAGATTTATCAAAGGAAATACTCTGGGGTCTCTGTATGAACGTAGAGAAACGTGAGTTTAGACGCACTGCTCTGTGTTTTGGAGAAGAGTTGGGTATATGTGAGAACCGTTTCTTACATCTGATGCAGAATGTTAGATGTACACCACTTCAGTTATGGAGGATTTTTGGGGCAAATAAAAGAGAAAAAGATAATCTGTGCACCATGTAACTCCCCCCAACTCCTCCTACTGACACTCCCCAAGGTGCATGCTGGGACAGGGACGCAGAATGTGATACATCTAATTATAATGTGTGCACCATGTAACTCCCCCCAACTCCTCCTACTGACTCTCCCCAAGGTGCAAGCTGGGACAGAGACGCAGAATGTGATACATCCCATTATAATCTGTGCACCATGTAACTCCCCACAACTCCTCCTACTGACTCTCCCCAAGGTGCAAGCTGGGGCAGGGATGCAGAATGTGATACATCTCATTATAATCTGTGCACCATGTAACTCCCCCCAACTCCTCCTACTGCTCCCCAAGGTGCAAGCTGGGACAGAGACGCAGAATGTGATACACCCCATTATAATCTGTGCACCATGTAACTCCCCACAACTCCTCCTACTGACTCTCCCCAAGGTGCAAGCTGGGGCAGGGATGCAGAATGTCATACATCTCATTATAATGTGTGCACCATGTAACTCCCCCCAACTCCTCCAACTGACTCTCCCCAAGGTGCAAGCTGGGGCAGAGACGCAGAATGTGATACATCTCATTATAATCTGTGCACCATGTAACTCCCCACAACTCCTCCTACTGACTCTCCCCAAGGTGCAAGCTGGGGCAGAGACGCAGAATGTGATACATCTCATTATAATCTGTGCACCATGCAACTCCCCCCAACTCCTCCAACTGACTCTCCCCAAGGTGCAAGCTGGGGCAGAGACGCAGAATGTGATACATCTCATTATAATCTGTGCGCCATCTAACTCCTCCCAACTCCTCCTCCTGACTCTCCCCAAGGTGCAAGCTGGGGCAGAAACGCAGAATGTGATTCATCTCATTATAATCTGTGCACCATGTAACTCCCCCAACTCCTCCTACTGACTCTCCCCAAGGTGCAAGCTGGGGCAGACATGCAGAATGTGATACATCTCATTATAATCTGTGCACAATGTAATTCCCCCCAACTCCTACTGGCTCTCCCCAAGGTGCAAGGTGGGACATAGACGCAGAATGTGATACATTTTATTAGAATCTGTGCGCCATCTAACTCCTCCCAACTCCTCCTACTGACTCTCCCCAAGGCGCAAGCTGGGGCAGAGACGCAGAATGTGATACATCTCATTATAATCTGTGCACCATGTAACTTCCCCCCAACTCCTCCTACTAACTCCCCCCAAGGTGCAAACTGGGGCATATGGGGCAACATTGGAGCAAAATGCTTTGAAATTTATGTACAAGGTGAAAATAATCCAATTGTGCTCCAATTGCTTTGATAGATACAGTAGATGAGTAGAGGAATACTGTACAGGCATACCGCACATTAACGTACGCAATGGGACTGGAGCATGTATGTAAAGCAAAAATGTACTTAAAGTGAAGCACTACCTTTTTCCCCCACTTATCGATGCATGTACTGTACTGCAATCGTCATACACGTGCATAACTGATGTGAATAACACATGTGTAACATGCTCTATAGTCTCCCCGCTTGCGCACAGCTTCGGTAGAGGTAGGGAGCCGGTATTGCTGTTCAGGACGTGCTGACAGGCGCATGCGCGAGCTGCCGTTTGCCTATTGGGCAAAATGTCTTACTCGCGAGTGTACTTAGAGTGTCCTTAAACCGGGGTATGCCTGTATGTATCGAGGCAAACGTGATGCAATTCTTCAGGCAAAAAAATCCCATGAATTTCAATGGGATATTTTAGTTTGATACATATGGTGCAATTTGTTCCATAATTTCCCCACCTTTGCTTGATACACACATTATTACACACACTATGCCCCATAGATCTCTCTGTGTAAATCATTCTGGTGCAGTCTTTTGTAGAACTTTATGCCCCAGTTTTGCAGCCGGGAGATGTTGATAAATCTGCCCAATAATTCCTTCTGTTTTGTTTAAACTCATTGTGCCGCCGTCATTGAATAAAGTCGAAGAACAATTATTCCCTAATAATATCAGAATTACACGGCCCCACAGAAACGTGTTCATTCACACAGGAAGCAAAGCGGGACTGACCCTTCTACTCTTTTGCTGCCAGAGGGGCATCGGTTACACAAATGGCCATTTGCGATTGTTGGCTCCAAATGAATGAGCAGAGTCCCCGGAAAAATAGCAATGGACACCTTTGTCTTTGGTGGTCTTTTTATGTCTGGATCCCCTTACACTAACATAGAGATTCCCAACATTGGGCTCTAGAACCCCATGGGGTATGCGAGGTGTCTCCAAAGGGCTCGCCAAACACAATCTGTAATGGCGGCCCCCACGCAGTTTAGCGGGTTCCTGAGCCCATGTGGTTACTGCGCACTTAGTAAGGCCCCAACCTGCACGTGGGGGTTATAGCTGTCACTTACAGCAGGAGCTTCCAGAGTCGCTCCCCACAATGCTTTGGATCGACAGCTGCAAGGCATTGTGGGGCATAACATTGGAAGCTCTCGCAGTGATTGACAGCTACACCCCCCATGCTGCCTGCACTCACTGAGGTGCAGCTGAGGCCTTATTAAGTGTGTGTTCCCCCCCACAAGCTCAGGACACTACACTGCCTGGGATCGGTCACACAGTTTTATTAGCAATAGTCTGATGGTTAGGCAATAAGATTTATTTATATGGGCATCGCGGAACATATATCCACTAGCATGGAGAGGACCCAGTAATAAAGGTTGGGATCCCCTGTACTAACACATCAGCTCAGCTCTGCTTTATTATGCTAAACTGATCAGAATGCAAATGGCATTGGCGCACTGCGGCGTGGATAATTTGGCTAAATAACTGCTTTATTTGGCATTTACCATTGAGCAGGAAACTGTGGGTTATTGTCAAATGTTGACACCAACCACAAGTCATTGAATCTCCTGCACAGTAAGGTTAAGTGTTAGCTGCCGTTTCCCAAAACAGCTGTGTGAGGGGCAAGGATTTCTGTTGTTCCCATTAAGGTGCCTTTAATCTAATATACCACCACTACTAAACCTTTAAGCAGCAGACCCCAGGGATTACCTGGACCTGTGAGTCCCACGGAGACAATCTGCAGTATCTCCCGTTGCCAGGGACCCCCCGCGTCCTGAGATACCTGGAGTTTCTAAACGAATACTTGCCCAACAGACACAATATGGCTGCCGAGTTCTGTCTTACTCTGGCAGCCAATAGAAAGCTACAATGTCATCGGAAGATGGCTTGGCGACTTTCTATTGGTAATAATATGGCCACAAAAAATGTTTATGAACAATTTGCCCTGTAAATACAAGAGTTCATAAACAGTCAGACCACAAAATAGATTAGTTAAGATTTTAAAAACACTGCAGTTTTTTTTAAGACACATGAAATGTTAAAAATTCTTTTAAAAAAACTTCTACAGGTCGGATTTTGTTTTAAATAAGGTGCCAATTGCCGCGCTAATACAGCTAACCAATGATACATGCCCTGAGCCCTGTGTATTTCATTCTCATCGGATACATATTATGTATATATGTATACTTTTATTAAGACAGCGCCCCCACCATGTACGCAGAGCTTCCCAACATTGCATTAGGAGGTAAATACATGACAAACAATGGGAATAAGTGCAGCAGCATTAAACATAACTCTGCCCCAAAGAACTAACGATGACGTCAAAATGACTTTACACACTAAGTAAATAGAACTGTATACATGGAATGAGTATCTCGCCCCAATTAGAAAGCAACAAAAGTTAAACTTAATTGACATGCAGGTGTGTCTTTTTCTTATCACAATGTTACAATATATGCAGGGTTGACAATTTACCTGTAGACACAGTCTGACGACAAGAGATTAGGTAAAGAAGGGAAATTCTCCCGAAATGTGGAGATTTGATGGTTTAAAAAGATTTACACTAAACTGATGTTAAAGAATGACAACCACCCATATTTAACCCATGAAACATGTCCCTGTATTTCCTTTGATCCCAGAAGAAATGGTCCTATTAAAAGGGGTTAACTACATTTTGTTTTAGGAAAGCAATGGGGGAAAAAATGGCTCGCATCGTATGAAAAGAAATAACCACCACCCTAATCGCAGCGTCTGGAAAGTACAGCTTTTGGAAATCGTTTTGCATTGAGGGGCTTTAAAGCTTGACGAACCTATGTTTTATTTTTCTGAAATGAGATGTTGTGTTAATATTACTCAGACAGCTGTGCGCCCGCATCCCAGCAGTGAGCTGCAAATTACAAGTTGCTAATGGAACCTTTTGGATGAGAGGGATATAAATGGTATTTGTTTCTGCTGCTGTCTCAGTGAATCTAGTTCAAATAACACGATTGCATTCACTTTGTTTCCAATGCATTTTGCTCAACGTATTTTATTCCCATTGTTTTTAGCAGCGCTGCTCATGGCACTAAAAAAACAAAATATGTTTTTTGATTTAATATATACAGCCTTTGATTAACTTTATTGAAAACTAATCACCTAAGCTGCAAGTCAATTACTACTCCCGTGAACGATAAACAAAAGATTCTGCTTCTCCGTGTTCGGTTTTCCGGCTTCTCTGCCTTTTGGTTTCAATCAATCCTTCAGTCAGTGTAACTCAGCAGCTACAATGTATTCTTGTATTACTAAGGTAACATTGTCTATTGTTACAGTTTGCAGTTCAAACGGCTGGGAACATTGGCAACAAATTATCACAAACAGATCTTGCACTGCTGGGTAGCTGGGTACCTGCTATAGAAATCAAAGAATGCTCAGTATATTAAAATTGATTCAAAATGGCATTGAGTTGCATTTTTTTTTTAAATTGCAGTAAGTATTATCTAATACTACAGAACTGATTTATTTAATAAAAAGTAGGATATTAAATGTTTTGCTCCATTAATACACTTGAACAGTATATACTATATACAATAAAGTCTGATTCTGCTTAGATCTGCTCCATTCAAACTCCTATGTAATCCCCCCTCCCCCTCATTACATCACACAATTAAAAGCCACGTGTCTGCCGGGTTGTGATTGAAATGGAAAATGATGCCTCTATACCACATCTTACACACTGACAATTTGCCTGTAGACACATACAATCGGCAGTCCCATATAGAGAGACAAACAACTAAACAACTCATCAGTGTGATTGGTTCCTTAGGCCTGGGACATAGTAAGTTTAAGCGTCGCTGAGGCGGGCTGAGCCGCGCTGAGCAGATGCACAAAGCCCCTGCATCTGTCATCAGCGCGGCTATAGTTTCCCCCTCCGCATGCGCGCTGATGCGTGCGGAGGCTGAGAAACTTGGAACAGACAGGCAGGTTTGAAATTTGCCGCTCGGGGAAGCGAGCTCCCATCCAATGGGAGCGGGGGACTAGCCCGGCCTCCCGCTCCGCCTCCTGGCACGCCTCCGCCCCGCCCCCAGGAGCGCGCCTCAGCGAGCTTCAATGTACTATGTCCTTAGGAAGATTCAAATCGCCAATGTAGTAACAATGTTACGTATTTGTATCCTGTGAAAATTGAACATGTCTTTGTTTTCTTTGAGTCTACCGAGTTAGGCTGCGCTGATAGTGCCTGGCGACGGCGACGCGACGTCACTCCAAAACAAATGCATTGTCGCCGTCGCAAGCGCTTATAGTAAGCGCGACGCAACGGGAGTGACAAGAGCGACGTCCCGACCAAAAATTTGGTAGCCAGTCAAATTTGATTTTTAAGAGGCTGTCGCCACATGTGACAGCCTTTGAACCAATCAATGGCCAGGTCATTAGTGACGTCGCTGCAAAGCGAAATACAACTTTCGTGGGTGGCGTCATCCGTCGCCATACGCGCGGCCTTAATATTGATCAGATACGTGTGTTTATATGTTTGACGAATAATAGCATCATAACTACTTTACAAATAGTAGTAATATACTTGAATGTTTTAGGACAGACACCACGGACCCTCCCACATTTTGCACATAAAGATAGGACCCACTTTAGTTCCTCTACTCATGCTGGATGGAGGTCCTTCCAGGTAACGCCTACGGAAGTTCCCTAACTTATGTAGCTTACCGCACACAACAAACGTTCTGCTAAATAGGAACCGTGGGATGTCCCAAGAGTCGCTCCTCTCCATATCCAATACAACACAGACAACTGAATGGGGGGGGGGGGGAATGGTGACCGTTTGTTTATTAACCAAAACCACCATGATTTAAGCCATAAGCCAAACGTTGGCTGGTCAGGTTGCACCTGCACCACCTCTGGTAGCCAGTGTTTGTTATCCAAACACCAAGAACTGCCTTCTGGTAACCACACTTTTCTGTGAAGCAACGCATAAACCATCCACAGCCGACATCTCGGCATACCCAAAGGCCAAATATTCCCCTGGACACCGCTGGGTCCATAACCATATCAACAGGGGGCAATCGAACCACCGAACCCCAACCAGCAGCTTTAAGGGGTAGATCCTTTAGTTAAAATGTCGTTAAGCACTAACGAGATCTTCAAAGTTCAGTAACGATGTGCTAAGTGCTGTTTGCATCCGTAACGAGCCCTTGCATTACTATAACGGACGTTAGTGCTAATGATATGCAAAGAGGCGTTCCCTTTAACAGCGCATATCCACGGAGCTCCCTTATAGTTACCGCAGGGATTTAACGTTACGTTGGTTATGCCAGAGCTAAATTGATTGATTTATAAAATGTTTTACCAGGAAGTAATACATTGAGTTACCTCTCGCTTTCAAGTATGTCCTGGGCACAGTGAGCAGCGTTATACCTTATATACAAGACATTGCATGCACAGTTAGAGATAACATATATTATAGGCGTATGTAACAGTTACAGACCAGATTAAAATGTGAGACAGCTTTAGTTTTAAAAGAACTTAAGCTGGTGGTGGATATGAGAGTCTCTGGTAGGTTGTTCCAGTTTTGGGGTGCACGGTAAGAGGAGGAGGAGCGGCCGGATACTTTGCTGAACCTGGGACCATGAACAGTCTTTTGGAGTCAGATCTCAGATGATAAGTGCTGCATGTGGTAGGGGTGAGGAGCTTGTTCAGATAGGTGTTGAAAGGTGGCGCTACTCCCATTAAGACTGAAATCGGTCTGTTACAGGGTCGGGATAAGTGTACGACCACAGCTAGGTATGATTTAACTATCTTATTGTTATTTACCGGCTTCTTTTCCTCTCCTGTCCTCTCCGTTCGGCATGGATGTAACGCCGCCTTTGGGTGAGACAGGTTTAACGCCATGTTATTTACAGTTATTTCACATGGCGTTGGTTTTGCATATATTTGTTAAACTCAGGCAAACTATTTTGGTAACGTCACGTTTGTATCCAAGATTTAAAGGACTTCTGAGGCTCTACTCCCGAGAACCTTAACTTAACCCCTTTCCATATACATACAAAAAAAAACGTTTTCTCTTTTTTTATTCAATCTTTCTTATCTTTGTTTCCTTTTTTTAGCACAACACATAAAATATGGTTTGCAGAACTGCACAACACAATTCGAACCGAAACAGGGAGGGACGATGGGTATCGTTCCACCGCCGGCGCCATCAGGTAAGAGGCTTGTACCAGTTCCACCTCTATATATACTGCTCACCTCCTACTGTCCCTTACACACATGCTGGAGCACCTTCCCCAAAACTATCCCCTTCTATTTACCCTTACAATCCCGTGCCAATACCCAATCAAGTACCTCTACCCCAAAATTGGTCATAAGGATCCCATATTGGAACAGCGACACGTAATCTCCTCTCTTTTGTTTGATGTCACTGTGTATTCTGCGTGACCTGCCTCCTCCTTCCATAGACAGAATTCGCTCTCCTCCTGCCTGGTCCTATTTCAATGATAGAATTTATATTTAATTAGGTGCTGATTGTATTATACAAGTGCATCTTTAGACCCTTTAAAATGTACATCTCTTTTAGAAAATGTTGTAAAGCTTATTCTGAATTCCGGCGATATTTTTCTGTGAAGAAAGTGAAGCATGCAATTACTTTCTATGTTGCTGATTCTACAATACGCACAGCCTCTAAGCCAGACCACACTGCTTGTTCAGCAATAGTTATTTTGGGTGTTTTCATTATATTTTGATGTGTTTTAAGACATCATAAAAAATCAGATATATCATTAAAATGCTAAGCATAAAAATGGTTTGAAGTCTGAATAAAACAGTTTTAGATGCTATCATTAAAGATGCAGTTCTCTATCCAATGCCCTTTAAAGCAGATTAGCAACTTTATTTCTGTGTATTCCTTAAATTAATTTGAATTTTTGTTAAAGGCCCGCAGCCTGCAGTAGAGTGTCCACATGGCAACTCCTGCTGTTCATTCTAACTGGCTCCACTTCACCAGGAAGAAAAGAGCTGTTGTAAGTGCAGAAAAGAAAGGGACTTAGGGGAGAAACTGTTTTATCTCAAGCTTCTCTCCTTCTCCTTTTCTCTATCTTTATTTGGCTGGGATATAAAATAAACTTTGGTTTTGATGAGATTGTACCTGGGCTGAAAACCACATGAATTTGGGAGTTTATACGGTGGGTCTGTCAGTGTCCTTTCAATTAGTCTTGGCAGTCTGTGGCAGGACGGCCTGTAGCCGAGGTCAGGGAACAGTCCACACGTATAGTTTCAGGATAAATAAAAATGTTCAGTGGCTTTATTTCTCCACAGTAACATAACATGCGGGTACACTGTCCCTTTAACAAAATAAATCCTGCTCCACTTTGGGAGAAAAACTGACTAATAACACAGCAGACCTATCTAGCAGGCTGGCTGGCTAAACCAGAACCAAACCACAAGGGTACTTTAAGCAGTCAGTAAACAAATGAATAATCCTTACTTTAGTTGAAGTAGTCTTTGGTGAAATCCCTATGGCTAAGGGCTCACGCAGCAGTGTGCTTCTCTCTCTCTCTCTCTGGCAGCTACTGCCAGTCACATGATCCTTTATCTACCTTGCTGGCTCTCAGGTGTCAGCTAAAGAGTTCTGATTTCCTAACTTCCACCTGAGTTAACCCTTATGAGTGCTGGATGAAGCACTCAGACATATGTCTCCCAGGCGTAACTGATAGGAGTTGACTTCACTCTGTCACACAGTCAAAAAGGGTCCTGCTAGGCCAGCGCAGATTGTAGGTTTAAGTGATGGTTGATGTGGTTTCGAAGGTCAGGGACCCTGGTGGTTGGGTAATGTAATTAGGCATTTGGTGATGTCATTTCAATAAAGCTTTGGCCATTTCTCCGTGATTGGTGTCAGAGATTTATATTTGGGGAAGGGTTACGGCTGGATGAAAGGGACATGGATTGAGTCGGGCCTGGCCGGCTGGCGCTGGAAGTTGGGCCCAGGTAGAGGCCGGGCCCAACATCTGCGCCCGGCTGCCGGGCCTCTGTTGGTTCCCAGGCCCTCCTAGCTGCAGTGGGCCTCTCTCCCCTGCGGCAGCCGGCCAGCCACTAGTGTAAGCCTCACCCGCCGGAAATTGGGCACACTATGAAGTCGACCCTAACTTCTTTTGTATTGGGTTAGGGGGGATATTATGTGTATGGGATGGGGGGTTATTATATGTATTGGGGAGGGGGGCTTAGTGTGGAAGAGAGATGGGGGTGTGGAGGAGAGGTAGAGAGGTGGGGATTTGGGAGAGAGGTTGTGGTGTGGGAGAGAGATGTTGCGGTGTGGGAGAGAGGTGAGGCCGTAGAAGAGAGAGAGATGGGGTTGTGGGAGAGACAGCGACAGGGGTGTGGGAGAGAGATGGGGTAAGAGAGAGACAGACAGACAGAGAAAGAGGTAGTGGTGTGGGAGAGAGCGAGAGGTTGGGGTTGTGGGAGAGAGATGGGGGTGTGAAAGAGGAGAGGGGAAATATGGGGGTGTGGGAGAGGCTGGTGGGTGGGGGGTTGTGTGAGAGATAGAGGGGGATCTTGCAAGACCGCCGACACTGGGGGGGTGGGGAGCCCGGGTGGAAACTCTAGTCCTGGGCTCCGGGAAAGCTGTCTGCGGCCCTGAGTGTATGTGGTCCTGGGGGTCTCCCTGAGCTTTAAATTGACCAAAAGTGAAGGATGTGGTGATGCCGGGAACACAAAGTGCTAACATAAAAACAACAGGTACAGTGTATGAGGCTTCCGTCATGTCATACAGCGAATGAAATATACAGTCACGCTATGCCCGGTGGTCAAAGTGTGAAGGAACAGAGACCACCACTACTTTTTGTATTTCCAAGTCACAGGTCCCTCCAGAGATGTGTGAATCTCTCCAAAGTCCGTTTGCTATTTTTCCTCCCCAAAATTTTCGCTTTAATCTTGAAAAAAAATTGGCAAAATGTCACTACATTGTTGAATTACTTGAAAATAAGTACAATTTTGTTTAAATAAAGAAATATTGTTTGCTTAATTCAAGCAGCAGTCCCGCTGATTTCACAGGAGGCCTGAACCTCCGCTGCTAGGAGCCTGGGGTGTATCTGGCTCCTTCCGGTGACAGCGCCTCCACCTGTGAAAGATCCTGTCAGTGCCAGATAGCCCCTTCACAGGACCCAATACAATGAGCACACACACGGATATAATATAACAGGTTTACTGAACTCAGACCTAATATCCACACAGTATGCATAACAAGTTTGGGCCTTACCCCTACACAATAGCCCACTGTCCAACCACCTAGTCCACACCCTGGTGGGGTTTTTCCCCAAAGTACTGAGGTGCCCTGGGCACCTAAACACCCGGTGTCCACTGGAGCCACAACCCACCCCAAGTGTGTGTGACAGGGCTGCCAACAGTAAGAGTGTTAACCATTGGTGCACTTGTTTTCTGTGATACCTGCCGGCCGCTTCAGCATCCGGTACCACTGACTGAGGAAAGGGGCCCGTCTGTTCCACGCCTTCGGCGGCGGAGATGGCGTCCACCTCTACGTGGGGTGGACTCCAGCTGGAGTGTCCCACCTTAATAGTCTCTGCCTTGCGGTGGTGGTCTGAGCCCAAACCACAGGCCGCAAGTCTCTGCATGGCGTCCTGGCTGTGTTCCTGACACTGGCATAAGAAGGGCAATGGTCCCTATCTATGGTCCCTGAAGTACCCACAAGCTAAGTGGGACTCTCCTGCTTCCCATTGCGTACGCATCTATGCGCATGCACGCATACAAAATGGCGTTGCCCAACTGGCGTCCCACAGCGGAGCCTCCGGAGCGCTCCCTACACCGCCCGCACTCCTCTCTGCCTCCCGCCGAGTCCGCCTCTATCTCCAGCAGCACCCGCAACTGCATCGGAGGTGCGTGGGGACCAGAGGGGGTACAAGAGGACCCAGGCTATAAATATATTAGTTATTGATATTCCTCTGCTACCTTCAGAATCCAATATGGCAGGCGCAAACTCTGTCAGCAGACAAACTCGAGCAGCCAGAGTCGCAGATCACCATGTTTACATAATGACTTTAAATCTAATTTAAAAATACCTCTGCCAGCTTCTGTCATACATCTAGATGTAAGTCCTTAAATGGCACTGCTATTGGCACTAGGAGAGGTTTCAGCTTTAAAGCCGCAGCCCACGCAGATCCACATTTCTTTGCATAATATATTTTTCTTTTACTTTGAGATCTCTTCTTGCTCTTTCCAGCTGTGATTTAATTTTTGAATCCCATGCCCTCCTTACGAGATATAAGCATCTGAAAATACTCTGTGTCTCTGGGAGGTTAAAATGGAGCTCTCCCCAGAGACCATTGCCGTCTAAAGGTTACCATGGTAACCGCCGACGCGAGAGATAAAGGAAATCATGATTTATAACACACATAATAAAGCAGCGCCTGCTTAGAGGGCAAGATACTAACATTACTTGAGTTAAACACGTACAGGCTTCCGGAGCGGAGATTGCTGCATTAAGAGACGTATTGGAAGCCTATGAACTTCCTGATTGAACTTCCTACGGAAGATACTAAAAACTATCTAAAATTACTACAAAAATAAACAAATATATCAAATTAACTCTGAGTAGGAGTTTCCATTCGGATCCCTGGGTAATGGTCTTCCCGGGGTATCGCTGAATCGGGAAGACAGGGGATCCATCCCCTCTCCCCCCCTCCCCCCCCTTCTCTTCTTTCTTTGTCTCCTTTTTTTCCTTTTCTCCACTATTATTGTTTCTTACAGAGCTCATATCCGCAGGTATTCTTTACTTAGAAATTGGGTGGGCGGACCTAGTCTCCGCCTAGCCTGCTCAGGTTTATATGCAGGGATATACGCTAATCAACAATGTTTGTTTTTATTTGAATAATATACTTTCCCTATGTAATTCATTTATGCCCCACTACTGCTCTCTTCTATGAGTGGTGAGGTATTGTATTATGTATATATATAGTATGTTACGCACCCTGAGTACTTTTGTATTATCTGATGCTCCGTTTTGAAAACTCAATTAAAAATTTGAAACAAAATATAAAAAGAGAGACGTATTTGATTAAATAATCATCACTGGGCGGGAATCAAGAAGCCGCAATGCGGACATCGCACCCGTTTTTGCGGTAACTGCCGACCTTGAACTGCCATTGACTTGAATAGCAGTTACCACCATATTGGGGGACGCAATGTCCGGCATCACGGTTAATATTATTACTCGTGGCCACGGTCCCCTTTGATGGCACCGATTTGATGCTTTGATGGCCCCACATGAGTGATCATCATAGATAACATTCCAAGGTACAGAGCTTTCCAAAACTCACAGTTCTCTCCTTTAAGAGTAGTATAATTTATAGGCTCTAATTTCAGCACCATTAGAGCTACATGAACCTTGAACTACTCTGACACATATTTTTGGGGCCAGTTCAAGATCCTAGAGCAGTGGGGTTTTTTTTATAACCTTTCTGTGGTTAAGAACCCCAATAATTATATTGTGCTATTCTAGGGAACCCCAACCCTCTCTAATAGCGTGTCGGAGATCAGATGCATTGTAAGGAACCCCAACCCTCTCTAATAGCACGTCTGAGAGCAAGCATTGTGTAAGGAACCCAACCCTCTCTATAGCGCCGTCCGAGGAGATCCAGATTGCATTGTAAGGAACCCCAACCCTCTCTAATAGCGCGTCTGAGATCAGACACATTGTAAATTTTTCTGTATTTGGTACAATTTTCAAATGACCAGAAAATTGCAGGGAACCCTTTAGGAATACCCGGGGAACCCAAAGGCTCTTAGGAACCCGCGTTGAAAAACAATGTCCTACAGAAAGTATGCAAAAGGAAGCCCCTGATCCTCTCAACTTTTGTCAAATAACAGCATAAGATGTGCAGTAGCAAGAACTCACACTGAAGGTTATTGGATTTTTCTACCTTTGGTATATCAGATGCTCTTTAATATACCAACTGAGAGACAGACATGTAATTCCCAAGATGCTCCTTATTCAGCCAGGGGTGAGCAGCATCAAAGATATTGCCCAGAAATGTTTTACTTACATATCCCCCCCTTTGAAATGTTCTAGTAATAAATGCATGATCGTGAGTCACAGAAATTTAAAAGAAGCATAAGGAAGTTTTCAGATGCTTCCGATTGTAAATTATTTGAAGTGGCCCGTGAAATCTAACCAGACCCAAACCAACAAATACATCCGAGCTACTGCATATTTTTTAGTTTACTTTCTGCCAGGCCTGTCTTGAATTTCATTTAGTCTTTGAGCTAACAAAATCCTAGGGATCTACCCATATAGCAAGGCACGAACACGCAGCGTTTCAAAAAGGTTTCTAAAGGCAGCAACATCAAAAACCCAGACATTTTACCAGTTCCACCCCCCCCCCCCCCGGCAAACCATAACAAAACTGGCATTTTTTTTTACCACGCCTCTTAAAATTTGCCGAGATTTGAGGGGGTAAAAGTTGCTCACACAAAGTTTTGGGAGTCAATATGTTATGTTTTTTGGCCTACCAAAAATATTCAAAATTTGCAGTGAATCCCCCTGAACTTTCCACCTATTCCTGGTGTTTCTTATATTTGATGTACAGTTGTAGTGGCCATTATTGGACTTGCTGGCGCTCCCATTCTTGTGCGCGGTTGATTCTACCATTGGCTGCTTCTCCTGTTGGTGTGTTGTGTATGCCTTCCTGCAACCCGCCAGCGAGAGAAACAGCCAGGGCCGGCTGGGAGTTTGGCGAGGCCTCTTACCTTCTCCGGCTCCTCATCTCCAGCATCTCCAGCATCTCCTCCAGATACATTGCGTTGTTGTGATGTCATGTGATGTTGAGTTGTCATGGCAGGTTCATGTTGTGACAACGCGTTATCGTGTGACGCCACATCGTCACGGTGACGCGTCCTCACAAGAAGAAGCTGGTGTCATTTAGTTGAATATTGGTGAAATGTACCTATTTGTGCCAACATATATCAATTTTTGAACACCCTAGAATAGCCAGTTTCCACTTCCTTTACTCTACTAGCAAAAGGGGGAGTTGACCCCTCACTGGGGCCCCGTGTCAAGCTTTACACTTTTCACTAAGGACGACATTTACTAGGCTGTGCTAAGCCATAACACACGTTACAGCACAGGAACACACCATCACAAATGAAGGGACCCGAAGGTGTCTTACAGCTCTAAGCATCTTATGGCTTAGCACTGCTTAGTAAATATGCCTCCCCTACTAATGAGAAAAGGGGCCACTGGGGCATCCAGGAAACATCACGAGGGCAACAAAACAAGCGGGATTTCTGGTCCAATAGCGTGATCCCAATATAGTCTATGATCCAAAAAAAGGTGAACATTGCATTATTAAGACGCTGTGTTACTTTGCAGCAATATGTCGAAGTGCTTTGCACCAGTTTTGTACCACTTGTGTCACTGAGCGATTCAGGGATGAGCTATAGGGAGCGGTTAGGAGAGAAGATACAAGCAGCGGTTACAGGGGCAGTTAGGGGAGGAGTTATAGGGAGTGGATATAGGAGCAGTTAGGGGAGCGGTTATAGAAGCAGTTAGGGGAGGAGTTATAGGGAGTGGATATAGGAGCAGTTAGGGGAGGAGTTATAGGGAGCGGTTATAGGAGCAGTTAGGGGAGGAGTTATAGGGAGCGGTTATAGAAGCAGTTAGGGGAGGAGTTATAGGGAGCAGTTAGGGGAGGAGTTATAGGAGCAGTCAGGGGAGGAGTTATAGGAGCAGTCAGGGGAGGAGTTGTAGGGAGCGGTTATAAGAGCAGTTAGGGGAGAAGTTATATGGAGCGGTTATAGATGCAGTTAGGGGAGGACTTATAGGGAGCGGCTATAGGAGCAGTTAGGGGAGGAGTTATAGGAGCCGTTAGAGGAACAGCTATAGGGAACCGTTCGTTGCCCTGCCCAATATTATAATGGATATCAAAATTTTCATCTGCAAGTGGAGCAACTTTTCTTTCTTTTTTTGCGTCTACGGATATCAGCATCAGACATAATAATAACAAGTTTCATATATCTCCCAGCGGTGCAAATGGACACTACAGAAACAGCTTGCCGAGGACTACGGAGCACGCTTGACATTTGACACAAACTCGGGCTACCTATGATACATATGTGCATGAACTCGGGAATGCTTTAATTTTGCCACATAACTATTGTGTCTGCTGTATAATGCTTACTATTGTCTCCGAAAATACATGTGTTTTTCATTGAATGAAGGAATGAAAAACAGAATTCCAACTGTAACCACATTAAATGAAACAGCAATATGCATATGCGTAAAGGCAAGCCGTCTTGTTTCCTATCTGCAACTCAACTCTGAAACCAATTAGAACAAGAATACCCACACTGATGATGATTAAAGGTGCAGTCCACTTAGCTGGTCCCAAAAAAAGACTTTCCGTACAAATTCTCCATCTTTTCATCCCAATTACAAACTTCAGTCTGGAATTATACAGCATGTTGAGAGAAGTATTGATGGCAATATTTGCCACTATAGCCCACCAAAAGGGAACAATGAAGTGTGTTATATGAATATACATACATACATACATATATACATATATATATACTAGCTGAGAGCCCCGGCGTTGCCCGGGATGTTTATGGTGTGGGGGTGGCATTTGGGTGGGGAGTGGTCCACGGGGGCCATGGCGGTGTGCGGTGGTACTGCTGCGGTGGCTGTACTGATGGTGATTGTATCGAGGTGCTGATTTAGGAGGGTTTGGTGCTGATGTGGGGGTGCGGATGTGGGGGTGCAGATATGGGGGAGGTGCGAAGGTGCTGATGGTGTTGATGGGGGCTGAGAATGGCGGGGGACCGAGAATGCCGGTGCTGGGGGGCCATGTGTCTACGTGTGTGTGTGTGTCTACGTGTGTGTCTACGTGTGATTGTGTGTGTGTGTCTACGTGTGATTGTGTGTGTGTGTCTACGTGTGTGTGTGTCTACGTGTGTGTGTGTCTACGTGTGTGTGTGTGTGAACGTGTGTGTGTCTACATGTGTGTGTGTGTGTCTACATGTGTGTGTGTCTACGTGTGTGTGTGTATACATGTGTGTCTAGGTGTGTGTGTACAGTACATGTGTGTGTGTGTGTGTGTATACGTGTGTCTGTGTGTATACGTGTGTTTGTGTGTATACGTGTGTTTGTGTGTTTGTGTGTATACGTGTGTCTGTGTGTATACGTGTGTCTGTGTGTGTATAGGTGTGTGTGTGTGTGTGTAAACATGTGTGTGTGTAAACGTGTGTGTGTGTGTGTGTGTGTGTGTAAACAGGTGTGTGTGTGTGTGTGTAAACAGGTGTGTGTGTAAACGTGTGGTGTGTGCGTGTCTACGTGTGGTTCTACATGTGTGTCTGTTACTGTGGTGTGTGTGTCTGTCTACATGTGTGTGTGTGTGTGTCGGTCTACGTGTGTGTGGTGTGTGTTGTGTGTGTGTGTGTGTGTCTACGTGTGTTTGTTACATGTGTCTGGTGTGTCTCTGTGTATATGTATATATGTATATATGATTGTGACAGAAACCAGGGGAGGTAATATAAATTCCGTATATAGGGCTCCAGGATACTAGACAGTTTCTATCCTGTTGGCCTGGGAGTGCAGCCTTATAATACATACACTCATCCACAGTTTGGCAAGCGCTGGAACTGAGGGATGAGAGATCCAGACCAGTTTGTCTGCTGCATGATTTCTGTCACCTGTATGCCTAATTAGGAATCAGGTATGAAAGACTGATTTCCTGTTTGCTCTGGTCTCCCCCACAGAGCCAGGAGCTGGAAGGCTGCTGAAAGACTACGAGGGGAGAAGCCTCTTCCCAAACAGTTTCAATCTTTTATGTTCATTGTGTAAGACTGCAAACGTACCGTTGTTTTTGATGTGGAGTGGAAAAGCACACTTCACAACCCTGAGTCGGGAATTCTAAGTTAAGTTTATCGCTCAGGGTGAGCACTTTTGTTTTGACATCTGTTCTGTTTATGCACTGTGGCAGTCTCATGCCCCTGGGACTGCTACAAAAAAGCATAGCCTTGTTTAAAGGAACAGTACGTGACGCTCATCATTTAACCTACCCTAAAGACCGTGTTCTAAACAGTCCCGGACAACGACGGATGCCCCCGGAGAGTAAAGCCGTTTGTCACATAGTGGTGAGAATGCGGGCAAGCAAACTAGGGGAGGTTCTGCGGGTTGAAGAACTTTGAAAAAAAAAAAAAAAAGTTTTTTTCATCCTACTGCAAACAAGATGGAAGGAGTGGGGTCGTGGGTACGCAGGGTCGCTGCCCAGAAAAGGCCGATGAAACCAGCACAGCTGTATAGACCCAGCAAGGAAAACTAATGCAAACCAGCAGCAGACGAAGGCAGCCACATCAACATTGCATGAGCCCAGGCAAGAAGATTAATGGCAAACCACCAGCAACAGGCGATGCAACCAGCAACAGGCGAAGCAACACCAGCAACAGAGAATAGAAGCCCTGCAAAACGCGAATGCAAACAACAAGAGAAACAAACCGTTGCTAGAGAGGAGCAACGCGGTTTCGCTCAGGGCTTACAGCAGTACTCGAGATCCTGAGGGGGGAAATCGTAACCTTCCACTGCAGCGGCAGCCCAGTACCGAAATGACAGGGCAAGCCCTACCTTCGAAGATGGGACCTCTCGGATGATGTGGATCCTACTTCTCACGTTTGAACAGCAACGCACGAGAGAGGGATGGCCAGAAAGCTGAGTGTGGGCTGGTCTAATCGCAACCCTTCCAAGCGGCCGAACCCCAGAAGGCTTACTGTTGATCTAGAGCCAGCCGAAGCTAACGTCTATGCAAAATTGAAGTCGAGATATCGCCCGCTCGGCGAATACACGGGCTGTTCGCGCCAAAGTGTTCACCAGGTTCTTCCGTGGATAAAGCCACCCGAAGCCAGATAGTTATACCTATCCACCGGCCCGGAGTGGTACAAACCCGAGATCAACTCAGCCAGCCACATCTTGTAGAACGGGTTGGTCTGGAACCAGTTCTTGAGGAAACGTCCTCTGGCCTTACGCCGTTGGGTCATCGGAGGTGACCCCCAACAATGCGGATTGAGCTTGTGGCCACTCGTAGAAAGTGTCAATGTCAGCAGAAGAGGCACCCCAACCCAAGCGTGGAGCAACCCCACTACCCCCCGAGGTTCCAGGACTCTTCCAGAACGGTAAAAAGGGTAACCCTGGGTTAAGGGGCGCAGAGCGAGTCGGCGACCCCTGATCCCTCAGCACCAGAACAGTGGTCTGACACTAAGGGGCAAATAGCCAACATGGGGAGCCGGGAAAAAGGCTCTAAGTGGGACACAACTATGTACCTAAATGTGTAAAATGTATAGAGGGGCCACACAGCAACATATCTGTTTCTGGCCCCACTAATGAGACCCATGCAATTGCAACAGCGTGGAACCTTAGATGCTGTGTCCCAATGTATGTTGGCCCTAGCCAGAGGGACCCTTATACCATCTGTGGGCATTTGTATGGTTAAGGTACGAGGGTTCGGGCACTTCTTGACTCCTGAGCATTGGTCACACTGAGTTCCGATACCTCTTGCGCATATACGAAGAAACAGGAAAACAGTTCACAAGAGCAGTTGCAATTGTGTTAGTATACATGGGATAATCATGAATATTCCTTTGATGTTTTTTTTGAACACACGTTTGGTTCTTAGATTTCAGGGTGGGGTATTGTACCCAACACTGGCACATGATGTGTTAATAGGGACCGACTTCCCCCATTTTCTAAAAATGTGTCCCCGCGGCAGAATACGCCCAGAGTTCCAATCGGACCTAATGAGTGTGAAGAAACAAATCCTTCCCTTTTTTCAGAATGGAGGTTGACGCGGCCCAAATAGAAGGGGAAAAGGAGGAGTGCGGTAAAAATCCCTTCCCCATCCTACTTGGTAGGCGAATACCCATCAAGAGTTAGAAGCTAACTCTTACCACCCCCCATAGACCAGATTAAGACCTCGCGACATAGATGGTAAGTCCTGGGAGTTTTAAGAAGGCCCGTGTGGAGACCCACATTAGCGGGTAGCAGGGAAGATATATACGGGACCAGAGATCGTTAACTCCTGGCCAACCAGATAGGTCCTATTGCTTACCCTACTTCGTTGACGAAGCTACCTATGTATTTATTCGGATGATAAACGGAATCAGTTACAAACTAAACAATTGTTGGGTACCCACGGGACATTCCGTACCGTAGGTATTACACCACTCGCCACATAGTCAATCCATTGGGGACACCTAGGGTGAAAAGACCAAAGAAAGGTTTCTTCCCTATATATATATATATATATATATAAGATATATATATATATATATATATATATATATATAATATATATATAGTATATATAAACCATTATATATAAATAAAAGTAGAATATATATATATCACATATATACCTATAATCTCCAGAAGGTCCTTATTTCACTATTCACCTTACTTGCGAACATGTGAGTATCTTCACGGTATATACCAGTTTTTAACTGCACTAGGTTATATAAGCATATGCTGGATAGATTAACCCCTTCTGGGTTTATTTCACATAGCACTTAGTATGCATTTAGCGTAGGGACCTGCTATAGAACTTACCTTGACGTTGGTTAGCAGGCTTGGCATTATTTGATCAAGGATGTAAACAAAAAGTCTCCTTTATCTTATAGATTGTGTAGTATATTATATATATTATATCATATATAATATACTACATACACCAGGGAAGGAGGGGGGAGGAGAAGGGGGGTAGAAGTCTGGGACGGACCCTCGCTATGTATATCCTAGATAAGATAGGAGTATTCATCACAAGATTAATCTGCCACTGTACTGTTTTAATGAAAATACAATTGTATTTCTAGTACCTGTATGAGTGGTTATAGTACTTAGAATATTGGTACTATAAAAAGAATATGATTACAGAACATGGGATTGTTTAATGGTAAATTAGGCAGGATTTATACCTCCTGTATATACAGTAAAATAGCCATACATTCTTAATATGTTTTGTAATATACTAATTATTTCCATCTTTTTACATCAGATTTGATACAGATTTAAAGCGGATGAGCAATTGCAAACCCCACAAAATTAAATATTAAACTCATCTGCTCTGTACAATTATGTAAGACGCACATTTTACCCTGTTTATAAATATCATACAGTATATAGAAGTCATTTATTTATTACAATTTGTATGCGTCAGGCAAATTCTATGTTTTGACTTAAGACACATTTGATGATCATTTGGTTGAAAAATTATTTTTAAAGTAAAAATATATTTATCCTGTATGGGATTTGTTTTAAATTATAGGCATTAGGATCAGGTCAGATCTGCACAAAGGCAACTAAATCCCAATATGATTATTCTCACATTGCATATATGAAACTGATGGGATAAATTTGCATCCCAAACATAAATATAGGCATACATTTTGAATGCACATGTACATATTTTAGGGAATATATAGATTCTATTCTAACCTATTTTGTGATATATATATAAATATATCACAAAATTGTTTAGAATAGAATGTATATATTCCCTAAAATATGTACATGTGCATTCAAAATATATGTGCATATATTTGGAATGTCCAAAAAATGTAGGTGTGTGTATGGTGTGTGTGTGTGTGTGGGTGTGTGTGTGTGTGGTGTGTGTGTGGTGTGTGTGGAGAGAGAGAGAGAGAGAGACAGAGAATTGAGGTTCTGCCGACCCGAGTTTTGAGAACCTCCCTACGGGATTTACCCGCTGCTTTCCTTGTTTCTGTTCCCGTCCCACCCCTTGTGTCCAGTGCTTCCTCGAGTGACGTTTCTCCTGCGAGCCATGGGGATACGTCCTTGAGAGAGGACGACTCCCCGACTTTCGATGCATGAGAGAGAAGAGCTCTCTCTTCGGAGATTGAGCTTGAGAGAGATCGACGCATGAGAAGGAGGAGTGGCGAGCGAGACTTAGCGAGACCCCCCCCAAGCCCGTCCGTAGAGAGGAGGGAGGAGGGCAGAGAGACGACCGAAGAGATGAGAGGAGTAGAGAAGATGAAGCGAGAGAGAGAGAGAGAGAGAGAGAGAGAGACGGGAGAGGAGTGGGAGAGTGAGGCAGATGATGAGAGAGAGAGATGGAGGAGAGAGAGAGAGAGAGAGAGAGAGAGAGAGAGATATAGATATGTTCCACATAGCAGTGGTGCAGCAACGCAGTAGGGACGAGGCAGCACTCAGAGGTAATTAGAGGTAAAAACTACTCTCCATTGACTATATCTATATACATATATGCAAATACAACTGTATGCTCATCTGCAGGTCTGCAACCCCGCCTTTCCCCATTATCACACAGCACTTCCACTGCAGCAAGGGATTCTGGGAAATGACATGCAAATGAGCACACAGTGCCACTTTTTGCTTCAAAAACCATTTTTAACATGGTTCCCTATAGGCTTAAGCTTGCTGCATGGTCACAGCTTGAGCACAGCCAGGGTATATATACCGTATTGGCCCGAATTTAGTACGGCCTTGCACATAATACGACCCTAAAGTTTTGAAGGTGTTCTACATGAAAAATAAAAGGTGTTAGGCTGTGCATATAATATTCGGGCCAATAGGGTGTATATATATATATAAATATAATCAAAATGAATAGACAATACCGGTCAGTTGTATTATATCTTCTATCTATCTATATATATATATATATATATATATATATATTAATATATATATATATATATATATATATATAATATATATATATATATATATATGTAGAGGTATCAGTACCGTGTTAGCGAGCTTCAATAATCAAAGAATAAATAGATGATACTACGTCTGTGGCTAACGAAATGCTTTTATTTGTGGAGCTTGCGAGTACACTGATCTTTCTTCCGGCGATGTTACAATGAATGAAGCAAGGGGATACTTAAAACAGTGTCTCTTGGAATGTTATCTGTGTCACAGATAACATTCCAAGAGACACTGTTTTAAGTATACCCTTGCTTCATTCATTGTAACATCGCCGGGAGAAGAGATCAGTGTATCTCGAAAGCTCGCACAAATAAAAGCATTTCGTTAGCCACGAACGGATCATCTATTTATTTTTGATTATATATATATATATATATATATATATATTATATATATATATATAGATATATATTATATAATTATAATATATTATATATATTGGAGATTGAGAGAAAGGGCAGGTTTTTGGCTGGAAATGTCGCTCAGATTTTATTGTTTGCTCTCATGATGTGATAAAAAAGCTATAAATTATTCTAACCTTGGAGTGCTGTGGACATTTCTATTTGTGTATTGTTTTGATCCGGAGAGGTGAACACGGATTGTCTAGCGAGCACCTATTCTCCAGCTAAGTTTTTATTCTCATTCTATTTATCTCCAGGAGTGCTTTACAAATTATGTGTGTGTATGATATATATATATATATTATGATATAGCAACACATGTATATATTTGTCTGTTACATAAAACATATACTGTATATATATATGTGTGTCTGTATATATATATATTATATATATAATATATATATAATATATATATATATATATATATATATAATATATATATATATATAGTATATATAACAAATTACATAACATATATACATCGGTACATAAATACACAAAACACATTATAATATGTATTGTATATATATATATTATATAGATATATAATATATATATATATAATCAAAAATGAATAGACAATACCGTTCTGTGGCTAACAAAATGCTTTTATTTGTGCGAGCTTTCGAGATAGCATTTCGTTAGCCACAGAACGGTATCGTCTATTCATTTTTTATTATGAAGCTCGGCTAACACGATACTGATACCTCTACTATGTATTATATATATATATATTTATATATTATAAGATAATATATACACACATACAAAAACATATACGAATATATTAATATATATATATAGATATTATATATATATATATATAAATCAAAAAATAAATAGATGATACCGTTCTGTGGCTAACGAAATGCTTTTATTTGTGCGAGCTTTCGAGATACACTGATCTCTCTTCCGTCGATGTTACAATGAATGAAGCAAGCAAAAGCTATACTATAACAGTGTGTGTGTGTGTGTGTGTGTGTGGTGTGTGTGTGTGTGTGTGTGTGTGTGTGTGTATATATGTATATATATATATATATATATATATATATATAATATATATATATATGATATATTATATATATATATAACGTTGGGCTGTATATATTGTATCATAATGAGTACAGTACAAGTATTTAGTATACATAAGACATTACTAACCTATTAGTAATGTACTAAATTCTCACAGGCCTCTGTCTGCTCTTTATAGTGAAGCAGTTAAAATGCATTCATACTGATACTATAAAAAGTATCTGCAACTTTTCTATTAATCTAATAATAATATAGGTAATACCATGAATGCAATCACAATCTACTTTAATGTAGAAATGATATTTAAACATACCTGTTTTGGCATCTTACAATGTTACCCTTATCCATCACCCAACTTGGCTTAAGTAACTGCCTGTGTTTCCTGTCCTGAATGTCCACATGTCCCTTAATTATCTCTTGCCCCATTGGGAAGCTAATGCCTCATGGAAATGTATATAATTATGATCTGTGGTCATCAACCTCAACCACCCCACAGACAATCAATGAGATACCTTATAGATCAAGGAAACCAAAGCACAGGATAAGATCATTCACTTATGGGGTTGCCCCCTCCCCCTGTTCATTCAGAAATAGTTGCTTTTTGGCTTTGAGATTTTAAGTAGACCACTGAATTACCGAAGTCTGGCTCCCCTTGCAGCTACCAGATATTTCTCTCGATTTCACAAGAGCTGCTTTAGTTAGTGGGTCAGTTTCAAGGGGGTGTTGTCTTCTCAGATACACCCCACCCTTCAGCTTGAGGTCTATTCAATGGTGTAACTGGAGTCCAAGCCCTGGTTGGACAGCCTATATGGCAATCATCCCCCCCTCCCTCTCGTCCCCTATGACAGCCCTAGTGTAAATAGTATATGACAGAGCTAGGCTCTTACACTTTTTCTACCAGATCTGCAATGTGTGGAAACCGCTGGGGCTTTTTATTCTCTGCAAGTAGAAGGCAGCGCAGTATTTCACATCAGTGGAGTGTGTAGCATCCAGCCTGTGTACTGAACTGGTGGCACGAATGCTTGCATGTGGCTGAATTTGGGGAGCAGGGAGGTTAGTCAAGGAAAGGACAGTGTGTTAGAGCAAGTATCTCCCTTGGATTGAACCATAACTACTCAGATCTGATTAGGAGTTTTACAGGACTCAGATGGGATGGGATAGCAGTTTCCCCCTCCACATCTGAACACTTCAAGCTGACACTGCATCTTCAGTGAACACCAGGAAGATGAAGACAGATGTGTGCTAACTTCTGTTTTTTTGTGGGGGTGTTTGTTTTCTCACAGTCTGTATGGAGTATCTGATCCTCCACTTGGATTGATTTTTTTTTTTGGGGGGGGGGGGGGGGGTGTGTGATAAAGACAAATACTGTTCTCTGCCGCCTTTCTCAACTCTGAAAATCTACTGAGAACATGCACCCATTTAGGCAACATCTCTGTCTGATGAGTGCTCAGAATCCGTAGCCCTGTAGCTGCTCAAGCAGAAGACAAGTTCAGCTACTCTGCAGACTGAATGTTGCACGGTCTCAGATGACCACTGCCTGGGATCTGTGCAGTAAGCCTGATTATTATTACCCTGCCTCTTCTCCCTGTGGTTTCGTGGTGTTAGAGGAGGGCGCAGGAACTTGACAAGACAACATAGCGTGCAAAGTTTCTTCGCATGCCCCCTCCTCCCCCCATGTGAATTTTGACTTGTTGCAGTTTACAGATCAGACACTCATTTCCTGAGCTTTTGATCTCTTGCAGGACTTCTTTTTTTTTTTTTTACAGCCAGATCAGTGATAGCCAAGTTTACTCGGAGCTAGTTACCAGTGCACTTAGGGTAAACTCCTTCTCCAGTCTCGCTGACCACTGTATGGGTTGGTGGGTAGAGCCTTGGCAAGGCTAGAGAAGAAGGGTATCATTAACTCTTGACCCCATCAGGACAATCCCATGTCAACTTTAGCACACATCCAGTAGCTTCATGAAGCTCATCCATCCTTGATCCAACCAGGATTTTCCCTGGTCCATATTACTATTGCAAATCCAGTGGCTTCAAAAAGCTCATCCATCCTTGAGAACCCAATATCAGGACTGTCCCTTGTCCCCTATAGTCCAGATCCATTGGCTTCCTCTCTCTCTAACCCCCCTGCTGTTGTGATGCGTATTCCCGTAGACCCCAGCACCAGCAGGCGCTTCACTCCTCCATCCACCTCCTTCTCCTGCGGTAAGATGGGAGAAAACAACGGGGCCATCAGCATCTCTGCCACGGGCAGGACAAGGGCAGACGTCCGGACGGTGGTGGATGTCCTAGCAGAACATGCAGGAGAGCTGGTCAGGACGGACAGTCCCAACTTTTTGTGCTCAGTGCTGCCATCACACTGGAGATGTAACAAGACCCTACCCGTGGCCTTCAAGGTAAGTTGGGTTGTGGTGGGAGAGCAGATACCGTACAAGGTGGCATATATCAATGTAATCATATCATTGGAGATTTCATATGCCTTCTTACCGTTGGATGTTGGAACAGTACTATTATAGTAGTGATAATAATAATCTAGTGTGGTATACTCTCATATTAATTATCATCACCTGATGGATTAATAGCATTTCAATGATCATTACATATATTTATTATGTAATAATAATCATCATCCGGTGGAATTATGGTACCTCAAAAATCATAATGCCAAAATGAATGATCATCTGATGGAATTATAAGTATTATACATAGTATTATAAGAAATATATTTAACATGATAATCATTTTAGTATTGAGTTATGGGACTACTAAAATCATAATAACGATATTTGTTATCTGGTTTCACTCATTGTCTGGTTGAATGATTGCACCTAAAGTATCATAATAACTATATTTATTATGCGATTATTATGATTTTATGGAATTCAAGCACTTCTTCAATCATAAAAGCAATATTTATCTGGCAGTATTAATAATCATCTGATGGCATTATAGCCATTCCATTGGTCATTTATAGACATGTATAATTGTTTATTATGCCTCGGCAAGAATCATTATAATACAATCTGATCATTATTAGCATCTGATAGAATAATAGCATTTTTGAATCGTCATGCATTATCAGATAATAATGTTTAGCATCTAATGGAATTGTTGCAACTTAAAGAATACGATAACAGTAAGGAGAATCTGATATGAACCAGCATCTGATGGAATACTAGCATTTCAAACCCCAAATACCAACATTTATTATCTTATGGAATTATTGCATTTTTAAAAGTCATAATAATAATTATCACCTGGTAGCATCATGGTTATGCTACTATTAAATACTAAAATATCCATATTCCCAGCATTGTTAGTGTGTAATATCAACTTATATTATATGTAGTGTAATATCAATACACAGTGTGTGTTTATATATTGTGTGTGTGTTTCTTTTAGGGATAATTTTCACAAATGTAGTTATAGTTCTCTGAAATTATCTACAGGAGTGGGAGTTGAAAATCCATCACACCACTTCAAAAGATCACCAACTGCTGGTCTCAATATCACAAAATAATATGTCTTTTGAAATCCATCTCAAAGCATAGTGGGGGGTGTAGTTGGTAATATCATAGTATTATTAAAATTTAGGTATATTAAAACATACAGTGAAAAATATACATTATTATATAAATATTATATATATATTTATATATACACATTTTCAGTTCCAATATATATTAATATCAAAAAAAGGTTCCCCAAGTTAAGCACTCAATGCCGGATATATTATTCTGGATGACAATTATCCAACAGGAAAATTACCTGTATTGACTGCTATAGGCGAATTAGATAGCACTAAGTGGTACAATAATCCGAATATAAAATATAATAAAGTTTTTTTATTAAGTCATTCTTATTAATAAAAACACATAACACATCATTCAAAAACGTGTTAAAAATAAGATAATTTTCCGTTGGATAATTGCATCCCAGAATCAATCTATTCCGGCATTGAGTGCTAACTTTGGGGAACCTTTTTGCATCCCTCTTGGATCACACCGGACAATTTTAATTGATACTGTCACATTGCATGGGGAATATTGCCATTATATACAGATTTATATTACACTTTTAGATTATAGCTGCAGTATTGCCAGTAGTCTACCATGGGAATTATTGCTTGGTGTACAGATTAGTATGGGTTGTAGTATTATGAGACAGTATCAAGCCTTGGTGGAACTATAACTTTGTATTCAAATGATGTAGTATTAAAATGCTGTTGTACATACGTTGGAAACATCCTGCTTTTATATAAATGTATATTCATATTTAGGCACTTATAGCTACAGCGACTACATCGTACGGAAATGAGTCCTTGATATTACCAATTGAGTAGTAATTAGTTTAGCATATAGAAGAGGTAGTAAAATAGCTTGGGAGGTAGACAACTTTTAATACAATGCAAGTATTATAGCTGCAGTAAAATACCCTGCACTTTATTTACATGCGTATACAAAAATAATTAAAAAAAGGCTAGTAGTTATTAAATTAATTGCAGGATTATAGCTTACAGTACATAATTGTAAATATATTGGGGTAAACAATTTGTTATTAAAATGCAGGATTAGAGCTACCAGTAGTAACACATTAAGAAATACCTTTTATATGATTATATCTTAAACTTTTTTGCGATCAGCTACAAAAATATACATGTACATATGTAAACCTTTTATCACACAAAAATGACTTATTGTTCTTCGTGGATTGCCATGTCAACTTTTTAACTAGTATTATTAGTCACATTCCTTGATATACAATTGTGGTTGTTGTAAATCGTTTGGCCATCATGCCCAAGTAACATTTATATTGGAGTTATAACTGATATTACATGTAGCCATTCTGCTACAATATATCATGCTCAGTATTTAAACATTACTTGGATGTAGTGCCTTGGTGTGGGCTTGGGATTGAAGCAGGTATATAGCTCTCTTTGCAGTATTAAAATGTAGTATTACAATGTATATAAGGCGTGTGTTTAAACTAGTATTTTATTACAGTAACATTTACTTGAAAATATTCTCTTCTATATAGATTATCGTTACATGTTAATAACATACCTGGAATTACTTAGTATTAAAATTCAGTGTCCTAATATGTGCAGTATTGCAGAATAACATAGGCACCGTTTTGTGATCTAGAGACACATACAGTACACTAGTCAAATTAACATTTTGAAATATTATAATCAACATGAAAATGAAAAGAGCCACTAAGTATTATCTTTAAATATTTTTACCAGAACAGGATTCAGAAAACTTTGCAGATCAGTTTTTTATAAATACAGATTTGTAAGAATTGCATACTTAGGAAATTTGGGGCGGCAATTAGCCAAAAAAACAAAATGCTAATATTATTTTTGCGGTTTGTTAATATAATAGACCTAAAGTGGC
>CM071572.1:77718899-77735425 GCA_036426205.1 Ascaphus truei
TTATGGATCTGATTATATAGTTATTCATGGATATGACTGCATTTAGACGTTATGATGGAGAGGAATAGCCAGCTAGATGCATTTCGTATTGATTGTATGAGAGGAGATTAAGATCGAGGTTCGAGTAGTACACGGAACAAGGGACACACCACCAAAAACCACAATATAAAAAGTACAAACACAAAACCAACAAAAAAAAAAAAAAAATACCAACCAAAAAAAAATGAGTAAAAAAAAGAAACACACAACATATTACTACAGAAACCATAAGGAGGCGAAAAAAAATAAGAAAAGTGAAAAAGAATAAAAAGAAACTGAGAAGATATTATAATAATAATAATAATAATAATAATAATAATAATAATAATAATATAGTTGGAATACCATTATGTGTTATGTATTACTTTAGAAAAAAATTCTATTAGTATATGAAACCAGAAAACAAGTTACTCACCTATATACAAATTAATATTTGTGTGATGTGTTGAAACTATTCTCATCAGCATATTATAAATTTACCTTTGCCTCAAATAAACCACATATATGCCAGATATTTGCTATATATTCAATATTCATATATATTATTAACAGTATTTTAATTAGGGAGCTATTGTTTTAAACAACTCATGTGTATGTTTTTCTACATATAACTCAGAAATCATTTCATACTGTAAGGTGAAGAGCAGGCAATATACTGTATGGTAGGTTAATAACCAAGCTTTTCTGAAAAAGAAAAGACTGAGAGAGATATAAAGAGAGAGGAGGAGAGAGAAATTTGGTGTAGGAAAGAGAAAAGGTGAGAGCAAAGAAGGAAAGGAAAATATGTACATACTGTATTTAGAGAAGATGGGGGTTGTGAGAGAGCAAGAGAAAGAAAGATAGACAGAAGGAAAGAGATAAGGCTGTACAATAGAAGGAGAGAGAAATGAGAAAGAGAGATAAAGCGAGAGAGAGTTAAATAGAAAGGAATAGTTAAAGAAATAGAGAAGTGAGAGAGAATTTAGAGTGAGAGAGGCCAAGAAAGAGGGAAAGAAACTATTTAAATAGAGAGAAAGTTAGACTTAAGTCCTACTTTAGTAAAGAAATTTCCAGTAAGATACTGTATTCTGGATAGCTCTTCTTCTTGATGTGAAGAAGAGACCTCCAAGGGTTGGAAAGCTCAGGACACTATTATGTCATCTTTGAAGCGCCCCAATATTGGTCCATTATAAGGTACTACAACATAAAAGTGCTCTACATTTCTCCAGGGATAACTAAAAAATGTGTGATCTCCATGATAATCCCATTGAAACTTCTGCAGACCACATCACACCTGTGTTTCTCCGGCCTCCAGGTTGTGGCTTTGGGAGATGTCCCAGATGGGACAGTGGTCACGGTCATGGCTGGAAATGATGAGAACTATTCCGCGGAGCTGAGGAACGCTTCCGCTGTCATAAAGAACCAAGTGGCCCGATTCAACGACCTCAGATTTGTTGGGAGAAGTGGAAGAGGTGAGTCAAAGTCTCCAAACTCAAGGGGAGCTACTGTATGTATGATGAAGTTGGTCTGCGCCAAAGCATTTGCGACCAAAAGCGTAGAACTTCCTTTGTGCGATTTGTGCCACCTGCATGAAGACTATTTATCCTGAATTTGGCGCGTTTGACCTTCAATGAAGGTCAAATGATCAGACAAAGATTATAGAGAATGAAGGCTACGCTAATAAATATTGATGGGCTATAATTATGCAACAAACACTTCCTACACCACCTTTAAGGTGGTGGAGGAAAACGACACTGGAAACTTTAACCAAAATGAACACAAGTCGCACATTTCTTCGTGCAGATGTAGCCATCGTTATGAAAACCCGTGGCCTGCTGCAACAGAATATACACAATGCCCCAGTAGGAGAAACAGCGACTCTTTTGAATCGCGGCTATCACGCTATTTCACACCCGAGAGCGCGCCACCGGTTCAAATAACAATGGCTACATCTGCACATACCATTTCCATCCTCGACACCAACAAGCGAATGCCCCTCCGGCCCAATCTCCTCCAGCCTGCTCCATAAATCCCTAATGGTGTCACAGTCCAACGCAGACAAACAAGAACATGGCGGGCGGAAGAATAATGTGTATCACAGCGAAGTCTGCAGCAAAATAAGCAGTGTGTGTTAATATTTAGGGGTGGATACCTAAAATTCCCAAGGTCTTCTGCATTTAGAGGTGGAAGTCCCATTTTGCATATATTTGGATATTGCTGCACATTTTCAAGCAGGTGTCAACTTTTGTGACATTTTCTTTGCAAGACAAATATAAGGAAAAAATAAACCCGGGTCGGAGGGGGGGGGCGGAAATCTCGATATTTATATAATTTGCCGTTCATACATGTAATTACATTAAGCATGTTATATGAACTCGCCTAACAAATAGCGTTAACCCTTTAACTGCTAAACGGTCCTGCCATGCATTGAACCTGCTATTCATTAAAGTTATTATTAGAATTTCAAGAATTCTATTTGTGCATTAGGAAACATTTAGGGGCTAATGGCACGTTTCATTTCTTTCTTTTTTTTTTTTTTTTTACTGGCTTTTGCTGGTCTTTTTACAGTAAGTCAACCCTGGAATTCTGTTATTCAGGGGGGGGTGGAAATGTGGAGAAAAATAATAAAAATGACAGGGAGGAAAATAAAAATGTATTTTCAGCTGAGCCTTATGGATTGCTGCTGTAATACGGGAATGTTAAATGCTTTCTGCATTCATTTCAATGTCGGTGTAGAATGAGAGGCAAGTGAATGTACATTTTGCTGGGAGTTAGGAATAGGGGTTAAGCAACTTCCCCCCAAGTGATCACACACTGAATACACGGTGATAAGAAAAGAATCCTTGTTTCTGTAAAGGGATAGCCCAGGGGTGGCTAACTCCAATCCTCAAGCGCTACCAACAGGTTCAGGAGATCCCTGCTTCAGCACAGGTGGCTCAATCGGTGGCTCAATCGAAGACTGCACCACCTGCGCTGAAGCAGGGATATCCTGAAAACCTGACCTGTTGGTAACGCTTGAGGACTGGAGCTGGCCACCCCTGGGATAGTCCCACTTAGGAAGGATTTATTTTGATCCCCGTGACATTGAAAAGTTGACTTGTGTCCTGTGAATAATAAATATGAATATGTAGACTGCCAAATGTGGAATATCTCTTTACACATACAGATGTAGGAGGTTTCATTGCCCCCTGTGTTGCACCGACACTGCCACTGAACCGTATAAAAACTCAGCGATATTGTGTGTTATCATGGGAGGTGTGGAGTTATCACTGGGACCCATCATGTCACGTGCTACGTCTGTATACAGAGATAAAGGGGTCTTTGTATCCATGGCGCATTCTCCCCCCTCGCTGCCAGTAGTGCTTTGCAATGCAATATCCCCTGGTAGCAAAGTTGGTCATTTTTCATCAGTGTATCACAAAGTGTTAAGCTCGATCTTACCCGTGTGTGCGTCCGCCTGGGGATCGGGGAGTGATCAGGAGGTGGAGTTGGGGAAGAGTTACACGGCGTGCAGGATATAATGAGAAATGCTGCACCTCTCTGTGTCACTTTTTTCACCATTCAACCGGTGTCCCAAAATGCGCGCTAGTTTTGGGCTTCCGACAGACTGCACCAGATAGAAGGACCTGCGTCTACATTTGACGCAAAATATGCAGTGCGTGCAGATGTACTCCGTCCTCACTGCGTTGGTAAATTGAAACCTATAGAGTTGTAGGTTTGAAGCAGGGGGTCTCCGGAGCTGAGCTGTGTTCATTTCAGCTCTGCGGACCCCCGCGCTTCCCGAGGTACAGACCTCTGTAGGGGGATACCGGTATCTCTCTGCGGGTTTAAAATGTCCCGGTCACGCGGGCCAATAGGAAGCCGCAACGGATGATGTCACAGCTTCCTATTGGCCCGCGTGACATTACACACCTCCATTTCCATAGCCCCGTCGGAGCTGCTACCTGCAGAGATAAGTATCTCGGGAAGCAGGGGGTCCCCAGAGCTGAAATTAACTCAGGAGACCCCCTGCATCAAACCTATAACTTATAGTAATAAGGGAAGCAGAATTGCTGCTATAACAGGAAACCTTTTCTCTTATAAATCTGGCGTTGTTTTTCCCACTGCTGTGAAGCCGGGGCACTTTAGTCAAATCTAACAACGAACAGGGCAACTCCTTTTGGGAAAATGTGCCCAAAATACAGTATATACTGGGTGTGCTCCATTTGCTGCGGACTCCCCTCCACCCCCTAATCTTTGTACGTCCTGCATCCAAGTGAAACACCGTTGTGGGATATGAGTTGACATCTATTTATACTCCCACATTAATTAAAAACAGTTTTGAGAGAGAGCATGATTTGCAAGAAATAACTGTTTACGTGTAACTTTTTATGAAAGTCAAATATTTGCCTTTTTTTTTTTCTTCCCCCAACATTTCCGCCCTCTTGTTGTTGGTTTTCCAAACGGCCCAAATGTGGGTTTTTTTTCTCCCAGTCCCTGCACTTAACTGACTGCACATTGATGAATGGAAAATGTTTCCTTTTATGAATTAAGCGTTCATTCCTGCTCTCAATTATCCCGTTAGGCCTTTTTTTTTTTTTTTATGCTTCCAAAACAAATTTTCAAAACCCGAATGCAATATAAATCCAAGTCTGACTCTTGATTCGGTTTATTTATTTTGCGTCTGTGTGTAGTGTGTGTGTTCAACACCCCTCCCCCCCCTCCCCCACCCACTCCCCAAAATAACACCAGTTTGTCCAAACTGAAGTGGTTAAATGTGCAGTTCTCTGTGGAACGCGTAGGATTCGTTGTTAAAAGGTGAAAGCAAATAAACACGGAAGATTTAACAATGCAGTGTTTCTAGAATGCAAGCCATGGCAACTATATCGTCAGTGATGGGTGTCCGCATAGCAAGCCACATGCACAGAGCACCAAATAGCAGAGACGATGCCAAAAACTTCAGTACATTGCTTCAACCACACATTATATAAGTTAGGGTGGGTAAAAAAAGTGACAAAAAGCCTCCACCATACAGCATATAAAAATCCCACTTGTGAGCACATTAACATGTCTCACACAGGTCTGCAACCCTTCTTTTCCCCCTGTTCCCCATTATCGCTTAGGCTACGGCCGCAGTAACTGCGTGCACATGCGCGTCGGAGCGCCTTGCGGCGTGTGCGCCAGTTTCAGCCGCGATCTGTGGTCTAGGGGTCATGATGGAACGCGCGTCGGGGGGCACGGCCATGACGTCACATTCGTGCTCTCATTAGTTTAAAAGTAGTTGCCTCTCATTGGTTAAAACTATCTGTGCACTCATTGGTTGACAGTCAACCATGTGACGCCGTCGCCGCACAGAATGACAACATTCTTGCCTTCCCTACACGCGGTCGCACCATCGCGCTTTGTAAGCGCGCGCACGCACGCACTGACTGGGACCGGCCCGTAGAGGGCCGTCTCTTTGTTCGCATCGCGATAACTGGGGCCGAGGTCTTAGCATGTAATGTTTCCACTGCAGTCTGGGTAATGACATGCAAATGAGTACACATGCTAACAGATAATAGGGAAACGCAGGGGTTGCAGACTTGTCTGAGACGTGAATGTGCTCACAAGTGATATTTTTATTTGCAGTAAATTGCTTGACATTTTGCTGGCTATTTCGCAGTGCGATTCACTAAAGGTTTTAATTAAAGCAGTAATCTGTATAGTTCCTATTTTTATTATTACACACACACACACACACGTGTGTGTGTATATTTATTTATATATATATATATATATATATATATATATATATAGAATTGTAGGATTTGGGTGTTGAAAAAGAGTTATAATGCACTTTTTTTTATATATACAGTGTTGACAAACCTATTCTTGCTCGCCCGGCGAGTGGATTTAACCCCCGGGCAGAGTAAATATGGCCAAGCAGCACACGTTTGGTACTAGGTGGCGAGTAGTTTTTTGTTGTGGCGAGTAGATTTTTGGTGATTTCAACCACTGTATAATATATAAAAATTATTATTATTATAAAAAGAAACAAATTGATATGTAGAGGTATTTTATTTTGCTTTATTTGAAACAAAGGGTTCCCCTCCCCCTCGCCCCCCCCCGGACCCCCCCTCCCCCTTGGAGGTGAACCGTTACACTCCATGCTAAAAGGTATCTCCGGTTCCTGAGATATTTCATTTTGAAATTCCTTTACACATTCTCGCCTTGAGATATAATGTGCTCACTGGGGTGATAAAGCACGTTTGTGTGAAACGCATAGGAGGGTTCACACCTCCTTTTTTGCAATGTTGGTTTGGAAATACATTTTTCATTTTTATACCACCTGTTTCCCTACTTCTCTGGGCAGTGCGCTGCTTTGTGCATTTTTTTGCATTTTTTCTGCTGTGTTGCTCAGTGGCGTCAGCCTCCTTCTGGCAACCAATCGAAAGCTGTGACATCATCCTGAGATGACATTGAAGCGTCTGATTGGGTGACCCTGGCAAGTGCTGGCCAACGTTTAAAAAAAAGTAAATATCTCGGCAATCGGGGGTCCCTAGGGCAGATCAGCTTTGGGGGGATCCCCTGGTTCATATAGGTCAGGGGTGGCCAACTCCAGTCCTCAAGCGCCACCAACAGGTCAGGTTTTCAGGATATCCCTGCTTCAGCACAGGTGGCGAAACATGAAGCCACTGATTGCGCAACCTGTGCTGAAGCAGGGATATCCTGAAAACCTGACCTGTTGGTGTGTCTTGAGGACTAGAGTTGTCCACCCCTGAATTAGTGTGCACAAAAAAATACTTACATTTTTTTTGGGGGGGAGGGGGTGGATATAATGAAAATAATCAAAATGAGTTTATGCAAATCTGGTGATCTTTCCCCAATGTAAATATTAGAAGCAATTTATAGTAAACATACAGGAGTGTTTCTGCTTGTTCTGTATATGATGGGAGTCTGGGTGATTTTTACTGCCAAGTTTTAGCTGGTCTAAAAAGCAGAACAAACTTCTCAATGTCAAAAGCCAACCCAAGTCTTCCTGACACCCTGGCAGCCTGGGGAAGGATTGCACATGTGTAGGAATTGTACAAACGCATAGAACTGATAGTAGATTCATGTTGGGAATAGACTGATACATTTTATCGACCTTCTTTTCTCAGGGAAAAGCTTCACTTTGACAATCACAGTGTTCACAAGCCCCACGCAAGTTGCTACATACCACAGAGCCATCAAAGTGACAGTAGACGGACCACGGGAACCGAGGCGTAAGTTGCACACATTTCTGCACAAGCATTTGCTAATATTTGGATGCGCCCCAGCAGTGATGTGTAACCCTAATATCCTGGGATGTAGGTGCTATATGTTCAACCTTTACAGAGGAATGGGACCAGCGGGGGGCACTATTTCAGCTGGCTTAAGTAGACAAGCAATGTATGGTAACAAAGTAACGGGGAGAGCCGGCAGGATGCTCGCTTGTACAGGGAGAGCCAGCAGGGTGCTCGCTTGTACAGGGAGAGCCAGCAGGTTGCTCGCTTGTACAGGGAGAGCCAGCAGGGTGCTCGCTTGTACAGGGAGAGCCAGCAGGATGCTCGCTTGCACAAGGAGAGCCAGCAGGATGCTCGCTTGTACAGGGAGAGCCAGCAGGATACTCGCTTGTACAGGGAGATCCAGCAGGATGCTCGCTTGTACAGGGAGAGCCAGCAGTATGCTCGCTTGTACAGGGAGAGCCGGCAGGGTGCTCGCGTGTACAGGGAGAGCCAGCAGTATGCTCGTGTGTACAGGGAGAGCCGGCAGGGTGCTCGCTTGTTCAGGGAGAGGTGTTAGCAGCAGGAAGAGAGGGGGGGGGGGGGTGAGGTCACTTTATAGATCGCAGGTGAGAGCGCAGCTAGAGCCGCGTGTTCTGTCCCAGGGACCAGATCTACGGAGAGACAATAAATTGGAGATTGTGCAAAGACGGGCTACTAAAATGCTGCACTGTCTGCCTCAGGGGTGCTCAACTCGAGTCCTCAAGCCCCCCCCCTATCCCCCTCCCAACAATTCAGGTTTTTAGGCTAACCCTGCTTCAGCACAGGTGACTCAGTCAAGGATATCTTGAAAACCTGACCTGTTGTTGGCCCTTGAGGACTGGAGTTGAACACCACTGGTCTACATCATTGGCTTGTGGAAGAGGAGAGGGGGGGGGGTTTAGATATCACCTATATGAAGGTGCAGCAGCCTATTTGAGAGGAAGAGAAAGGAGCTGGAGGCGCAGGGGAAGTGTCAGGACGTGGTTATAGGGAGGAGCGCATGAGCATGTTGTGGGTGCGATGCTGAACATACGAAACCAGTAACACACATTGTGTACATTACTATCATGTAATGTCTGTGAATTGAATGTATACGCTCTGTTCATTTAATGCAACTATGTATTGTTATCATAAGGCTACGGCCCCAGCGAGCAGCGGAGCGGCTGGAGGCGCTCGTGGCCTCCCCCCCGAGCGATCTGAGGACTTCAGGTCCTTTGCGACGGGGAGGCGGGGCGGGGGTGTGGCATTGACGTCACGCGGCTGGTTCGCCCACATTGGCTGATCTGCCGTTGTGACACATTTTCAGACTTTCCAAATTGTGGTCGCACCATCGCGCTTTGTGCACCCCATATAGGGCCGTCACTATGCTCGCGCTGCGCACGCGGTCACGTTCACCGAGGACGAGGCCTAACTCTGTGCCCAGGAACCCTATGATTATATTGGGAAATTCTAGGGAACCCCAACCCTCTCTACCAGTGCATCCGAGATCAGATGTTGCTATTTTGTAAGCCCTTCTCACCATTACATGGCTGAGTTCTCACACAATGAAACATCGTAGAACGGTGAGCGATATTTAATTTTCCTGTGTTTAAAGCAGCAGAACTGGCAATACTGTAAAAAAAACAATTGTTAAAAATTGGTTTGAAACAGGAATTTCTGCTCTGGGAACCCCATTAATTTCCGCTCTGGGGACCGCCTGCTTCCCGAGATACTTACCTCAGAAGGGGGTGCCGGTAGAAGCTCAGGCTGGGCTTGTTGGGGCTAACATAATGGCGGCTTAAATATCCCACATCACGTGAGCCAATAGGAAGCCGTGACATCATCCCTTGCGACTTCCTATTTGCCCACGTGACCCCGGGACACTTAACCTGCAAAGAGATACCGGCACCCCCTTAGGAGGTAAGTATCTCTGGATGCAGGGGCTCCCCTGGAGCTGACATGACCATGGTTTAGCTCCGGAGACCCCCAGCTTCAAAGCTATTATTATTATTTTTTTTTAAGTGTCCCCAGTTCTGCTACTTTAAACACGGGGAAAGGAAAGATCGCTCACCCTTCTGCCACGTTTCACGGTGTGAGACCACTCACTGTAATCGCATGTGTAGGAAGAAACGTGAGAGAGAGGGAAAAAAAAGTGACACATTTCGGCGTAAAGTGTGGACATACTTAAGCAAACAGGAAGAGATGAAAAAAAGCGAATTTCCTGTGAAAATGTCATTTGCCGTTCTGTATTTAGCATGCCAAGTTTGCTAATGCTGCTATCCAGCCGAAAATATTATTTTTTTTGTCCTGCAAGTGTAAACAACGAGAAAAATGCCAGCATGTTTGAACGATTTAAGGTATTACTCATAATAGAACAAATTACTGTGTTAGGCAGTATAAATAGCTCTTAGCTGCAACATACACCATATACCATTTCATGTATCTTATCTAGATCTCACCCCGCTACTTAACTAATACAAAGTTGGAGCAAAAACAGTACCGTATTCAGAAAATGTGGGAGTTCGGGGTTTTCTCCGATATACCTTTGATAAATGTGTTTTGCTTCATTTTTGCCTTAGTTTTGCAGAAACTTTGATAAGTAGATCCTTGTATAAAATGTACAAATAGACTATTAATAGGGTGGCCAGGTGGCTTCTCCAAAAATACTGGGCACAATGGTGGAAGGTGCGACGTGCTCGAGACACACACACACACACCTCTCTCTGCTCCATGTTGTTTCCTTCTCTCCTTGGTCTCACTCCCAGGCTCCTACTGATTGGCCGCATTACTCAGCAGCAGCCAATCAGGATGGACGAAGCTGCCCAGTCCCCTAGCAGCAGCCCCGCTCTCTCCCTGCTCAGGGGAAATCCCGCGGCCCCCACAGCCGGTCAGGTCACTGTGTCCAGAGAGGTAACACCAGACACATACATGTCCAGTATTATCTCTAAGTTTGTACTGGACAGAGTCTAAATACAGGACAGTCCGGTTCAATACTGGACACCTGGTAGCCCTGACTAATAAATGCAGACTGCATTATATTTTGTGACATATGATAACGAATGTAGTGGCTGTGCTGTGAATGTAATAGGCTGTGCTGTGAATGTAATAGGAATGTAATAGGCTGTGTTGTGAATGTAATAGGCTGTGCTGTGAATGTAATAGGCTCCTGTTTGTGATGTAATAGCTGATGCTGTGGAATGTGTAATCGGCTGTGTGTGAATGTATCGGCCTGTGTTGTGAATGTAATAAGGCTGTGGCGGTGAATTAATAGTCTGGTGTTGTGAATGTAATAAGCTGGTGCTGTGAATGTAATAGGCTGTGCTGTGAATGTATTGAATTAATAGGCTTTGGCTGTGAAGCTGTAATAGGCTGTCTGTGCTTACTAGGCTTGCTGTGAATGTAATGGCTGTGCTGTTAATGTAAGAGGCTGTGCTGTGAAGGTAATAGGCTGGCTGCGAAAGGGGTTATATTTCGGCTGTGCTGGAATTTAATAGGCGGTGCTGGAATGTATAGGCTGTCTGTGACTGTACTAGGCTGTGCTGTGAAATGTATAGGCTGTGCTGTGAATGTACTAGGCTGTGCCTGTGAATGTAATAGGCTGTGCTGTGAATGTAATAGGTGTGCTGTGAATGTAATAGGCCTGTGCTGTGAAGTAATAGGCATGTGCTGTGATGTAATAGGCTGTGCTGTGAATGTAATAGGCGTGTTCCGTGAATGTAATAGGCTGTGTGTGAATGTAATCGGCTGGCTGTGAATGTATAGGCGTGTTTGAAATGTATAGGCTGTTTGTGAATGTTAAAGTAGGCTGTCTGTGGATGTAATGGCTGGTGCTGTGAATGTAATAGGCTGTGGTTTTGTGAATGTATAGTCTGTCTGTGAAATGTAATAAGGCTGTGCTGTGAAGGTAATAGGCTGTGCTGTTAATAGTAATAGCTGTTGTTGTGAATGTAATAGGCTGTGTTGTGAATGTAATGAGGCTGTGTGTGTGGATGTAATGGCTGTGCTGTGATGTAGCTAGCTGTGCTGTGAATGTAATAGCTGTGCTGTAATGTAATAGGAATGTTAATAAGGCTTTCTGTGCTGTAATAAGTGCTTGCTGTGAATGTAATCGGCTGTGCTGTGACTGTAATCGCTGTTCTGTGAATGTAATAGGCTTGGCTGTGAATGAATAGGCTGGCTGTGGAATGTATAGGATGTAACTAGGCTGTGCTGTGATGTAATAGGCTGGGCCTGTGAATGTACTAGGCTGTGCTGTGAATGTATAGTCTTTGTGCCTGTGAATGTAATATGCTTGCTTTTTTGTGAATGTAATAGGCTGTCTTTGAATGTAATAGGGTGGCTTTTAATGTATAGGCTGTGCTTGTGAAAAATGTAATAGCTGTGTTGTGAATGTAATAGCTGTGTTGTGAATGAATAGGCTGTCTGTGATTTAAATAGCTGTGCTGGAGTACTAGGCCTGTTTGTGAATGTAATAGGCTGTGTTTGTAATGTACATAGGCTGTGTTGTGATGTAAATAAGGCTGTGTTGTTATGTAATATGCTGTTTTGGGAATGTAATAGGAATGTAATAGGCTGTATTGTGAATGTAAATAGCTGTGCTTGTGAAGTAATCAGCTGTGTTGTGACTGTAATAGGCTGTGCTGTGATGTACTAGCTGTATTGTGAATGTAAAGCTGTGCTGTGAATTTACTAGGCTGTGTTTGTGAATGTAATAGGCTGTGTTGTGAATGTATGCTGTGTTGTGAATGTTATAGCTTGTTTGTGAAGTAATAGGCGGGCTGTGCTTGAATGTAATGGCTGTTTGTGACGTGTAAGGCTGTGCTGTGGAATGGTATAGGCCTGGTGTTGGTGATTAAAGGCTGTGTGTGAATGTAATAGGCTGTGTTGTTATGTAATAGGTCGTTGGCTGTAATTTGTTAATAGGCTTGTTGTGAATTGTAATGAGGCTCTGCTGTGAAATGAATAGGTGCTGTCGTGAAAGTGAATGTATAGGCTGGTGCTGTGATGAATAGGCTGTGGTGTGAGGCTGCTGTGAATGTAACAGGCTGTGTTGAAGGTAGGTCGGAATGTAATAGGCTGTGCTTGTGATGTCATAGCTGTTGCTGTGATAGGGTGAATGTAATAGGCTGTGCTTGTGAATGTAATAGGCTTGTGTGTTATGGGTGTCAATGTATAGGCGTTGTGTGAATGTAATAGGTGGCTGGAATGTAATAGTGCTGTGTTGTGAATGTAAGTGAGGCTGTTGCTTGTGAATGTAATAGGTTGCTGCTTGTTAATGTAATGGCTGTGCGTGGAATGGTGGAATAGGTAAAGTGTGTTGAAGTAATAGAGGCTGTGCTTGTGAATGTAATAGGCGTGCTGTGAATGTTAATAGGCGTTGTGTTAATGTATAGGCTGGTGTCGAACTGTAATAGGCTGTGTTTGAATGTAATAGGTGTGCTGTGAATGTAATAGGCTGTGTATGTTGGTGTAATGCGTAATAGGCTGTGTGTGCTTCATGTTATGTGCTGTGCTGTGGAATGTAATAGTCTGTGTGTGTGAATGTAATAGGCTGTGCTGTGAATGTAATAGCTGTGTTTTGAATGTAATAGGCTGTGTTGTGAATGTAATGGCTAATGACGGCTGTGTTGTGCATGTAATAGCTGTGCTGTTAATGTCAATAGGACGGTGCTGTGAAATGTACTAGGCTGTGTTGTGAATGTAAGACTTCGTTGTTAATAGGCTGTGATTGTGAATGTAATAGGCTGTGTGGATATGTGAATGTGAATAGTGTGTGTGAATTAATAGAATGTAAATAGGCTGTGTAATTGGTGATGTAATACGGCTTTGTTTTGAATGTAATAGGCTGTGCTGTGAATGTAATAGGCTGGTGCTGTGAATGTACTAGGCTGTGCTAGTGAATGTAATAGGCTGTGTATGGTGTATGTAATAGGCTTGTTGTGAATGTAATAGGCGTGGGTTTTTGAATGTAATAGGCTGTGCCTGTGAATGTAATAGGCTGTGTTGAAATGTAAAGGCGTGCTGTGAATGTAATAGGCGTGTGTATGAGTAAATGGTGATAGGGTGTGTTGTGAATGTAATAGGCGTGTTGTGATGTAATGGCTGTGCTTGTGAATGTAATAGGCTGTGTTTGTGAATGTAATGGCTAAGTAGGTTTGTAATGTGAATAGGCGTGTGTTGTAATGTAAAGGCTGTGCTGTGAATGTAATAGGCTGTGTTGTGAATGTATAGCCTGTGCGTGTGTAATGTAATAGCCTTGTGCTGTGAATGTAATAGGCTGTGTTGGTGAATGTAATAGGCTGTGTTGTGAATGTAATAGGCTGTTGTGTGAATGTAATAGGCTGTGCTGTGAATGTAATAGGCATGTGCTGGGAATGTAATAGGAATGAGGCGTGCGTTGTGAATGTAATAGGCTGTGCTGTGAATGTATACTTGCTGTGAATTAATGGGTGTAATACTTGATGTTGAATGTATAGGCTGTGCTGTAATGTAAAGGCTGTGTGTGAATGTAATAGGCTGTGCTGTGAATGTAATAGGCTGTGTGTGAATGAATAGGCTGTGCTGTGAATGTAATAGGCTGTGTCTGTGAATTTAAAGCTGTGCTGTGAATGTAATAGGCTGTGTTTTGAATTTGTGTGAATGTAATAGCGGTGTTATGTGAATGTAAATAGGCGTGTTGTGAATGGTATAGGCTGTGCTTGATATGTAATAGGCTTGTGTGAATTGTAATAGGCTGGTGTTGTTAATGTAATAGGCTGTGTGTTGTGAATGTACTAGGCCTTTGTTTGTGTGAATGTAATAGGCTGTGTTGTGATGTAATAGGAAGGTAAGAGGCTGTGTATTGTGAATGTAATAGGCTGTTTGTGAATGTAATAGCTGTGTGTGAAATGTAATAGGCTTGTTTGAATGTAATAGGCGTGCTGTGGAATTGTACTAGACTGTGCTGTGAATGTAATAGGCTGTGTTGTGAATGTATAGGCTGTGTTGTGAATGCATAGGCTTTGCTGTGAATATAGGCTTGTTGTGAATGTAATAGGCGTGTGTGGGAATGCTAATAGGCTGTGTTGTGAATGTATGGAATGTACGGCTGGTGTAGTGTGAATGTAGACTGCTGTTGTTGGTGAATGTAATAGGCTGGTTTTTTTGCATGTTAGCTGTGTTGGAATGTAATAGGCTGTGTGGTGTGAATGTAATAGGCTGTGTTGTGACATGTAATAGGCGTGTGTGTGGAATGTACTGTAATAGGCTGTGTTTGAGTAATAGGCTATGTTGTGAATGTAATAGGCTTTGTTGTGAATGTAATAGGCTCTTGTTGTATGTAATAGGTGTGTTGTGAAGTAATAGGCTGTGTTGTGAATTGTAATAGGCTTGTGCTCTGTAGAAATGTAATAGCTGTGCTGTGAATTAATAGGCTTGTTGTGAATGTTATAGGGCTGTGCTTTGAATTGTATAGGCGGTTTGTGAATGTAATAGTGTTTTGAATGTAATAGGCTTGTGTGAATGTAATAGGCTGTGTTTTTGTGAATGTAAGCTGTGTCTGTGAATGTAATAGGCTGTGCTGTGAATAGTATAGGCGTGCTGTGAATGTAATAGGGCTGTGTGTGAATGTAATAGGCTGTTTTGTTAGTGAATATGCTGGGTTAGTGATGTAATATGGTGCTGTGTGGTGTGTAAATGTATAGCTTGTGCTGTTAGAATGTAATCAGGCTGTGTTGTGTGATATGTTGCTTAATGTAATGGCTGTGTGTGTGATGTAATTGAATGTGAATGATAGCTGTGTGGTGAATGTAATAGGTCTGTGTTATGTTGAAATTGGTATAGGCTGTGTTGTGAATGTAATAGGTTGCTGTGCCCTGTGTATGTAATAGGCTGTGCTGTGAATGTAAAGTATGCATGTTGTTGTGAATGTAATAGGCTGTGTTGTGAATGTAATAGGCTGTGGTGCTGTGAATGTAATAGGCTGTGTTGTGAATGTAATAGGCTGTGTTGTGAATGTAATAGGAATGTAATAGGCTGTGTTGTGAATGTAATAGGCTGTGTGTTGTTAAATGTAATGAGGTCTGTGTTGTGAAGTAATAGGCTGTTTTGTGCTAATGTGAATGGCTGTGGTGTGAATGTAAAGCTGTGTTGTGAACTGTAATAGGCTGTGGTGTAATAAAAGTAATAGGCTGTGTTGTGAATGTAATAGCTGTGTTGGGAATGTAATATGCTGTGCGTGAATGTAATAGCTGTACTGTTACTGTAATAGGTCTAGTTGTGAGCTTAAATAGTCTGTGTTGTGAATGTAATAGGCGTGTTGTGAAGTAATAGGCTGTGTTGTGAATGTAATAGGCCTGTGTTTGAATGTAATAGCTGGCTGTGAAGTATGAATGTAATAGGCTTTGTTTGTGAATGTAATAGGCTGTGTGTGAATGTTAATAGGCCTGTGTTTGTGATGTAATAGGCTGTGCTGTGAATGTTATAGGCTGTGGCTGTGGAATGTAATAGGCTGTGCTGTGAATGTAATAGGCTGTGTTGTGAATGTAATAGGCTGTTTGTGAATGTAATAGGCTTGGTGTGAATGTAATAGTGCGTGCTGTGAATGTAATAGGCTGTGTTGAATGTAATAGGCTGTTGTGATGTATAGCTGTGTTGAATGTAAAGGAACTACTACCTAGTGTAATTGTGAATGTATAGGCTGTGTTGTGAATGTAATAGGCTGTGTTGAGTGAATGTATAGGCTGTGCTGTGTAATGGTAATAGGGCTCTGTATTGGCTGTGTGAATGTATCTGGTGTGTTGTGAATGTGATAGGCTGTGTGGTTGAATGTAATAGGCTGTTGTGTGAATGTACTAGGCTGTGTGTTGTGAATGTAATAGGCTTGTGTTTGTGAAGTAATAGGCTGTGCTGTGAATGTAATAGAGTGTGCTGTGAATGTTAATAGGCTGTGTTGTGAATGTAATAGGCTTGCTGTGAATGTAATAGGCTTGTGCTGTGAAGTAATAGTGCTGTGTGTGAAGGTATAGGCTGTGTTGAATGTAATAGGATTGTGAATGTAGCTGTGGGTTGAATGTAATAGGCTGGGCTGTTGAATGTAATAGGTCTGTTGTTGTGAATGTAATAGGCTGTGCTGTGAATGTAAATAGGCTGTGTTGTGAATGTAAGCGTGTGTGAATGTAATAGCTTGTTGTGAATGTAATAGCTGTGCTTTGTGAATGTAATAGGCTGTGTCGTTGTGAAGTATAGCATTGAATAAGGCGTGCTGTGAATGTAAATAGGGCTGTCTCGTGTGATGTATAGGCTGTG
>CM071572.1:77735520-77794105 GCA_036426205.1 Ascaphus truei
TGAATGTAATAGGCTGTGCTGTGAATGTAATAGGCTGTGCTGTGAATGTAATAGGCTGTGTTGTGAATGTAATAGGCTGTGCTGTGAATGTAATAGGCTGTGTTGTGAATGTAATAGGCTGTGCTGTGAATGTAATAGGCTGTGTTGTGAATGTAATAGGCTGTGTTGTGAATGTAATAGGCTGTGAATGTATAGGCGTGGTTTGAAATGTATAGGCTGTTTGTGAATGTAATAGGCTGTGCTGTGGATGTAATAGGCTGGTGCTGTGAATGTAATAGGCTGTGCGTTGTGAATGTATAGTCTGTCTGTGAAATGTAATAAGGCTGTGCTGTGAAGGTAATAGGCTGTGCTGTGATAATAGTGAATAGGCTGTTGTTGTGAATGTAATAGGCTGTGTTGTGAATGTAATGAGGCTGTGCTGTGTGGAATGTAATAGGCTGTGCTGTGATGTAGCTAGCTGTGTTGAATGTAATAGCTGTGCTGTAATGAATAGGAATGTTAATAGGCTTTGTGCTGTAATAGTGTGCGGAATGTAATGGCTGTGCTGTGACTGTAATAGCTGTTTGTGAATGTAATAGGCTTGGCTGTGAATGTAATAGGCTGGCTGTGGAATGTATAGGAATGTAACTAGGCTGTGCTGTGATGTAATAGGCTGGCTGTGAATGTATAGGCTGTGCTGTGAATGTAATAGCTTGTGCTGTGAATGTAATATGTCTGTGCTTTTTATGTGAATGTAATAGGCTGTGCTTGAATGTAATAGGGTGGCTTTAATGTATAGGCTGTGTTGTGAATGTAATAGGCTGTGTTGTGAATGTAATAGGCTGTGTTGTGAATGAATAGGCTGTCTGTGATTTAATAGCTGTGCTGGAGTATAGGTGTTTGTGAATGTAATAGGCTGTGTTTGTAATGTAATAGGCTGTGTTGTGATGTAATATGAATGGCTGTGTTGTATGTAATATGCTGGTGTTTGGGAATGTAATAGGCGGTTAATGTAATAGGCTGTTTGTGAATGTAAATAGGCTGTGCTTGTGAAGTAATAGGCTGTGTTGTGATGTAATAGGCTGTGCTGTGATGTATAGCTGTAGTGAATGTAAGCTGTGTGTGAATTTATAGGCTGTGTTTGTGAATGTAATAGGCTGTGTTGTGAATGTATGCTGTGTTGTGAATGTTAACTTGTGTAGGTAATCGTTGTGTGTGAATGTAATGGCTGTTGTGAATGTAATAGGCTGTGCTGTGAATGTAATAGGCTGTGTTGTGAATTAATAGGCTGTGTGAATGTAATAGCTGTGTTGTATGTAATAGGGGTATAGGCTGTTTGTGAATGTAATAGCTTTTTGTGAATTTAAAGGCTGTGAAGTAGGCTGTTGTGAATGTAATAGGCTGTGCTGTGAATGTATAGGCTGTGGTGTGTGAATGTAATAGGCTGTGTTGTGAATGTATAGGCTGTGTTGTGAATGTCATAGTCTGTGCTGTGTGAATGTAATAGGCTGTGTTGTGAATGTAATAGGCTGTGTGTGAATGTATAGGCTGTGTTGTGAATGTAATAGGTTTAATATGCTGTGTTGTGAATGTAAATAGGCTGTGTTGTAATGTAATAGGCGTGTTGTTAATGTAATGACTGTGTTGTGAATGTAATAGGCGTGTGTGTGAATGTAATAGGATGTGTGATGTAATAGGCTGTTTGTGAATGTAATAGGCGTGTGTGAATGTAATAGGCGTTGTCTGTTGGAATGTAATAGGCTGTGTGTACTGTGAATAAGGCTGTGTTGTGAATGTAATAGGCCGTGTTTGTGAATGTAATAGGCTGGGTTGGTGAGGGTAATAGGCTTTTTTAATGTACTGTGCTGTGCTGTGAATGTAATAGTGCTGTGTGTGTGAATGTAATAGGCTGTGCTGTGAATGTAATAGGCGTGTGTTGTTGAATGTAATAGGCTGTGTTGTGAATGTAATGAGCTTTTTTTGAATGAATAGGCTGTGTTGTGAATGTAATAGCTGTGCGTAATGTCATGGCGGTGTGTGAATGTATAGGCTGTGTTGTGTGTAATAGGCTTGTTGTGAATGTAATAGGCTGTGTTGTGTGAATGTAATAGCTGTGTTGTGAATTAATAGAATGTAAATAGGCTGTAATTGTGTGATGTAATGGCTTTGTTTGTGAATGTAATAGGCTGTGTTTGTGAATGTAATAGGCGGTGTCTGTGATGTATAGGCTGTGCTGTGAATGTAATAGGCTGTGTTGGTGCATGTAATAGGCTTGTTGTGAATGTAATCGGCGTGGGTGTTTTGCATGTAATAGGCTGTGGTGTGAATGTAATAGGCTGTGTTGTAAATGTAATAGGCTGGTGCTGTGGAATGTAATAGGCGGTGTTTGGTTGGATGTTAATAGGTGTGTTGTGAATGTAATAGGCGTGTTGTGATGTATAGGCTTGTTGTGAATGTAATAGGCTGTGTTTGTGAATGTAATAGGCTGTGTTGTGAATGTAATAGGCTGTGCTGTGAATGTAATAGGCTGTGTTGTGAATGTAATAGGCTGTGTTGTGAATGTTAGTAAATTAAACAGAATATATATATATATAGATGTGTGTTTGTGTGTCCTTTACTTTAAACAATTTTCCATCATCAACATTTTATATATTGGATAAACTGTGTGAATAAACTGTATGTAAGCATTTATATATAACCACTTGGGTTAGTAATAGAGAATAGTAATAGTGATATTAAATAAATTATAATATCTCAGATATAATTATCATATAACACACACACATATATACACACATATATACACAAAGGGCCAGCCTTACCTTTGTAGAGCTCAAGGCGAGGTGCCGGGGGCCCTCCTCCTGCAGCGTAATGATGTCACCGCGTAGCAATGTCACGGTGTCATGGCAATGCAGTGCGTCGCCATCACAACAGACGCTGCAGAAGGCCACTCCGCATAAGGTAAGACCGTCCCCGTCCCCCAGCTACAGACAAATTCCGGCCCACGTTCCTACCTTTAGGGTAAGCTGCGGGGCGGCCGTGCGCAGATTCGGGGACTCCACAGCTCCCTCCTCCTGCTCTCCCCTCTCCTGTCGGGCGGAATTTGGATCCCAGCGCCAACAGCAGGAGGGAGAGGAGGGAGCGTGTGGGAGGGAGCTTGCCCTAAGGCCAGCCCTGCTTTTATATATGTAGCTAGGTTCCCCCTGGGCCCCCTTACCTCCGGTTGAGTGCGCGCTCCAGGCAAGTGGGGGCGACAGTGCGGGGGGGGGGGGGGGGGGAGCGACGAGCGGATCACTGGGGGCTCCGGCGGCTCCCTCTGCAGGGCGCCACCATCTTAGTTGCAATCGCGCATGCACAAGATGCCGCGCATGCGCAGTATAGGCACGCAAAGTGGTCATTAAACAGAATAGGCTAAGCAAGGGACTACAACCCCAGCAGTTTTAGGGGCTGCGATCAGATGGGCGCGAACAGCCAATAGGGCTGCAGCTTCTCCTGCAGGGAGATATTGATACTTTTGGCATGTCTGCACCACGCCAGTCAGAGTTGGGACAAGGAAGGAGTAGGTTGTGTTTGCGCAGGTGTCTGTGGCACCTACACTAGGCCACCACTAGACCACCTGTTAGGCCCCATCTAGGCCCCGACTCCCACATAGCTTGTGGCTGCTATAGGGACTGTCCCTTAGACAGGGACATTGCCCGCTTAGCACTATCAGTGTCAGGGACACAGTGAGACGCTGCACGGTGACTGCGGTCCAGAACCAGACCATAGAGACAAAGCAAGGACGCGGCTGCGCTGGCCCTAGGTGATCTGTGAGCCGGATCACCCATCTATACAGAGACTCTCTTCATGGTGGTACGATCCACCCAACGTGGAGGCGGAGGCTCCGTGATTCATCACTTCAGATCCGTGGATCCCGTTACCGGGTGTGGACACACACGGCAGGTACCCAACGCATCACGTGCACCAACTCAACACTTTAGTGGGGCAGCGCTGTCTCACACATTTGGGCAGGTCGGCTCTCGGGGGATACTGGGACGGTCCGGTGCCCGGAGCATCTCAGTACATTGGGATAAACCCCACAGGGGTGTGGACACTGTGTTGGGGAGGCACGGTGAGGGGTAATGGCCCCGCGGGGTCTGTGAGTGTGTATCTTATTCGTATTATTAGTTCTATGAGGTGTATAGTAAAACTGTTCTGCTTTCCACGTGTGTATTCTTTATTGTCCTGTAACGGGGTCATTCCACTCAGTAGAATCCCATTACAGGTGGAGGCGCTACCGAACGATCACTCAGATTTATAACAGGTTCCCAGCAGCGGAGGCTCAGGCCTCCTGCGAGCCACAGGTATTGCACCGCACCACACACACTGTAGCTACACATCTCCCAGGGGGTGGGGGAAGTGCGCTACACACATATATATATATATATATATATATATATATATATATATATATATATATATATATTCCCTTACCTTGACTATTCAATTAAAGCTGGTACAATAATCAGCAGTGCCCTCAGTCTCTTTACATATAATGGAGCTGTACTTATGACTATTAGAAAAATGAAACCCTAAACCCAGCTCAGAGGTGACGCACCCACAAAGGTTGAAATAAAAGTGTGAGTGTATAAAGTGTCAAAGGATTTACAACTCTGCATTTGTAATTGTGCAGCCGGGCACATTTGCAAATCCTCCCAACCCCCCATTAAAAAACACCCATGTCTCCTTTAGTAAAATACCTAATGGTTTAATGGGTGTTACCTCGGGGAACATAGGCAAACAGGGAAGAAACCCCATTAGAATAAGGTGGATAAATATCGGTCCACGGAAGCATAAGATCACCTAGAAAATTGCCAGAGTTTTCAAGGATCAGTTTTCATCTCGTGTCTTTTTGCGTCTGTGTATCGAAGGTCTTTGCCCCAAGTTTTACGGTGTGTGCTGACGCTTGCGATTTGAAGAGCATCAGTAGGAGGAGTTGGGAGGAGCTACATGGCGCACAGGTTATAATGAGATGTATCACATTCTGCGTCTCTGTCCCAGCTTGCACCTTGGGGAGAGTCAGTAGGAGGAGTTGGGGGGAGTTACATGATGCACAGATTATAATGAGATGTATCACATTCTGCGTCTCTGCCCCAGCTTGCACCTTGGGGAGAGTCAGTAGGAGGAGTTGGGGAGGAGTTACATGGTGCACAGATTATAATGAGATGTATCACATTCTGCGTCTCTGTCCCAGCTTGCACCTTGGGGAGAGTCAGTAGGAGGAGTTGGGGGGAGTTACATGGCGCACAGATTATAATGAGATGTATCACATTCTGCGTCTCTGCCCCAGCTTGCACCTTGGGGTGAGTCAGTGGGAGGAGTTGGGGGGAGCTACATGGCGCACAGGTTATAATGAGATGTATCACATTCTGCGTCTCTGTCCCAGCTTGCACCTTGGGGAGAGTCAGTAGGAGGAGTTGGAGGAGTTACATGGTGCACAGGTTATAATGAGATGTATCACATTCTGCGTCTCTGCCCCAGCTTGCACCTTGGGGAGAGTCAGTAGGAGGAGTTGGGGGAGTTACATGGTGCACAGATTATAATGAGATGTATCACATTCTGTGTCTCTGCCCCAGCTTGCACCTTGGGGAGAGTCAGTAGGAGGAGTTGGGGAGGAGTTACATGGGGCACAGGTTATAATGAGATGTATCACATTCTGCGTCTCTGCCCCAGTTTGCACCTTGGGTAGAACGTGGGTAGAAGGAGTTGGGGAGGAGTTACATGGTGCACAGATTATAATGAGATGTATCACATTCTGCGTCCCTGCCCCAGCTTGCACCTTGGGGAGAGTCAGTAGGAGGAGTTGGGGAGAGTTACATGGTGCACAGATTATGATGAGATGTATCACATTCTGCGTCTCTGCCCCAGCTTGCACCTTGGGGAGAGTCAGTAGGAGGAGTTGGGGGGGGAGTTACATGGTGCACAGATTATAATGAGATGTATCACATTCTGCGTCTCTGCCCCAGCTTGCACCTTGGGGAGAGTCAGTAGGAGGAGTTGGGGGGGAGTTACATGGTGCACAGATTATGAGATGGAGCAAATAAATTCTGTGTCTCTGTGTTTCAGTTGTTTTTTCTTGTATTTGCTTCAAATAACTCTGCCAATTCTGAAGCGACATCACCCTTCCTGAGTAACAATTTCCGTCATGTAGCAAACGTGAGCAGAAAATGGCGCCATGCGTCAAACCAAACTGGTAATCCCACTTTGTTACATTGATACACTACCTCAACAAATCCTATTGATCAAAGTCTCCCAGCTACAAAAAAAAACCCACCAGGTTTACCCACGGGGGTGCTTTTTGCATTAGTTTTGCACCTGAAAAATGTCAGTAAAAAAGACCCCAATGCATTGAAGCGCTAAGAGGGTTATGGGTCCAATTCTCCTGACTGCAAAAGTCGAGCATAAAGAAAGCACCAAATTCATCAAAGGTAAGCATCCAATAAAAAGCAGTTTTGTATCCCAACTTTTGGGTCCGTAACACCTTTCTGGTATATTTAGCCCAACTGAAAAACTGGGGCAAAACGCATGCATATGGCACCAGATTTCGGAACGAAAGGGAATTATAATAATAATATAGATAATAATAATAAGAAGAAGACGAATTCCATACTCGGGTGTAACACAGGGCCAATTTTTTGTCAGCCCAGTAGAGTCTGGGTCCCAAAGACTTTACAATCTAATTGTGGTGCCTGAGATACAAGGAGATAAAGTGACTTGCTCAAGGTCACAAGGAGCCGACGCTGGGATCCAACCCGTGCTAAAAGGCAGCGTTTTCCTACCACCATCTGTACTTTTTTCCATTCTCTTTCCTTAACGTCAGAAAACGTTACCACAAACTCCTCTGACTAATAATGTGCGTGAAAGATACATCATTGTTTTATTCATGGTTTTTCTTCTACACATGTAAATGTACTTTTCAGGAGCTCGATTTAAAGCACCCCAGATAATCAGTCAGCGTTTTCTCAGGATTACTCAGTAATATTAGTAAGCCCAATGCACTGGGGAGAAGAGTTTAAGGGCTGTTTTCTCACAATCACGGCTCTTACAGGCGATCATACTGTACAAATATTCATTTTAATAATAGTGTAGATGAGCAGGGGGTCTCCTGAGCTGAACCGCATTGGTTTCAGCCTCAGGGACCCCCTACTGCATGAGATACAGGCCCCGTTATGGGGGTGCTGGTATCCCTGTTCTTTGAAACCTCCCGCGTCACGTGAGAGGGACAGTGTCCAGCATCCGACCACTGAGGCAAAGCAGGCTGCTGCTGATAATGATGAGGATAATCAGCCTACAACCTCCATGCAGCGTGTGTAAGGGATACGAAACCCACGTTTTACACACAGAGAAAATGAGATCCTTGTGGAAGGTGTTATGGCGTCGTTTCCTAAACTATACGGGTCATTGGCAGGTAAGAACATTAATCATCAAATTAAGTGCACTCATTAATAATTAAATGTATCTGAACAGTTAAACCTTTCCATTTAATACACTTATGAATGTAACATCGACATGTTAAACATGTATGATATAACGGAGGTGTGCTGCTCATGTATGGACACATTATTAGTCACGAATGCGCACATTACATACACTAATGGGTGTCTGGAACTACATGTACATTTTCGTTGGGATACATATACTCGTACTAGCTGTTACAACATCCCTTTCATATATTACAATAGTTAATATATTAGCTGTAATTATGAAATCACACTACTTATATGTACAGTGGCCTATAGTCGTGTATTAATATTTTTTTACATATATACACAGCGAGAACGAAAAGCAGCGAAAAAAACAAGCCTTTGGGCAGCGATCTGCACATCGGTCGCTGCATGTGGTCAATTCCGACGAACAGCCGAGACGTGCAAGAAACGGTTTGGCGATATTAAATTACGTCTTAAAAAAAGATGGCAAAGGCTGGTCGCCATGCCTGTGGCACAGGAGGTGGGCCTCCTGCATCTCTCCACTGGCAGTCGCATGAACAGAAGATGTACCCAATCATGGACCACCAACTGTTTTTTGGGATTGGAGGGGACAGGGATATCGGGCCTATTCTTTCCCAGACGGCACAAGGTGAGTACTATGTTCAATCTGTCTTCATTTATTCATAAATACTGTATTAAAAGGGAATCATTTATACATCTCGAAAATATTCAAGTTTATATGATGCTGTGAAGTAATCGCTAAATGGCACAGGTCATTATGCTCACTTTGTGTAAATCATGCTTGTTACAGTATGTAAAGGATACCCTTAGACAATGTATAGCATCTTAATAAATGGAGACACACATGCGTTTAAGTGCACATCTATTATTAAGTATCTATATGGTCATGGTTGGACCCTTGTAGGTTTAGCATAACATTTGTGAGGTATGACATTTATACAAGAGTACTGTGTATGTATGTGCAATATTAGATATATATTATATCGATATATCTTTGTCTAATATTTAATTTTTAAAACACATACAAATGATATGATAGGAAGTGCACATCATATGTGCACAATAGCCATAAATCAATTAATGTCCATATATGAAAAGGACCATTTTTGGTATTTTTAAAATAATACATACAGTATTGTATATTTTGATCAGATACTGAGATAACTTGCTTATCATGCACATATTATTATATGGGTATGATGTACCACTATACTACTCAATGGGTACAGGGTGGGTATAGTGGGTCTGGGGTGGGTGCTTAGGCCTCCCGGGTGGGTATCGGGGCAGGGTGGATTAACCCTCCAATTACTATAACGGTTATTAACAGCTACGGTGATTAAGGGGTTTGGGGCCATTAGAATGTATTTATTATGTATGTATGCTGTCTGCCAACGGAGGACAGGACCTGCTGTATCGTGAGGTGGACGACCATCATATTGCTGTGGTAAGTAGAACTGTATTTATTAACTTTATTTATGCTGGCTAATGTTGTGATTAATAATGGGCAAATAATCTATTATCCATATCTGGATAATAGTTATTTTGCCCATTACTGTACTGTATGTGTTTGGTGTGGGGGGGGGGGGATTGATTGAAATGTAGGCCATGTTTTATTTGTTGACATACAGGGTTGGTACCTTAGGTCTGCGGGGACCTATGGAGACCACCTGAGGACCTCCGGACGCCCACGGGTACCACATGCGGACCCAAGGGGGACACCTGCGGGGAAGAACCAAGGGTCCCACAGCTGTGGGGGCCCCGCAAGGACCACTTGAGGGCCCCAGACCCCCGTGGGAACCACCCGAGGGCCCTCAGACACCTGTGGGGATGACCCGGGGACCCCCACACACCCGTGGACCCCATTTGGAGCCCACGGTGTCCCGTGGGGACCAACTGGAGGCCCACAGCGCCTAGCGGACCACCGGAGACCCCCAGACACCTGTGGGTACCCCCCTCTGGTGCACTGTGGGGCCTGCAGACACCTGTTGGGCCCACGGGGACCCCCGCCGGCATGGGGTATTAATCCTATATGTCAAATAATAAATATTGGTTTTATGGGAGGGGCTCAGGGGGTGGGTGTTGTGTTTGGTGCTTAATAAATATTTAAATGTTATTAATAGTGTACTGTAGATGTGCAGGGGGTCTCCGTAGCAGAACCGCGTTGGTTTGAGGTCCGGGACCCCCTGCTTTTCGAGATACAGGCCCCTTTATGGGGTGCCGGTATCTCCAATGCATGTAAATGTCCCGTGTTACGTGATCGGAACATCTCAAAGCATAGGAGATACCGGCACCCCATAAAGGAGCCTGTATCTCAAGAAGCAGGGGGTCTCCGGACCTCAAACCAATGCGGTTCTGCTCCGGAGAGCCCCTGCACATCTACACTATTAATAACATTTAAATGTAAAAATATTTTTTAGACACTGAGAGAGGCGGATCTCTCTGCTGCAGCAGACAGGTCTCGCCAGGGGAGCCCTTATCGGCAGGGTAGGTCATCTCTCCGCTGGCAACTCGCCATGTTTGCTCAGGTTGCTCTCACAGATATCTGGGCCTTCCTGCATACCGTGAGAGCAAATCGGCAAAACTATGGCGAGTTCAAACCCCTGCCGATAGTGCCTTTGCGCCGTTGACTGCATAGGCCCCAGATGAGATATTAAACTATTTATATTCCCATGCACATTCTGTAATGACCACACTTTCACATAAGCACAGAAAAGGTTGCACACAGTACATCATTTCATTGGCGTAAAGTCATGTGGTTTAAAATTAACCATCGCAGGTCTTTCTAAAAGTAACTGACCTCATGTGTCCAAAAAAGTATTTTACACGGACAATAAAACGTGTGTGTGTGTGTGTGTGTGTGTGTGTGTGTGTGTGTTATTAATAAACGTATTAGCATTAATTAACTCTATATATTTTGTGTTACCAAACTTGCCCCTAAAAAATTAAAACTGAATTCAAATTTGATCTGTGTACACTATGATATTGTGGCAATAGGCCAGATGACGTTGTACTCTTGTGTTTAACATAAATTGGATAGCACCAGAAATTAGGCTATGGTCACAGTCAGCACTGTAGCACGCGCGCCTGGCGGGGGGGGCGGCGCGTGCACAGCGCTTCACTGCGATATGAGGGCTGCGGGGTAGTAAAAGGTTGCGGCGCAGGGGGCGTCTGGGTTTTTGCAGGGGCGTGGTTATAACCTGACGCGGCTGTTTCGCCCTCATTGCCTGAAACACCGGCGGGGGCGTGGCTACACCTACGTCGAAATTTGTAAGCACAATTGTGCTGTATTTTTTTTTAAAAAAGGTCGTACAGCGCGGATGCCAAATGCGCGCCAATGTGCGTACTGGGCACAGCCCCATTGAGGGGCGGTACTTGTACGCACACACATTGGGGCCGCAGACTAAGTTTCACGTGTGAATTTAAAGTGTATTGTAAAACATTTTTCTAAATATCCACCATTTAAAATACTTATATAATGTTTAGATTAGCTGATGTTAATGGCATATGCACATAACAAATAACATTGATGTTAAAGTCAGACAGATTTATTGTTAAGCAGATGATACAACGCATAACAATATACATTTTGTAAAAAAAAAACTAAAAAAAACAGTAGCACATAATTATTTTGTCATTATGTTCCAAACAAATTATATTTTTAATGTTATAGTTGTGGCTGAGGAAAAAGACTCTGATTTGTCAACCCAAAATCTTGACGAATTGGACAGTGAGGAGGAAATGGTTGAGGAGACCGAAGTGCTTCAACCTGTGGAGGAACCCAAAGATAAATATGCTGAGGTACTCCGCGAACTGGATGTGCCTGCCCCAGATGACACTACACCCCAGCTGTTTGTCGAGGGTTACAATCGGGAACAGGATATCAGAGATCCTAAAATAGAAGCTGAAGAGGACAGCGATTTGTCAACCCAAAATCTTGACGAATTGGACAGTGAGGAGGAAATGGTTGAGGAGACCCAAGTGCTTCATCCTGTGGAGGAACCCGAACATAAATATGCTGAGGTACTCCGCGAACTGGATGTGCCTGACCCAGATGACACTACACCCCAACTGTTTGTCGAGGGTTACAATCAGGATCAGGATATCAGAGATCCTAAAATAAAAGCTGAAGAGGACAGCGAGCCCCTCCAAGCAGACCAATGGGACAATGGGTGTGCAGCTGAATTGGCATCATTAAAATCTGCAGAGCAATCGTTTTTCCAAAATCAACAGGCTATGGCAGCCAACCAGCAGGAAACCAATCGTACCATTTGTGAAGAATTAAGAAACATGCGAGGCATTTTCACACAACAACTGGATACTCTGACGGCTATTTCTAATAGTTTAACAATTATAGCACAATGTATGACACAGCCACCGCCAATGCCACCGCCAATGCCACAGCCACCGCCAATGCCGCAGCCACCGCCACAGCAACATCAAAATCAAATGTTTGAAGCACTGGCACAGGCATTGGGACTGGCACACCCAATGCCACATCAACAGGCATATCTACATGGAATGGGACTGGCACTGCCAATGCCAATGCAACAGGCATATCTACAGCCTGAAGCACAGGCACTGCCCATGCAAATGCCAATGCCGCAGCAACAGGCATATGTACAGCCAGAAGCACAGGCACAAGCAACCAGCCAAACAACTGTTGTGGCCCCAGCAATGGCAGAAGGTGTAGCACCAATCGCTGACACACAAAGCACTTCAACATTATCTTCCACGCCTACCACTGAAAATGCAAGCATATTAAGGCGTAGCACCCGTTCTTCACAAAAAAAGTTTAAAAATAAATAAATGATCATTCGCATATCTTCTCAAAAGTACCATTACATTCACATACTGTATCTTCTCAAAAGTACCATTACATATTCATTTTGACCATCGGATATATTTCTCCATGCTGTCCCCTTAAATGATACACTAAGCATATACTAAATAACTATGATTACCTCTGTTTGTGGTTAGTTCAAAGTTTGTCTAAAATACCTATAAGGGAGTGCATGGTATGATATGTCTAATGAGAACAATGATCAATTAATCTATTATGATTTCAGCATGTCCTGCTTAAGTCTAGTGTATCTACAAATATCATAGCTGCATTTAATTGGATTACATGTCTGACTGATATCATATTCGAAATGTACACACAGTGAAGTGTGAAATGATTATACCTATTTTACACATTTAAGAATAACTTACTTTAATTCAGTAATGCTAAAGACATACTTAACAATGTGAAAAAAATAACTGAGCATTATTAAATATTTCATGTGCACACGTGAACTAAACAGCACAGTGATTCACATGTCTCAAGGATCATTATGCCGACATGATAAAGATTAAAATATTTATTACACACAGATAAACATAAGAATTAATTGGGAGCATTTGCCAAATTTCATAAGACATTATTACACAACAATGTGTGTATCGTAGTTTGGCTAATGGATCATTTTGAATCTGGCCTGTAAAATGATGCAGTACCCTGAACACCTGGATGTGGGAGCAGATTCCATGGACACTTCTTTCTTTGCCTAATGACCTTGGACCGTGTTGAACATATTCCCACCAATTTGATACTTTTGTACATAAGATGATTTTAAAGGAAGACTTTGCGTTATTTTCCTCCATTCCATGAGAACACATGCCGTTAGAAATATCTTCAAACAAGAAACCTCAGTTGTGTTACGCATATCTAATATATAGTGCTATTCAATACCGAAATGAGAAACGAGCAACTGTATCAGAGCTATATGAATATATCACTGCCAAATACCATTTTATAAAAATCATCCAAAGCCTAAAGTATGGCGAAATTCGATCAGACGTACTTTATCAACCAATGATTGTTTTATTTGGAAGCCACCGTCTGCAAGAAACAGGGGTGGCTGTTGGGCAGTGCATGAATCAGGTATGCATATGTTTGCTAATGGAAATTTAAGAAGAGACAAAATTTGCAGACCCAACTGCAATGATATAGGTGCCCGCAGCGGTGCCTTTAATAATGTTCTGCTAAATTGTGATTCATTTCAACCGGAGGTGTACAACCAATCACACAACAATGCCGGAGCTAGCTATTACGATAACATGCAAACTAATGACCTGGCTCAAGCAGATGAAATGCCACAAAGTAACTATCTGTATCCGCCTCAGTACATGATACAATATCCAAACTTTGACGGAGAAAGCTACAACCCGAACGAGATGAACACACAGAACAAGAAATTGATTGACTACAGAAGATACCTCCAAAACACCACTTGCGTGCCTGCACCTAATGTGAATGCAATATAATGCAGGTAACTATAACAAATGTACTTTATACAATCTGCTAATCGCTTTTTTCGCGTATACGTTCCAGCCATTACGCATGCGCATACCATTGCTAAATATGTTAAAGCTTTATAAACATTTCCGTGCCCCTTTTACCTCTTCTCTGTTTTCTGTTAATATTACAGAGATCGCGTCGTGAAGCGCAACAGATGCCGGCACACACTTCTGAAAAAAGGTAAGATACAGTTAATGAGATCCGTGGCAAGATTGTTAAATGTTCAGGGCAATGGCACATGAAATCAGAGCTCGTCCTGCACATCCCTTAAATGTCATTCCACAATGTGTACACCCTTCATTTAGAAAAAAAATTGTTTATACATTTTAGACAGAGTTTAACAAATGGCATATGTGCAGAAATGCAGTAGATATATTGGAGTACTTTGCCTATGGATACATTAGGATGTGTTTGATCCGCTCATTCTGTGTTGGTCACTTAGATTAATGTGTGGAAATGCACAAGATTTCCAGCTAATATGTAACATTATAACGGCTAATTAATGTCGTGTAGCATTGTGTGTGTATATAACATTGTTCCAGTTATAGTACAGCAGGGCCCCGCTTCTCGGCGCTCTGCTTTTCGGCAATCCGCCAATACGGCAGCACCGAGAAGGGGGCCGCCATGTTGAATCCTAAATCGTACATGTGCAGAACGGGCGGGTGCGCCCGGCGCGCATGCGCAGACCGCAGTTTGTGTGCGCAGACCATAGGTCGCGCATGCGCAGAACGGTAAAAAATGCCGGTTTGCGCATGCGCAGAACTGAAAATCGCCGGATCTGCTTTCCGGCGATTTTCACTATACGGCGGGCCCCTGCAACGGAACCCACCGTATACCCGGGGCCCTCCTGTATGTGTGACAATACATTTGAGTCCATGCAGTATTGTGCATTTAAACTTTAAAAAAAATCATATTTGTTATATAATGTATTCATGCTTAGCAAAGCAACAAATATTACAAGATTTAGTTGGAAGATGTTCCGAAATTATTATAAAATAAAAAAGTCACGTGTAAGACTATTGTTACAATACAAAAACACGTATGATGTGGGTTTCTATGCAGCTGAACTTTTTAGGATAAACGTGTATATTTATAAGTAACATTACATATCTACTTCTTTCACAGATGTTGACATCTACATTCTACTGTGTAACGCTTGCGCTCACCACGAGAACAAGGCGGCACCCCGGTACTGAGGTGGGAAAGTACAAGACGGCGCACCCATGGAAGCAGAGGCGTGCCTGGAGAGTGGATAGTTAGCGTAGCCGGGTCTGGGTTGGAGAGATTGGGTTAGTTGAGATACTTGCCGGAGTCCAGGGGCAAAGCCAGAGGGATGGTCAATGTCCGTTGTGCCGTGGTCAGGGGTTGGAGCCGGGAGAGTGGTAGTATACCAGATAGCCATGGTCAGGACTGGAGAGGGGCGGGTAGTCAGAGGCAAGCCAGGGTCTTTATCCAGAGGGGGTCCCATAGTCAAGCCGGGGTCGTTATCCAGAGAGGGTCCTAAAGTCAAGCCAGGTCAGTACACAAGAAAGCAGCAGAGAAAAACACAGGAACAAGGCACAACAAACACAGGAACACAAGGCTACACAGGGTTATGCTCAACAAGGTGAAAGTGAAAGTCTTTTAAAGTAAACAGGAACAAATAGAAAGGTAGGAGCGGAGGTGTGGCCTCTGCGGAGGCTATGATAGGCTGCAGGAGACAAGTGGGCAATTAGGAATACTTGCCACGCAACTGGGGAGCGGTGCACGCCGTCACGTGCGCACGCCGCACGTGACCGATGCGCGATGCAACTGGGGGCGGAGCCACGCTCCGTGGCATGAAATGAAGAGCTGCAGGTGCGCGCGCGCTCAGTAACCAGAGCGGGGAGGCGCACTGCAGCAGGTTAGGAGGGAACACACCACAGGGGACGTGTTCCCCGATTCTTTACAGTACCCTCCCCCCCTTGAGGAGCAGCCTCAGGACGATTCCTAAATGGCTTCTGCGGAAACCTGGCATGGAAATGTTTTAACAGCGCAGGAGCGTGAACTTGGTGATGGGATATCCAGGACCTCTCTTCTGGTCCAAACCCTCTCCAATGTTCCAGGTACTGAACTGATCTTCGAGACCTTCGTGAGTCTATTATAGATTGAATTTCAAATTCTTATCGGCCTTGTACCATCACCGGTGGTGGTTTAGCAGAGACATCGGGGAATCTGGGACTTTGGAAGGCTGGTTTAAGAAGGGAGACATGGAAGACCGCCGGAATCCTCATGGATTGAGGAAGTTGTAGCCGATAGGCCACCGGGTTGACCTGTTCCAGCACCGAAAAGGGGCCTAGGAACCTGGGAGCCAGCTGGAGCGTAGGGGTCTTCAACCTAATATTCTTTGATGAAAGCCACACCTTGTCTCCTGGCCGAAATTTGGGTGCCTCACGGCGATGGCGATCCGCCTGTGATTTCTGTCTCTGTACTGCCTCTTGTAACGTTCTCTGAATTTTCCTCCAGGAGTCCTGTAGAGTATCTACTCTGGAGTCTGCTGTAGGGACCCCGGGTGGAGTAGAAGAGACGGGAAGGCGTGAGGGGTGGAACCCATAATTTATAAAGAACGGCGACTCTTGGGTGGATTTATTTCTGAGGGAGTTACTTTATGGACGAACTCGGCCCATGGCAGGAGGTCCACCCAGTTGTTCTGTGTATTGGATATGAAACACCTGAGGTCTTGCTCTAGTGACTGGTTTGTTCTCCCCATCTCCCCGTTAGTTCGTGGGTGGTAACCCGAAGAAAAAAGAAGTGTAATGTTCAACCTATGAGCAAAGGCCCGCCAAAATGTCAAAATAAACTGGGACCCACGATCGGATACAAGAGAGTGGGAATCCATGGATAAGGAAGACGTCCTTAATAAAGATGTCTGCCAGAGTGGCAGAATTGGGAAGACCCATGAGGGGTATGAAATGCGCCTGTTTAGAGAACCGGTCAACAATAACAAGGATGGTATTCATCCCACTAAAGACAGGGAGCTCGACAATAAAGTCCATTGAAAGGTGTGTCAAAGGACGTTCGGGTACGGGCAAGGGGCGAAGAAGACCTGACGGTTTATTGCGTGATGATTTGTTTTGCGTACAGACGGAGCAGGATCGGATGAATTTGCGACATCCTTAAGTAAGTTGGGCCACCAGAAGGTTAGTTTGATCAAATCTGAGGTTCTTCTTGTACCTGGATGACCGGCGAACTTAGAGGAGTGACCCCACTCAAGGATTTTTTTGCGGAATTGTGGTGCGGCATACAGATAACCCTCTGACACCTCCATACCGTGGATGCGTGATTGAGCAGCCAGGCTTTTGTCCAGTATGTCGAAAGAGGTGGCAGAAATTATGTATTTAGGGGGCAAGATTGTTTCCGTAATGTCCTCTGTTTTATTTGAGATAAATTGACGGGATAAGGCGCCTGCCTTTAAATTCTTGGTTCCAGGCAAGTAGGAGATAATGTAGTTGAATCTTGAAAATAAAAGAGCCCAACGAGCCTGGCGGGAGCCGAGACGACGAGCACCCTCAATGTACAAAAGATTCTTATGGTCTGTGAGGATAGAAATAGGGTTTTCGGTACCCTCCAAAAGATGTCTCCACTCTTGAAGAGCGAGTTTAATAGCTAAGAGTTCTCGGTTGCCCACATCGTAATTTTGCAAAGCAGGAGAACAGTTCTTGGAAAAGAATCCACAAGGATGTAGTCTGTCTTGAGGGACCTGTCTCTGAAAAAGGATGACTCCGGCACCTTTGTCGGATGCATCTACTTCCAGAGTGAAGGGAAGCTTGGGATCAGGATGGCGTAGAATGGGGGCAGATACAAATGCTTTTTTAAGCAAGTCAAAAGCCTGAAGTACTTCAGAAGACCATGAGGAAGTATCTGCGCCTTTCTTAGTAACAGCGGTAATTGGGGCAACAGTGGATGAGAAGTTACGGATAAACTTGCGGTAATAATTTGCGAATCCCAGGAATCGCTGGATTGCCTTGAGAGACATGGGTAGTGGCCAGTCCAACACCACCTTGAGCTTCTCGGGGTCCATAGAGAACCCGGCATCAGATATGATATATCCCAGGAAGGAGGTGGATGTCTGATGGAAGCTGCATTTCTCCATCTTGGCATAAAGGCGATTCTGACGAAGGCGAGATAAGACCAACTTGGTGTGTTTAATGTATTCTTTGAGAGATTTAGAAAAAATTAGAATGTCGTCATAGACAATAATGAAAGAGTTGAGAACATCCTGAAAAATCTAATTTGCAAACTCCTGAAAAATGGCAGGGGCGTTACATAGTCCAAAGGGCATGACCAGATATTCATAGTGCCCATCTTTAGTGTTAAATGCTGTTTTCCACTAATCCCCTCGTCGAATACGTATCAAATTGTAGGCCCCTCGAAGATCGAGCTTGGAGAACATAACAGAATCTTTCAACCGGTCAAAGAATTCCAAGATGAGTGGTAGGGGATACCAACTTTTTTTAAGTGATTTTGTTAAACCCTCTATAATCTATGCATGGGCGTAATGAACCATCTTTCTTTTTAACAAAAAAGAAATCAGCCCCGGTAGGGGAAGAGGAGTTCCTAATGAAGCATTTCTTTAAATTCTCTTGAATGTGTTCAGACATTGCCTTGGTCTCAGGCATAGATAACGGGTAAGATCTTGACTTAGGAAAAACAGCTCCGGGAAAGAGGTCAATGGGGCAGTCAGAAGGGCGGTGAGGAGGAAGAATTTTAGAACGAACTTTATCAAAGACATCAAGGAACTCATTATATACTTCAGGGAGAATGGGTTTCTAAGATTTAGGAATATCTAGCCCGCAGATATGTTGTACTGTAGTGACACAGGAACCGGCACTAGAGGGGGCCCATTGAGTAGGTTTCTTATCAGTCCAATCTAAATGTGGGTTGTGCCATTGGAGCCATGGAAGGCCCAAAATTACCTGCACTGAGGGTGAGTGAATAACGTCCAAAGTTATGTCCTCCTTGTGACCATCCTTAGTAGAGAGAGAGGATGTGTTTCCAAGGAGATAAAGGTAGGCTGAAGAGGACGTCCATCAATAGCTTCCAACCCGATAGGCACAGATTTCTTTACCAGAGGAATTTTGTTCTGGAAAGCAAAATCTTGATCCATAAAGTTTCCTCCAGACCCGGAGTCAATGAAAGCAGAGGCGGAAGTAAGTAAGCCAGGACCCTCAAGAGAGACTGGAAACATTATTCAAGTCGGCAGGATTTCTTTACTGGAAAGAAAGCAGAAATGGAACCCAGTGAGATCCCCTCATACCTCATTGGGTGTTGGCGTTCTCCCGGCTTTGTGGGACAGCGAAGTACGAGATGACCGGGCAAGCCGCAGTAGAAACAAAGACCTCCATTCCTCCGGCGTTGTTTTTCAGAAGAAGATATTTGGTGACTTTCTATCTGCATAGGTTCTGGAAGATCAAGAGCTGGGGAAACGATAAGAGAAAGACTGCGCACAGGAACATGAGTTATGCGAGATCGTGGATGATGATGTTCAGCCCTCCTCTCCAGAAGGCACTGATCAACTCTAATACATACGACAATAAGTTCCTCCAAGTCAATAGTTCGTTCCTGGGCGGCCAATTCGTTTTTAAGCGGTTCGGACAGATCCTGCCAGAAAGCTGCTGAGAGGTCCTCATCATTCCACCCTGTCTCCGTGGCAATGTTCCGGAACTCGAAGGCATACCTTGCGACAGATCTATTATCCTGTGAAATATGAAACAGGGAGGAAGCTGCAGTAACCTTCCGGCCTGGAGTATCAAAGACCTGTCTAAACTCTTCCTTGAAGCGTGCAAAGTCCTGCATGAGCTCTGGTCCAAGGCGTCCCCGGTGAGCAGGGCAATAATGTATGCCACCTTGGATCTATCAGAAGAGAAACGTGAAGGAGTTAACTCAAATTGTATATCACATTGGTTGAGGAAACCTCTACAGCCATGGGGATCCCCCGCATAGCGATTGGGGGTAGGAAGACGAGGTTCAAGAGGCAGAGATACTTCCACAATAGGGGAAGACACAGTTGCATGTCTGATACTCCTGGACTGGGATTGTCGAGCGGACAAGGTTGCTATGCTTTGAGTCAAAGAATCAATCTGATTCTGAAAATATAGGAGGCATTCACCAATAGAGGCTAGGGCTTGGCCCACCTCAGGAGGGTCCACGTTCGTTGGGCTAAGCATACTGTAACGCTTGCGCTCACCACAAACAAGGCGGGACTCATATACTGAGGCTGGAAAGTACAAGACTGCGCTCCCACAGCAGTGGAGGCCCGCCTGGAGAGTGGATAGTTAGCGTAGCCGGGTCTGGGTTGGAGAGATCGGGTTAGTTGAGATACTTTTAAAACCAGAGACAGAACATGAAACACAGACAGAGCTCAGTGCACATCCAGTGAAACCTATACACGGTACAGTGCCTAAATATATGTATAGATATCTATTAAATAAAATGGTCTTTTAGTTTAACATTTTGGCCAAAGTGTTGTAAGCCCCTGAGCCACTACACGGCAGACCACATCTCAAGGGTCCCTAACACTAATATAAATTCTTGCCTAAATATATATGTATAGATATCTATTAAATAAAATGGTCTTTTGAAGCTTGTTGAAGCTCCCTCCCACATTTAAATGGTTAAAAGCTCACTCCATAGCATCTCGCACTCTCATGGGAACTTGCTTGCTTGCAGTATGATTGTGACAAATCTAATACAGGGTGCTTTTCCTGGTAATGTACAGGTTAATAAAAGCTTCAATCAGACTTAGAAATATGCAACTAATTTTGACAGATTTATTATAAGTCATTCTTCCTGGTAATGCACAGGTTATTTAGAATTTATATTAGTGTTAGGGACCCTTGAGATGTGGTCTGCCGTGTTCAGGGGCTACAACACTTTGGCCAAATGTTAAACCGAAAGACCATTATATTTAATAGAATCACTATATATATGTTAGGCCGACAGTGATAGGTTTCACTGGATGTGCATGAGCTCTGTCTGTGTTTCATGTTCTGTCTCTGGTTTTAAATATATATCGCCATGCTCAGTAGCACTCCTCTGTGACACCTATATACTTATATATATGTTGTGGTTATTTTGGGGGTTCAATAGGAGCTTGCAGGTGTCCTGTATAGTTGAGATACTTGCCAGAGTCCAGGGATGGAGCCAGAGGGATGGTCAATGTCTGTTGTGCCGTGGTCAGGGGTTGGAGCCGGGAGAGTGGTAGTATACCCGATAGCTGTGGTCAGGACTGGAGAGGTGCGGGTAGTCAGAGGCAAGCCAGGGTCTTTATCCAGAGGGGGTCCAATAGTCAAGCCGGGGTCGTTATCCAGAGAGGGTCCTAAAGTCAAGCCAGGTCAGTACACAAGAAAGCAGCAGAGAAAAACACAGGAACAAGGCACAAGGCAAGGCACAGCAAACACAGGAACACAAGGCTACACAGGGTTATGCTCAGCAAGGTGAAAGTGAAAGTCTTTTAAAGTAAACAGGAACCAATAGCAAGGGAGGCGGAGCAGAGGTGCGGCCTCTGAGGAGGCTAGGATAGGCTGAAGGAGACAAGTGGGCAATTAGGAATAGTTGCCACGCAGCTGGGGAGCAGTGCATGCCGTCACGTGCGTACGACGTATGTGACCGATGCGCGACACAACTGGGGACGGAGCCACGCTCCGTGGCACGAAGTGAAGAGCTGCAGGTGCGCGCGCGCTCTGTATCCAGAGCGGGGAGGCGCACTGCAGCAGGTAAGGAGGGAACACGCCGCAGGGGACGTGTTCCCCGATTCCTTACACACTGGCAGAAGATCATGTGAATGGAAGTATACAAACACAGAACAATGTACATCTTTTACATTCTGCGAACATCATGAAAACATGAATGTGTCTCTTTTAGAATTTACTTTGTATCATAGCATGAGTGACAACGTTAACTGTCCACGATTACTTATTATTTTACAAGAATGTGTATTTAACTAATGTTTGATGTCAAACATTAATGTCATTTAAAAATAATTAGAATAGATAATAATTAGTTGGTTAACATGTCACTAAACTTAACAATTATAAATATTGTGTGTGTGCACCATTTTAGTGATAGCTCATGTTCATGCCCCTTTTTACTGGTCAAATACTATTAATGTTTTAATACGTAGTGTGAAGGATTACACAAGGTGTTATCCATGATATTTCAGGTATTCATAAAACTTCAACATGAGTTATTGTATGTAGCATTCACATGAAATCTGACTATTGCAGTGTGTCATGTTGCCATCAAACTAATGTCACTTTTGTTAGGGACACATACCAGGTTACTGATCCATGATATCACCATGTAAGACGGTCACACTGCTGCACGCATATTCAAAGAATGTATGGTGTAATTGTTCATTACGTGTAAATTATCAAATTTCTGTAAAGAATGTGAAAAATAACAATGTAATAAATATTGGCGAGCACAAATCAACTACTTTCTGTGAAATTTTACATTGTTATTATAAAGTGCAAAGGTGAGAAATATTCAATATATAGTACTTGTTAAGTCTAAATATAACATTCGAGGCATATTCATTAGTACAGCAATATCTTATCTTCGTGCACAACATTATGCATTGTATGATGCACACATAAAGGGTGGGGGACATGATTTAGAGAAGGACAAATGTGTTAAACCCTGACATACCGTTGTCACGCGAACTTGTGTTAATTCATGCGAAAATGGGCATTCAAATTCATAGAGAAGGATCCTATGAATAGATACACACCATGAAATGTGACACACAACACGAGATGAGTATAGATTCTCTTCTATGTAATTTAAAAACGTACATGTGAAATAATTTTCGATGACAGTCCGGCGGGTCTCCACCCCACTTGCTGTATGCTCCCTAACCCCTGCAGGAGGCACAGGAGGATCCTCCTCTAAATCCTCCGGAATGTTGCCTTGAAGATTGTGACGTAGTACAATGTTGTGCAGAATGCAACAAGAAATCACTATATCAGCAACCGTCTGTGGCAAATACTGTAGCCCCCCCCACCCCCCCGCAAGATATCTGAATCTACTTTTTAACACTCCAAATGTCCTCTCAATCACCGAGCAGGTGGAGACGTGGGCCGCATTATAATGTTCTTCTGCAAGGGTTTGAGTATTACCCAGTGGGGTCAGGAGCCAGTGCCGGCTTCCATATCCTGAGTCGCCTATAAGACAGTTAAAACACATGAATATAGAGATAATACGTTACAAATATTGTAAACCTTGCCTATTGACTTGTCCTAGTACATGAAAGTGATTGAAGAATGTACCACACATGACATTAAATCAAATATCCCTAATTTCATAGCTTTGACATAGTGTCATGAGGACATCCGTTTAACATTATAAACATGACACCTCTGTGGCTATAGTATTAATACTGCAATATGTAAGCAATTAGTGTTAAACCAAATTCCCTATTGTTGTGTGATTAATCATTGACCCAAATTTGAAGCTGCCTACCATGGATTATATTTTGTGTATTTATAAATAAACATCTAAAATGTTTCTAATAATGTGTTGTTACATTATATATTTTAAAAACAGACTTAAACATTAACCTGTCCATGAACTTTAGATATAAGTGCAGTTTGTATCACATTGACTGACCCAATAGGCAACCGTCCTTGAATTCGACCGCTTCAAATGCACAGAAGACTAAAGAGTTCTGCAGGATATAGTAATCGTGGCAGGCACCTGGGAATAGGGCTACCACACTCAGAATTTTCATGTTTGCGTCACATACAACTTGCACATTCAGCAAGTGGTAATGTTTCCTGTTACGGAAATTCCTGTCACCTTCACGTAGCGGGGTAAATGCAACATGTGTGCAATTTATTGAACCCATCACATTGGGTAGCCCTGCTACATTATAAAATGTAGTCTTCAGTGCCTGCCACTCTGTCTGCTCACTAGGAAAATGTATATAATCCCTAGCGCGTCTAGTCAGTGCACATAGAAACTGGCTAAGGACACCTGAGAATGTTGGGTGTGAGACCCCACCTACTATGCCTACAGTTGTCTGAAAAGACGCAGAAGCAAGAAAATGTAATGAGCACAGCAATTTAACAAGACCAGGCACTGCATGACTCCTGTCTGTTGTTGGCTCTAAATCTTCTCTTAACACTTCATAAAATTCCAAGATAGCCGCTGAGCTCAATCGATAGCGGCGGATGACATCAGCCTCACTTAACCCCTCTATGGAGCATCTTAAATATTGGATTTTAGACAGATATCCCTGAACCAGGAGCACCGGTGAATTGCAAGTATCTTTACTTTATTCCATGTGGTGGGCAGCTCCCCTTACCCTATCCTAAAATAAACACCATTCATCATTCCACAGTGAAAGCGATGATGCGAGACAATATTTATAATTGATGATCAAAATCACACAATCATGACATTTGGATGTATCATGTTCAGTCATGAAGGTGTTAAATCAAAAGAAGTACTTGGTGTTGTCTAGAGAGGGGGGCAGAAGACTTGATAATTGTAAGGTTGTTTTCTGATCACGTGAGTATTGCCCTGTAACAGGGACTTATCTCTGTTAAGAAACGTGCCTCTAATCCAGCAGTGTGCTGGTTAATTGCACACCAGCAATTAGTCAGACTCCACCTGGCTGATTAAGACTCTGATTAAGACTCTGTTAGAAAAAGTTTGTTCCCAGAAACAGGAAGATGATTTTCCTTAGTCCACACTGAACTGACCAGAGGAACAGATGTCTTGAGCTGCAGAAGGACTGGACTGTATGCTGATAGCAAGACAAGGGGACCAGACCTCTGTACCTGGACAGACATTGCCTTAGCACACAAGGGTGCTAACCAGGAGAGCAGAGAGGCCTTCCCCTACAACTACAAGAAACAGATAAGACTTTCTTTTGGGACTGTTATATATCTATATATATATACATATATATTTAGGGCTGGCAATTAGCTTAGCTAACCACCCAGTTAGAGAGGGCTGGACTACATGTGTAGATTTTCTCCAAAGTGGAGTAGGTTTTCTTTTGCTTAAAGGTTTTTGCTGTGTTAAGGGACAGGCGCAATAAAGCCTAATTTTAGTTTCACTTTAAACAGTCTCCATTGCGTACCTCTGAACACGTCTCTTACATATGGTGTCAGAAGTTGGGATGAGAGGTGGCCCTTGAAGTTCAAAGGGGCCCCAGAGACTGCCTGTGAATTTTTTTGTGCCTGCATACAGTTCTGGCAAACAGCCTGAGCAACAAAACAAAGAATCACATGCAGCACTGACCAGAATTAAAGGGCTACACATCCAGGCAGGAAAACTACACTGCACTGAAGAAAGCCACAATACCACAGTTGGACTGGGAGGACTGTGACAGACAGTGACCCACACAAGGGACTGATGCTGTGACCAGAGTCTACCCCACCTCTGGTGAAAGAAAGGGGCGGGGGAAACCGTGGGAATTTAAAATGGCCACCCAGCTGAAGTTAAATACAGACTCTGCAAGAATGGGGAAAAAAATGTGTTCCTGGTGTAAAGAGCCCAGCCACATGGAGCAGTGTCCCTTCAGGCCTTATTCAGACGGTGAGGGTGGCCCCTACGTGGCCCCAGAAAAAGGGCAGCAGCCAGAGGACTATTTTTTTCAACAAGCCAAGGAACTGCAGCAGCAAGCAGTGCGCTGTGGACCCAAGGAAGGTACAGAAGTTTTACTTAGCAAGTGCACATCTAGTATCACTGATGAGAAAGAATGTGTGCACAGCACTGCTGATGTTGTAAAACATACCAAAGTAAAGAAGAAGAAAAAGTCTACAGAAACACCTGTGAGAGCTACGAACTCTACAAGCAAAGTCTGCTCACCTGTAGGACTACTACAATTTGGGGTTCTAGCGAATACAGTTACATAGTTACATTGTAGATGAGGTTGAAAAAAGACATAGGTCCATCAAGTTCAACCTATGCTAAATTTAGACAACAGATACTTTATCCTATATCTATACTTACTTATTGATCCAGAGGAAGGCAAACAAAAAACCCCATTAAGGGGAAAAATTAATTCCTTCCTGACTCCAAGAATTGGCAATCGGATTAATCCCTGGATCAACATCCTTCCCATGTATACTTATTTGGTATATCCCTGTATACCTTTCCCATCTAAAAAGATGTCCAACCTTTTTTTGAACAAATCTATTGTATCTGCCATCACTGTCTCCATGGTTAATGAATTCCACATTTTAACTGCCCTTACTGTAAAGAACCCTTTCCTTTGTTGCTGGTGAAATTTCCTTTCCTCCAACCTTAAGGGATGGCCCCGAGTCCTTTGTACTACCCGTGGATGAATAGTTCTTTTGAAAGCTCCTTGTATTGTCCCTGAATATATTTATATATAGTTATCATATCCCCTCTTAGACGCCTCTTTTCTAATGTAAATAAATCTAATTTAGCTAGTCTCTCCTCATAAGTTAGAATGTCCATCCCCTTTATTAATTTTGTGGCTGCAATAGCGCCTCCTGAGGTCAGGAAGAAAAATACACCTGATAGCCCCAAAATGGAGGGCAAGATGTGGCGTTCCTGTAATGAAACCTACCCCACGAAAGAGTGGCCCTTCCGGTCATATGAAGATACGGATGAGGCTAAAGACATCTCTTATGGGGAACCCGAACCGTGTCACACCTACAAAACACCCCAAGAATGGTGGGGGTGCCTGAACTCGGTACGAACCAAAAAGACCGCTCTCTATGATGATGAATGTGTTCGGCAGGAGCAAGAGCGGGAGCAGCAGATCACCAAATATTCATGCCAGCTAATGCAACTGCAAGAAAAGCCTGGCGGTTATAGTGAAGTTGCTGAAGTTTCAAATCAAGATGGAGACCCCAGTATTTCTGATGTGACAGAGTCGTCCAAAACAAAAAGGCGGAAAAAGAAAAAGAAAAACGGTGCTTTACTTACCGTGGAAGGAACAGACACGTCCGCAGATCCAGTGGAGAAAAAGGGGGTCTGAGATGCCCTGCAGCCTAGTGAAAATGGACGATTCGTCACGCAGATGACAGAATATCCAGATGGCCCAAGGCAGAAGTCGTGTAACCCAAAGAAGTGTCTGTCCGGTGCTAACAGTGAGGAACCCTCAACCAACCATACCAGGGAAGCGGAGACGGAACCAGTGAGTGACGATCCCTTGACCAGCCCTGAAGATGCACTGCAAGCTGCCAGGCATGACTGTGATCTGTTCCGTGAAGAATTGGAAATGGAGAGAGAAAATAATGCTGAGCTACAGAAGACTGTGCACGCAATTTACCCTGCAGCCAAGACCGAATTGGAGGATCTCAAGACTGAGCTAGCTACTGCAAACACTACTAATGCCACCATGGTGCAAAAGCAGAGCAAATCTGATAGAATGATTGCTAATCTGAAGCAGAAGTATGAGGAGGCACTTAAAAAGATTACAGTCTTTCAGCAAGAGGTTCGCAAGTGCCATAGAGAGGTGGAAGTCTCTCAGAATGGGGTTCACACTCTCCGCATAGAATTGAATGCCTCACACCAGGAGGTCAACAGTGTCCGGACAGAGGTGGACATATCCCAGAGTGAGGTTCATACACTCCACATAGCACTGGATGCCTCATATCAAGAGAGCAGCAGTTGCCGCACAGAACTGGAAGTCGCTAAAAAGGAACTTCACAGACTCGCAGAGGAGCTGCACATCTCTCAAATAACTATCCTCAGTCTTGGTATGGATCTTAAAGTCTCTCAGAAGGAGCTTCACACCCTCAACCAAGAGATAGAAGTCTCACACCAAGAGACCGGGAGTCTCGACTCAGAAGTGCGTAAGTGGAAGGAGGACTAGGAAGAGGCCCTGAATATTATAGAGACTGTGAAAAGAGAAAATACAAGGCTGAAAGACGAACATTCTGATTTGACTGACCACATCAATGAAAAGCTGCATGAGCTTGAAAAAATAAAGGAACTATTGGAGGATGAAAAGTTTAAAGCAGAGCACCGTCTGCAGAACCAACTGCAAGGTCAGTGAACGCACCTCCAGAATGCCGAGGAGAAGCAGCGAACTCTGCAGGAAGAAAATCTGCAGGCTGCTAAGGAAATACAAGTGCTGCTGGAACGTCTGATTACCCAGTGTGTCCCCGCAAAGCAGCATGAGAAACTGAAGGCTACCCTGAGCATCACCATAGCATCGCTAGAGGCCAAGCTTAGAGTCCAGGTGACTCGGTACAAGAGGGAGCACAAGAAGGTCCAGAAACTGAGACAAGTAGCTGCGGCCCTAGCGAAGAAATTCACAGTGCTCCACAATATAATGAAAGATACGTGAATGCAAACTCAGAGAAAGCACAGGGAAGAGATAAAGACCCTGAGAGGAGAGTTGCAGGATGCACTCAAGAAACAGAGTGAGGCTCTGCGGACCAGTAAAGTACAGGTGTCTCCACTACAGAAAAAGGTATTGGCCCTGCCCAGGCGTCGGTATCCCTCAGCGACTAAAGCCCATGAAGACAAGGGTACAGTGAAGGGTACATGAAGCTGGGGACCCCACTCAACTGAAAAACAAGACGGCAAAATTTGAACCGCCTGAGCAAGCACTAGCTAAACCTTCAGCTGCCCAGCAGGCAACAAACAAAAGTATGAGTGCAGAATCAAAACCAGAAGAATCCTTATTTATTTATAAAATGTTTTACCAGGAAGTAATACATTGAGAGTTACCTCTCGTTTTCACGTTTGTCCTGGGCATAGAGTTAAGACAAATAATACATGATTCCAAACTTAAACTGGTGTTGGATGTGAGAGTCTCCGTTAGGTTGTTGCAGTTTTGGGGTGCACGGTAAGAGAAGGAGGAGCGGCCAGATACTTTGTTGAGCCTTGGGACCATGAACAGTCTTTTGGAGTCTGATCTCAGATGATAAGTGTTGCATGTGGTAGGGGTGAGGAACTTGTTCAGATAGATGGGTAGCTTGCCCAGAAAGTATTTGAAGGCAAGACAGGAAAGATTAACTTTGCGCCTAGACTCGAGTGATGACCAATCTAGTTCTTTGAGCATTTTGCAGTGATGTGTGTTATAGTTGCATTGGAGAACAAAATGGCATATCGAATTGTAGAGGGTGTCAAGTTTGCTAAGGTGGGTTTGGGGTGCTGAGCCATATACTATGTCTCCATAGTCGATAATTGGCATTAGCATGTGCTGTGTGATACGCTTTCTGACCAGGAGACTTAGGGAGAATTTGTTCCTGTAAAGTACCCCTAGTTTGGCATAGGTTTTGAATGTCAGGGTATCAATGTGCATTCCGAATGTTAAGTGGGAGTCAAACCATATGCCCAGGTAATTAAAACTAGTAACAGGAGTTAGGGTAGTGTTAGCGTTGGTTCTGATCTGGATCTCAGTCACTGGAAGCTTTAAAAATGTAGTCTTGGTCCCAAATATCATTGTTGCAGTCTTGTCAGTGTTTAAAAACAGTTTGTTTTGGGAAATCCAGTTTTCGAGTCTTAAAAAGTCAGACTGAAGTATGTGTTGAAGGTCGGAGAGGCTATGGCTGTGTGTTCATATAGGATTGTGTCATCTGCATACATGTGTATTGAAGCTTCCTTACAAGCTGTGGGAAGATCATTGATGAACACTCAGAAGAGTAGGGGCCGCAGAATAGAGCCTTGCGGGACACCACAGGTGATATCCATGGGGTTGGAGTTAGAGCCTGAGATGGACACATGTTGGGAACTACCTGATAGGTAGGACTGAACCAGTTTAAAGCATGTTTCCCTATTCCATAGCTCTGGAGTTTGTTAAGCAGGATAGCATGATCAACAGTATCAATAGCCTTTGCAAAATCTAGGAATATTGCACCAGTGAGTTGTCCCCGTTCCATTCCACACTGGATTTCATTGCACACTTTTAGCAGGGTAGTTACGGTGGAGTGTTTGGGCGAAAGCCAGATTGGAATTGGCTAGGGAAATTTGTCTTGGTATAGAAATCGCTTAATTGGGAGTGGCCACATTTTTCCATGACTTTGGATAGAATTGGGAGAAGGGAGATTGGCCTGTAGTTTGAGACAGTGTTTTTGTCCCCACTTTTGAAGATTGGGACAACTCTGGCAGTTTTCCAGGTGTTAGGGATATGTCCTGCAGACAGGATAGAGTTGACTATGGAAGCAATTGGTTTGGCAATGGCTGGGGCACCAAGTCTTAAGAACCTAGATTGTAGTAAGTCGGGTCCACATTGGCTACTTAGTTTTAATTTGAGGAGCGCTTGTGTAATCTCCTCTTCAGATACTGGGCCAAATTGAAAATTGTGGGCAGTGTTGGGAGGGGGTGGGACTGTAGGGATACTCCCAGGATGAGATTCAGGTTTGTGGTTTGGGCTGCGTTTCGCTAATAAGTTAGTGGCACACCCCACAAAGTAATCATTGAATGCATTTGCAATGTCAGTGGGTTATGTCAGAGTAATATCCCCCTTCGTGATATTACTTGGTTGTTGATGGTTAGGAGGCTGGAATATATTGTTGATAACCTTCCAGAAATTAGCTGGGTTAGATGTATTCTGGAGGAGATTGTCAGAGTAATATTGTGCCTTGTTTGCCTTGTGCACATGTTCCGCAGGCATCTGTAGTGATTGAGATCCTTGGTAGTGCCAGTTACTTTGTAGCTTTTCCACAAGGCATCCCTGAACTGGTAGAGTGCTATAAGGTCACTTTGCGCTCTTAAAGCCACTTATTGGTGCTTAGTGAATCGGCCCCACTTATGTTCTGCGTACAGCGCACTGTAGTTGTGAAGCAGTTTGCATCCCATTTGGGAGAAAAGCGCTCTATGAATTAAAGTTGTTATTATTATTTATTCCTGAGAATGACGGGGATTCGGTCTAGAAAGTAATATTTTTCAACTGTCAAAAATATGCAATAACAAGAGCAGCAGAAATAAATGAAAACATGAGAAGTAGGGGATTTTTAAGTGGTGTGTTCAGTCAGAATATTTTACCAGCAAGGAAAAAGCTTCAGACGAAACTCAAATCAAATTGAATTCAGTAACTCAAATCATATGGTTATATTCAGCTGTCAAACGTGCTCCCTTAAATTCTTTAGGGAGGGTAGTGTAACCCTGCTGTTTAGTAAAAGTGCATTCTGTCCTAGATGTGTTTAAACATATTTTCCAGTCTTTATTGTAGTTAAGTATGGAGGTCTTTTAAAAATGATTTGTTGTTACTTTTTTTTAATTCTGTAGTGTAAAACAGTTTCAGTTATATTAAAGCAGCAATACTACATCCCCCCTTTCTTTTTTCCCTTATTTTAATATGTACACTGTGGTATAATTCTACATTCTTACCTAAGCTGGCAATCGTTTGGTGCTCCTGTTATAAATCTGTCAAAATCCTGATTGTGTGACTAACGAAATGGCCGCCGTCTGACTCTGAGCTGCAGTCAGTGAAATGCTGCAGCTGATAGGTAACATTATATTACTAAGTGTAACACATTATTGTTACAGCTTCCAGAGTAATAGACAGTCTGTTGTTTGGAACACAGCAACATCTGTTTGTGATACTTGGTTGCCAAAGGACAGCTCAAAAAGGTGTGTGTGAGGGCCTGTATCAAAAGAGGAAGTGGATATGACTTTCTAAATGGTTGCTGTAGCAACCAAAGGATGTACTTACGTACATTTTAAAAAAAAATCATTACAAATGGCATTAGTCGTTAAAATAAATGCAGACAGTATTATCTAATATTACAGAACTGATTTATTTTTTTAAAGCATATAGGATTTTTCATGTTTTGCGGCTTTAAAGGAGCAATTCATGCAATATCCTACATATGTGTTTTTTTTTTAAATAAATTAGTTCTGTAATATTACATCTCTTAATGCAATATTTAATGAGTTTTAATACACTTTGATTTCTATAGCAGGTTTTAGCCCACCTACCCAGCAGCGCGAGGTCTTCATAACATTTTCCTGTTTCAGATCATTTGTTGCCAATGTTCCCAGCAGGTTGAGCTGCAAACTGTAACAATAGATAACGGTACCTTAGTGATATAAGAATATATTGTAGCTGCTGAATTACACTGACTGAAGGAGTGATTGAAGCTGAAAGGCGGCCATTAAGTGAACCCTGGGAAGCCAAATCATTGTTGATCAATCACAGTAGAATTAATCTTATCGGCATCTTAGGGAATTAGTTTTCAATGAATGTAATCAAAGGCTGCATATATTAAAGCAGCAGGTCAAGCAATATCCTACATGTGGTTTTTTTTAATAAATCAGTTCTGTACTATGAGAAAATACCTGTAGCATTAAAAAATGTAAAAAAAAAATGTTTTAAAGACCTTGTTAATGTTTCTAATGTCGGAAGCATTTGCAAAGTGACAGCCCCTTCCCCTTCTGATAGGCTCTGGCTCTTGAGCCCCGCCCTCTCTAGCAGTGAACCAATTGTATCTAGTAACTGCCCTGTCAATCATATTCCAGGAACTACATTTCCCATAATGCTGTGCATGAACTGAATTAAATAACCCTGAGCAAGCGATTGATTACAGGAGAACGGATGGAAATCGGCCAGCTTAGCTAATCACTTGTCAGTGTGCAGATTGTATTGATGCACATATTGAATGGGATATATATATATATATATATATATATATATATATAATATATATTATATAAATCAAAAAATAAATAGATGATACCGTTCTGTGGCTAACGAAATGCTTTTATGTGCGAGCTTTCGAGATACATGACTCTTTTCCGGCGATGTTACATGAATGAAGCAAGGATAACTTAAAAAAAGTGTCTCTTGGAATGTTATCTTGCTTGTCCTTCCCCCGGTGTGGATGTGTTTTATGGCTTGAGGTGTCAAAGGGTAAACTGAAAGCAAGTGAAGAAAGAGTGTGTATGTGTATCAGTGTGAATAAAAATGAATGGAGAGCCCACAGTACCCTTTGACACCTCTAGCCATAAAAACACTCCCACACCGGGGGAAGGAACAAGCACAGATAACATTCCAAGAGAACACTGTTTTTAAGTTATCCTTGCTTCATTCTATGTAACATCGCCGGAAGAAGAGATCAGTGTATCTCGAAAGCTCGACAAAATAAAGCATTTCGTAGCCACAGAAGTATCATCTATTTATATTTTTGATTATTGAAGACTCGGCTAACACGGGGTCGACTGATCCTCTATCATATATATATATATAATATATATATATATATATATATATATAAACGGCAGCTTGAACTGCAGCTATATAATAATATATATATATATTATTTTTTAACGTGCGCCGCAGACTGCTTCTTCTACTGTCATTTCCATAGTCTAGAAAATATTAACTATTTATTAATAAAACGGGGGCATTAATATTATGGCAGAACAACTTAGTATCAAATAGAACTAATGGCAGTGGTGTGTTTAATCGTGGGTTAAATTTAGGGGTTTTAACAAGTATACTTTTTTTTTTCAAATCATTTTTTAACATCTACTTAGTAACCAAATACTTCGGAGTCTTTTTACCATCTTTAAATAATCTCTTTTGTGACAAGACTGCGTGTAAACTCTTCCAAACAAATTGTTGGTAGGGAGGAGTTAGGGAGAAGTTTGGATGATACACAAATTCTAACATGAAGTATCGACTTCCGCGTCCCCTTTTCTCGCTTCAGCCCGCGTTAAAATAGCCGCGAAGTTTAAGGTGACTAAACTGTCTGGCTTTGACTTCACACGATTCTGTCGCTCTAAGAATTTGCCAGGGGCACAATTTTGACACTTGAAGGGGTTTTAGCCAATGTTTTCCATTTTCGTACATCTGTTTTATCTATGCCTATTAAATATCACCTTTCACATATGTTACAGAAAAGCAGTTTGTAATATATGTCTTTTAAATATAATTTAAACAGGCCAAGTATTTTGGAAGCCATTAAGTGCAGCCGACGAACTGGGCGTAATGCATTGCTCCGGCCCACACTGCATTGCTCCGGCCCACAATGCATTGCTCCGGCCCACACTGCATTGCTCCGGCCCACAATGCATTGCTCTGTATCCTTGTAGTTGTAGAAGTGCCTTTGGCTGCAGGCCCTTGCGGCAGTGATAGGGTTAAGCAGTTCAGACAGCCAATAAACCAAAGAGGAAATGGGGACAGAGAAATAGTAGTGTATACAGTATATGTTTAAGGGGGACAGTCCTTCCTTCGACCAGAGTTAAACAAGGTCATCCTGAAAACCTGACCTGTTGGGATAATTTCAGGACTGGCGTTGAGACCCCTGATGTAGATTATTGACACATGTATACAAAATCAGACAAATACAAGAATGTGAAAATATATATTGTAATGCTTTGGAGTGTTTTTATTAACTTTACTTAATCTCTTTTGTCGTAAACCTGTTTGTAAAATCTGTAATCCGCACTCTTTTTTTATTTTTTTAATTCCCTTTGTTGAGCGGCGTAAATTAACTTGATACCGCCATTATTCATTAAATAGATGGAAGGGAAAAATAAACATTCATTTGCTCACAGGAAGCAAATAAAATATTCTTCCTCCATGGCGATGAAATGTTTCTAGTTGCAAAAATAACTTTTTGTCGGCTTTGTGGGACTGGCCCGTTAAACTGGGTCAGAAGGAAAAATTACTCCGAAAAAAAGCACCATTTATAGCTGTTTGAGCTAATTTAGGTAACATTTTCAACAGGTCAATAAAACAGTTTATTAGCGCAAGTATTTTTGTTAGCTTTAAAAGAACATTTATAACACAGATGTCAAGTTCACAATTTCCTGCGTATTCTGCGTCACCTTTCTTAACCCATTCACTGCCACAAGCAGAAAGCACCCGTGGGTCTGTATGTATATCAGTGGTGCGCAAACTGGGGGCGGCGTGAGATTTCCTGGGGGAGGGCAGTTACAGAGGTCTCGCGCTCTCCCCCAAGGCATTTAAATAAACCGCGCGAGGCCTTCGTAACTTCTCTTACCTGGTCTTCGGGGACGCATCGCCATGGTAACCCGGCATCAAATGACACCGCTGGGTCACGTGATGCAGTGTGCCATGGCGGGGGGGGGGGAGGGCACGAGCAGGGGAGGAGAGCAGGCAGGAGGGCACATCGGAAAAACTTTGTGCACCCCTGATCTATAGTATATAACGTGTGGTGTGTGTGTATCTATATAACAGTATATAACATGTATATACTGTGGTTATGTATGTATCTATATAACATGTATATACTGTGGTTATGTGTGTATCTATATAACAGTATATAAGTATGTGTGTGTCTGTGTATCTATATAACAGTATGTGTGTGTCTGTGTGTATCTATATAACAGTATATAAGTATGTGTGTGTCTGTATCTATATAACAATATATAAGTATGTGTGTGTCTGTGTGTATCTATACTGTATAACAGTATATAAGTATGTGTGTGTCTGTATCTATATAACAGTATATAAGCGTGTGTGGGTCTGTGTGTATCTATATAAACGTATATAAGTATGTGTGTGTCTGTGTGTATCTATATAACAGTATATAAGTATGTGTGTGTCTGTATCTATATAACAGTATATAAGCATGTGTGTGTCTGTGTGTATCTATATAACAGTATATAAGCATGTGTGGGTCTGTGTGTATCTATATAACAGTATATAAGTATGTGTGTGTCTGTGTGTATCTATATAACAGTATATAAGTATGTGTGTGTCTGTATCTATATAACAGTATATAAGCGTGTGTGGGTCTGTGTGTATCTATATTACAGTATATAAGCATTTGTGGGTCAGTGTGTATCTATATAACAGTATATAAGCGTGTGTGGGTCTGTGTGTATCTATATAACAGTATATAAGCATGTGTGGGTCTGTGTGTATCTATATAACAGTATATAAGCGTGTGTGGGTCTGTGTGTATCTATATTACAGTATATAAGCATTTGTGGGTCAGTGTGTATCCATATACAGTACATGTGTAAGTGTGCAGATCTGTCTATATCACTGTATACATGAGTGTCTGTGTTCATACTATAGCCTAGTTTTACCAAAAAACGCTGGGTTATATTCAAATAACGGACATTATATATGTATAAAGTGGGAAATTAAGAGTTTTTGGCACCCAATGAAAGCTAGAAAATAGTCAGAAGAAGACAAATAGTTGTGTTTTGTTTAACATGAGGCGCTCCTAACGGTGCCCAGAGGCCTCCTGGATAGAGACCCATGAAGGTTATAGAAGAGTTAATGAAATGACAGCAGGAACTCACTTCTACATTGCAAAAAAAGATTTATTTATATAGTTACATTCTTGATGATTATGGCGTCTGCGGCCCACACGTTTCAGGTCCCGGCTCATCCTTTCCAAATCATAAGCATGTGCAGGGAGGGCAGGAAACAAGTGGGAACTCTATGACAGGAGCACTCCTCTCAGGGCAAAAATAGAATAAGGGCAGTGACATGTTTGAAGCAGCAAGTGTGAAATCGTATGTTTTTTTTTTTTTTTAAATAAATCAGTTCTGTAATATTAGATAATAGTGACTGTTTTTTAAATTATTATTTATTATTAATAATTTATTATTATTAATATTCAACTCAATTACATTTTTAATTACTTTTTAAGGAACAATCAAAGCAATATCCTACATGTGTTATTTTTTTTAAAATAAATCGGTTCTGTAATATTAGATAATACTTACTGCCTTTTTGTATTTTAAAATTTAACTCTTAATACCATTTTTAATGCGTTTTAATATACTGAGCATCCTTTTATTTCTACCGCATGCTTTAAAGCACCTCCCCAGCAGTGCAAGATCTTTGTAACACTTTCTTGTTGCCAATGTTCCCAGCAGCTGGAGCTGTAAACTGTAACAATAGATAATGTTACCTTAGTAATATAAGAATACATTGCAGCTGCCGAGTTACACTGATTGAAGGATTTATTGAAACTGAATGGTAGCCATTTTGTGAACCCTTAGGTAATTAGTTTTCAATAAAGGTAATCAAAGGCTGGATGTATTTTAAAAAAAAAAATAGAATATATATATATATAATATATTAACTCCCACTCCACACACACCTTTTGTAAAGCACTGTATACACTGTGGGCTCCCCATTCATTTATATTCACACAGATACACACATACACTCTCACATCACTAACTTTCAGGAACCATTTAACACCTTTAGCCATAAATCACATCCACACACAGGGGAGGGACAAGCACAGATAACATTCCAAGAGACACTGTTTTAAGTATACCCTTTGCTTGCTTCATTCATTGTAACATCGCCGGAAGAAGAGATCAGTGTATCTAGAAAACTCGCACAAATAAAAGCATTTTGTTAGCCACAGAACGGTATCATCTATTTATTTTTTGATTTTTGAAGCTCGGCTAACACAGTACTGATGCCTCTACATATACATATATTAATATATATATATATATATATATATATATTAAAGTGACAGAATTATAGACAGCGCCCCTTACCAAACACACCAAAACTGCTGCAACGCTGATATATGTGGTAGGTGTTTGCACCAGGTCGATAATTTAAGTTCAAACAGATCAATATCAATATAAAAATATAATAATATAAAAAGTGGCAGGGGCCGTATATATGCCCAAAAAAATGAATATTTTATAAAAATGTGTTAAAAAGAAAAAGTGTGCATAAAAATAAAAAAAAATAAAAAAAAAATATGAACAAAAATTGATTCAAATTATATCAAAAATAGAGGACAAAAGAATATCTGTGCAATTGATATAAATAACTAAAAATATGCAAGGTCCAACCTAACCTAAATTGTGAATTGATTTCCAATCATAACAAATAGTGGACCAAAAATATTAATATTCAAAAACCAAAAGATAGAAAAAATGGTAAAGCAATTGTAAATGTTCACAAAAAATACTTAAGTCCTCAGATTGTCCAGGATAAATGAATCACAGAAGTACAGGCTGCTTCTTTTTGGGTTCACCGAACTCCCACAGCACCTATTTAGAAAAAAAAAAAGAAAAGAAGCGCCCGATCCTTGTGTAAAATCAGATAAGAATTTTAATACATCACGGACAAGACAAATGCACACTTACAATTTGTCTGATAAAATCAGGCATGTTATGGGACCAGCCCATGCACCAACTGAAGACTCCACGATCGCCTCTGTGTAAACTGAAGTCCTTTGGAGTGCTGGATCTTATGTCTGTATCAGCCTTTGTTCCAGAGAGTTGTCCCAGAGAGTAAGGGAATCAGTACTTTCCTTTGCGGCTGCTTAGTTGTAGCGTGCGGCCGCCATTCACCTCTCTCGTGGAGCACTGGGACCCGGAAGGGACTTCACACACGTCTCTGCGTCTCTGCGTCTTCACGTTGGTAGCTGGGAACTGCTCGACCACCGTAGGTTCACTGCCACATATCCCTACGCGTTTCTTCCGTCCTTGCGGATTTCATCAGGGGATGAATGATGATGAATGATGATGATGAAATCCGCAATAGACAGCGCCCCTTACCAAACACACCAAAACTGCTGCAACGCTGATATATGTGGTAGGTGTTTGCACCAGGTCGATAATTTAAGTTCAAACAGATCAATATCAATATAAAAATATAAAAAGTGGCAGGGGCCGTATGTATGCCCAAAAAAATGAATATTTTAAAAAAATGTGTTAAAAAGAAAAAGTGTGCATAAAAATCAAAAAGAAAAATAGAAAAATGTGAACAAAAATTGATTCAAATTATATCAAAAATAGAGGACAAAAGAATAACTGTGCAATTGATATAAATAACTAAAAATATGCAAGGTCCAACCTAACCTAAATTGTGAATTGATATCAAATCATAACAAATAGTGGACCAAATATATTAATATTCAAAAACCAAAAGATTGAAAAAATGGTAAAGCAATTGTAAATGTTCACAAAAAATTACAGCATTAACACGATGTCATTTCATCTCTTCCTTTGCAATACACATGGAGAGTTTTAACTTCCATCCACTCTCTGAAACAAGCTTAAATCAACATTCTAGTAATGTTCTTACTACATGGTTTATCTTTAATAGTATAAGTTCTAATTAGTAATCATTTGGGTTATTATGATTCAACAAAATAATTTATACTAGGTTGTCCTCTTAAAGCATTCAATGTTTTTATAAAGGAAAAAAAAATTTTTCAACAGGGGCTATTATATAACATGAGTTTTATTATTATTATTTTTATACATATGGTTAATTTACTAATATTATGTTCCGTTTTATTTGCTTCTAAATTGATTAGGTGAAAAAGGTTATATTATTTAATTTTTAAATATTAGCTTTTGTTGTTAAATATTATTATTATATAATTTGTTTTCAGTATTCAGATATTTATGTTCCAATATATTATATATTAGTCTAATGTATTTGTTATCTGTTTCAAAGATGTTAACATGCCAATTGATTATTATTATTTTTTAATTAACTCATTTGTAGATGAACATCGTTGCACCAGGTTTAAATTAATTTAAATTAGCTTAAACATTGCCCATTGAACTGAATACAGCTGTGTAAAAACGTTAGACATTGGTCGAAGGGACTATTTAACACCAGACAGTTCAGTGTGGTATCCATCCCCTGATGAAATCCGCAAGGACGGAAGAAACGCGTAGGGATATGTGGCAGTGAACCTACGGTGGTCGAGCAGTTCCCAGCTACCAACGTGAAGACGCAGAGACGCAGAGATGTGTGTGAAGTCCCTTCCGGGTCCCAGTGCTCCACGAGAGAGGTGAATGGCGGCCGCACGCTACAACTAAGCAGCCGCAAAGGAAAGTACTGATTCCCTTACTCTCTGGGACAACTCTCTGGAACAAAGGCTGATACAGACATAAGATCCAGCACTCCAAAGGACTTCAGTTTACACAGAGGCGATCGTGGAGTCTTCAGTTTGTGCATGGGCTGGTCCCATAACATGCCTGATTTTATCAGACAAATTGTAAGTGTGCATTTGTCTTGTCCGTGATGTATTAAAATTCTTATCTGATTTTACACAAGGATCGGGCGCTTCTTTTCCTTTTTTTTAATATATATATATATATATATATATATATATATATATATGTGTGTGTGTGTGTGTGTGTGTGTGTGTGTGTGCCATATAGGTGGCTTAGGTTTCAACCAATACTGTATGTCCAATATGTCCGGGGGGGTTGGGGATGATCAGCTCCTCCCCTGGACTGGTGGCCCCTCCCTCGCTCTGGCGGCACCGCTGCAGGTACCATGAGCAGCAGCTCAGCTCTAGCAAAGTATTTTTATTGTTCAATTCTTGCATATTGGGAGGGTGTCAGTGTGATCCCTTACAGTATCACCCAGGAAAATTAGTCAGACTCCTGTTAAACACACAGGGACATCAGAAAAAGGAGTAGCCAGAGGAGATCAAACCCCTCCCAAGTCTCAGCTCAGCACATTTACATAATAACTTTATAAAGCATTACAAATACATACATTAATATTCTATAAACATCAAGCACTCCTAACATTTTAACTAAAAGTAAAACCAATGATCCTTAAACCAAGTAATGAATAATTGGTGCTTGGGACACCACAAACAGACATATGTAGTTGTTCTGGCCCAGGCTCACTGTAGCTAATGAGTAGGATCAGACTGTTTAACTTGTCCACTTTAAAGGCACACTAAGTCCTTCTGTTTTCTGTAACTTTATTGGAGGGGGGTTAACAGAAGCATAAAATAACATGGGGGTAGGGAATAACAAATGTGAGAGGAAGGTAGAAAATGAATATCTTGTTCTTTAATAACAGTGAAAGGTGTAGTTACTCACAAGGCTGCGGATTCCAAAAGGAAGTGTGCTTGCCTGTACAAGCAGGAAATAAAGTCAGAGCTGTTCCAACTATTTGGGGGGAGGAGGAGCAGCTCAACTCACTAAGGAGTACAGGGGGGTTACCAGGGCAACAGGCTGAGAAGCCAAAGGAGAAAGTTACATTGTAACAACAAGACACATAGAAATGACAGGGGGAAAATATAGAAACTGGTTCCAGGACAGTAATACAAAGGCTGTCACCAGCACGGAAATGAAAAACAGACGAAGGTAATACAAGGTAATGCAAAAAAAAGATACATTTATTAAATACTAGGCAATATGCAATTGAACATGCTCAGTGATCATCTGCACATGTCAAGGAATCCTCGGCACATTGGGAGAAATACACTCATATGTTGTCACAAAGACAAGGTGTCATCACAGAAAACCATCCAAACACTTGAAATAACCCCAAAATAATACAGAGAACCACCAGGAGAAAGAGACACTGAGCATAGCCATCACTCAATAGAAATCATCTAAAAATAGGAGGGGTAACATTTCAGGCGCAAAGAGCCCTTCTTCAGACCTTGTCCCCACATCCACATCTAGGGTTTGTGCAAGTGAATGTGGTACTAAAAAAAAAGAAGTCTGTCACAGTCTAGTCCGTGGTCTCTTTAGAAGAATCTTCCCAGCAGTCACGTGGCTGCTAACGTGGCACTGTGGTGTAAACGGAAACATTGTTCCCCTGCAGACAAATATATTTCTCTCAATGTGCCGAGGAGTCCTTGAAATGGGCAGATGATCACTGAGCATGTTCAATTGCATTATTGGCTTGTATCTCAAGTATTTAATACATTTATCTTTTTTTGCATTACCTTGTATTACCTGTGTCTGTTTTTCCTTTGCGTGCTGGCGACATCCTTTGTATTACTTACATGAATATATTTAATGTTGGTTTGAAAGTACTTGTAGGTGTCAGATTTAGGTTAAAAAAAATATATATATATATATGTGTCTTTATTTATATAGCGCCATTAATGTACATAGCGTTTATAAATAAATATATATATATCATTCAGATTTAACTCATTGAACATGTAACTGTTTATTTTCCCTACACTGCACCTTTATTTTCCCCCATGCTGCCGAAGACCGCGCGGAGGCGTGCGTACGCGGCGCAATCTTAATGCCTTAAGGCAATGATCGCAGCCATAGGCCGCGCGTGCGACAGCGCGAGGGGGCGCGCAGAGCGCGAGGGGGCACGCAGAGCGCGAGGAATCAGTTCAATTTGTTTCCACGGCGCGACGGCCAGGTCATGTGAGCGGTTCGCCCAATGAGGGCAAACCAGCTCCGTGACATCACGGCCACACCCCAGACATGCCCCCCCCCCATCACGTTTAGCCTGGCCAGAAAACGGTCCCGCTAAACGTGGGTGACATCACGTGCGCGCACACTCCTCCGCGCGGTCTTCGGCGGCATGGACGCAGCCTTAAGCTTCTCCTTTTAATGTAGAGCCAGGCATTAAAAGTAAATTTTGTCACTCATCAAGGGTTTCTCACTTCACAAGCCGGGACTTTAACCGCACAAAGGGCTCCCCTCTTAAACTGCGGCTTCGCATAACTACCGTTCTATGTGAGGCAGACACACGTGGGTAATAAAGTTACATTTTTATACCCGCAAGTGTTAACTTTCCGCTTTGATGGATATTAAAAAGTAACAAAGAGACAGAGGACAACAGAAACATCTGCTCAGTTGGTAACATTGTTACCACCAGGGAATAAATATCCGAATTAAGATGTGTTCTCATATGCAGGCCAGATGCCCTGTGACTGCAATTTATTTGATAATCCCAATATATCACATTTCTTATTTTAGACATAAAAATGGTTTCAATTAAGGCAAACGCAGAGACTTTGAACAAGGAACGCCTTTTTTGTCACTGTTACTAAGGAGTTATATAGGGCTGCACAGAGGTAACCCGAGAGAAATGTAGAAACGGAATTTGATGGCAGATAAGAATTACTCGGCCAACCAAGTCTGTCCATTTCCTATCTAGGTGGAAAATAGGTGGGGTTGCCAAGTGTCCAGCATTGAACTGTCCTGTATTTGGGCACTGTGTCCAGTAACAAATGAGAGGGAATACCTGACATGTATGTGTCCGGTATTACCTCTCTGGACATAGCGACCTGACCGGCTTGGGGGGCCGCGGGATTTCCCAGAGCAGGGAGAGAGCAGAGCAGCTTCCTCCATCCTGACTGGCTCCTGCTGGGCAATGCAGCCAATCAAGATGTCAGGAGCTCTGGGGGTGGGACCAAGGAGAGGAAGAAACAGCATGGAGCAGAGAGAGGAGAGGGGTGTGTGTGTGTGTGTGTGTGTGTCGAGCACGTCGCACCTTTCACCATTGTCTCTGGTATTTTTGGAGCAGCCTCCCGGCAACCCTAATAATAGGAGATAATATTAGGAGATACAGCACCATATTTACTAAGCAGTCATAGGTCACCTTCTTTTGCTGCAAGACACCTCACAGCTCATTGACTTGAATAGGTGGTAACTTGTCTTCCAGCTCAGTAAGGTGCCTTATGGCGCTAGACTGCTTAGTAAATATGGACCATTGGGGTCTATTGTCACTGGAAGACACAGAAGACATGCTGGAGGCAAGTATTTTTGCCTATCTGACGTCCCTCAGTGTCTCCTTTAGTGGCTCATCCTTCTCTTCACTCCCACTCACAGTTGGTATACCCCAGGGCTATGTTCTGGAACATCTACTCTTCCCCATTTATATATTTTACCTTGGAAAAAGAATACAGCCATTCGGTTCTCACTGCCACCTCTATGCTGATGATACTTTATGCTTGTCTAAATTTAGCATAGGTTGAACTTGATAGACGTACGTCTTTTTTGAACCTCATCTTCTATGTAATTATGTACTATGTACTATGTACTATGTAACATGTACTATGTAACTATGATACCATTTGAACAATGGGAAAACATTTGGGGATGCATAAAAATAAGGAATATGTAAGGAACAAAGCTCTCTCACAGGGAGAGCTGTTGGGAGAACCGTAGCCGAGGTAACAATCTCTAAAAAGAAAGAACTAAAAACACAGTGCCAGAAGGAAACAGTTTAGGGGTGCGCAAACTGGGGGGCGGGAGATTTTCGGGAGGGGAGGCGCTTACAGAGGCCCCACGCTCTTCCCCACAACATTTAAATGAAATGCTGGGGGGAACGCATGAACCTCTGTAACTCTCTCTTACCTGTTCTCCGGCGACGAGTCGTCATGGCAACACGGCGTCAAATCACGCCGCGGGGACAAATGGCAAAGCATTGCTATGGAAACCCGACGTCATGACTTCATATGACGCCGCCCATGCCAGAGAGCAGGTAAGGGGTGGGGCACGAGTAGGGAGGGGGAGAGCAGACAGGGTGGCGCCAACAGAAAAGTGTGCGCACCCCTGGTTTAGACTGTACCAAGTGACAGGGAGAAAGGAATGGCCCAAAGCCTGAGGGGTAGATACAAGGGGGTTGCTAAGGTAACAGATAGAAAACAGGAACAACTGAACAGGAGACAGAACAAACACGCTTTTTCCAGGACATGTATCCAACACCCTCCTTTCTTCTCTCTTTTACGTTCATCGTAGAATCGCATACTCAGGGGGCTGAAGTTGATAGCTAAATCCTTGCTGAGTAACTCCCCATCTACCCCCGTTACCACACACACACACACCACACAAACTCGACACACCGACACTACACACACACACACACACACACACACACACACACACACACACACACACACACACTATTTCTTCTGTCTCTCCTCCTTACCCATTTTAGATTGCAAGCTCTTTGGAACATGGACCCGCTTGTTGTCCCCAGTTCGTCTTAACTTATAAGTCCCAATTTTTGTTATACAAAGTCCTCCGTCTCACGTTGTCCCGCTCTGTGGAACATGCTGGTGCCAAACTAGACGAACACTAGAATGAGAGGCCATGCTCTGAAGGTACATGGGAGACTCAGGGGGATGTGAGGAAGTATTTCTGCACAGAAGGGGTCATGGATACATGGAATGGGCTCTCAGTAGAGATGTCAGAGGCTAATACAAGTAAGGGAATTCGATGCTAAAAAAGGCCATGGAGCAAATGTTGTGCGAGACTTCACAGCAGCTAGCAAAATGGGCAGACAAGGCGGGCGTAGATGGTCTTATCTTTGGTCAATTTCAATCGTACAACCCGAGCAAAAACAGCACATGATTTATCTAAGAAAATGGAATCCCATTAAAATCAATTTGCACTTTGATAAAGCGGGTGCTGTTTTTTTTGCACACGTTTAAAGCCGGGAGACTTTGTGTAAATAACCCTATTTGACAACAAGCGCTGTAGGTGTTTCCAATGGAAACCGTTGATGTCCACGTGGTGAATGTCCATATCAACCTTTGGTCCTCTGGATGTTTCAGGGCACCGGCAGAAGCTAGAGGAGCAAGCGGCAAAGTTTCCTGACCGGTTCAGTGATCTGGAACGCCTGCGCCAAAGTATTAGGGTGCAGTCCAACCCAAACCCACGAGGGGCACTGGGGAACCCGAACCACTTCAGCTCTCAGGCCCAGACCCAAATACAAGGTAAGGGGCGAATGTGTCGGTGGGACGGTGCAGTGTAGTGGTTAAGGGTATGGCTTTCAATACATGAGCCAATGTTACAGATTTTAGCAGACCTTATTACTCCGACTGGCGCGTTGCGTATATCCCGCTGCAAGCTGCCATTGCTTTGAGTAAGCCGCCCATGAAAAGGGGCCGCTGTACCCGCTGGAGTACGCCTATTGGTGCAATAACGGCAGCTACATCTGTATATAAAGCCATTTTATTCTTTGGGATACTGATCCTGCATTGTGTAGTGATGTCAAACCGGACCAAATAACCACACCATTACTGTTTAGAAGCAGACAATTGCCCCATTTGTAATAACCAACTAATGGGACAAGGGTTAACTCTTCATGTGCCCATGATGTTGGGCAATGTCATCTGGTGTTTTGAGCGTTGCTAGGGGAGTTGAGATCAGGGGTGAAGGAGGATCTCATTCTTCCATTCCTGACGTCAGGTGCCGGCCTCGGTCATGTGACCACTACTCTAGTCATCACATGACCCGGAAGCCAGAAGCACCCAAATGGTTTAAAATTTGACGGGAAAAGCAATATGTACCAAAAGAACATTACGGGCTGCTTAAAGAGGCACTTTTAATGGGTTTGAAGCAGGGGGATCACCTGCTCCTTTACCTCAGAAGGGGATTGCCGGTAGCAGCCCAGACCGGGCTTGGTGGGGTTATGGAAATGGCGACGTTAAATGTCCCGAGTCCTGCGGGCCAATAGGAAGCCGTGATGTCATCCCTTGCGGCTTCCTATTAGCCCGTGTGATGTGGGACATTTAAACTGTGCAGAGATACTGGCGCCCCCTATGGAGATAAGCATCTCGGGAAGCAAGGGGTCCCTGAGCTAGAATGAACGCAGTTGAGCTACAGAGACCCCCTGCTTCAGACCTCTGGCAGCGAAGCGGTTAGTCATGGCCGGGATGAGAAACAATACCTTTTCATCTCCGTGTGAAACACCCCCGGGGCAGAGCTTTTTGGCCCAAAATTAGACAGCACGGCGGAGTTTTGTCAGAAAGCCAAAGCTATTAAAGACCCAGCACGTGAATGCGTGTGTTTGCTCTGCAATGTGTGAGGTATACAGTATGCTGTTTACTGTTTACCAGTTACTCAATCTTGTACTAGGAGAGAGCGTAATGTGGGGGTGACTGGTATGTTGAGATCGCAAGGAATGGTTATTTGACCCTTCACTTGTGAAAAAAAACAGGAGACACTTGAAATCTTGGGTAGTGTGTCAGTGTGTATGTGTGTGTGTGACTGCAAGGAGAGTCAGTCTGTGTGTATCAGTGTATGTGTGTGTATCTGAGTCAGCCTCATGTGTGTATCTGTGTATGTGTGTGTATCTTAGTCAGCCTCCTGTGTGTATCAGTATATGTGTGTGTATATTAGTCAGCCGCCTGTGTGTATCTGAGTCACTCTGTGTGTATGTATGTATGTATGTGTGTATCTGAGTCAGCCTCCTGTGTGTATCAGTGTATGTGTGTATATCTTAGTCAGCCTCCTGTGTGTATCGGTGTATGTTTGTGTGTATCTGAGTTTGTCTGGTGTGTATCAGTGTATGTGTGTGTATCTGAGTCAGCCTCCTGTGTGTATCAGTGTTTGTGTGTATCTTAGTAAGCCTCCTGTGTGTATCAGTATATGTGTGTGTATCTGAGTCAGTCTGTGTGTATGTATGTATGTATTTGTGTGTATCTGAGTCAGCCTCCTGTGTGTATCAGTGTATGTGTGTGTATCTGAGTCAGTCTGTGTGTATCAGTGTATGTGTGTGTATCTGAGTCAGCCTCCTGTGTGTATCAGTGTATGTGTGTGTATCTGAGTCAGTCTGTGTGTATCAGTGTATGTGTGTGTATCTGAGTCAGTCTCCTGTGTGTATCAGTGTATGCGTGTGTATGTGTGTATCTGAGTCAGTCAGTCTCTGTGTGTATCTATCTGAGTCAGTCTGTGTGTATCAGTGTATGTGTATGTAGCTGAGTCCGCATCCTGTGTGTATCAGTGTGTATGTGTGTGTGTGTATCTGATTCAGTCTGTGTGTATGAATGTATGTGTGTGTATCTGAGTCAGCCTCATGTGTGTATCAATGTGTGTGTGTGTATCTGAGTCAGTCTGTGTGTATCAGTGTATGTATGTGTGTATATCTGAGTCAGCGTCCTGTGTGTATTAGTGTATGCGTATGTATCGGAGTCAGTTGGTTCTGTGTGTATCAGTGTATGTACTGTATGTGTGTGTATCCGAGTCAGTGTATGTGTGCCTGTGCATCTGAGTCAGTTCCCTCTGCATTTAATAGTATAGGAACTGTATGTGTAACTGTATATATGCATAAGCGCATGCATGTATGTGCGTATACATGTATGTACAATATGCACAAGAGAAGGCACATCTGTTCCTGTGTCTGCATGAGTGAGTGCAAGCCCTATTCTAATTATATTCTTCTTTATGGTCCTATAATGGGCCCCTAGAATCTTCGTCCCCTGTGACCCCTTGATACCCCAAGTCCCAAACTGCTCTACCTTCCAAAGCACTATAATTGTCCAATGGAATTTTCTTACAATATTATTCCGAGATGTGAGTACTTCCTACGCTCAAAGCTTAATTAGTGACCCAGTTTCCCATCAGCACACACATCACAACATATAGATTACAGTTTCCTTTCCACTGGTGCTCGGCTTAGAGATCTGGGCAGTCATTGAATTTCCTAAAGCCTTCTCTGATCAGTGGTAGGGAAATCAGCCCGGCTGCAAATTAACAGGGACAAGATCCCAGGCAGTTCAGGTACTAACATCTAGCAACAGATTGCTCCATGGAGACATTACAACGAGTTCTACAGGGCAGAGGTTTTTAAACCTTTCTTCAGTGGCAACTCTTGATATTACTAGGTGGCAGAGAAAAAGTTGGGAATAGGCAGTCATTTTTTGCTGTATTTTTTAGTTGAATTATTTTAGAAGGTTATTAAATTATATATATTCCAACGTTAAAATCAATAGTATTATTTCAAAATATATTCACGGACCCCTTTCAGCATGAAAGAGAAATACCATCTTTATTATGAAACCTCTTCATAGAACATATGTACTGTACATGATTGAACATAATGGGGTCAATGTCTGAACGTAGAGAAACGTGAGTTTAGACGCACTGCTCTGTGTTTTGGAGCATCTGATGCAGAATGTTAGACGTACACCACTTCAGTTATGGAGGATTTTTGGGGCAAATAAAAAAGAAACTGAATATGATACATATCATTATAATCTGTGCGCCATATAACTTCTCCCTAACTCCTCCTACTGACTCTCCCCAAGGTGCAAGCTGGGACAGAGACGCAGAATGTGATACATCTCATTATAACCTGTGCGCCATGTAACTCCCCCCCAACTCCTCCTACTAACTCCCCAAGGCGCAAGCTGGGGCAGAGACGCAGAATGTGATACATCTCATTATAATCTGTGCACCATGTAACTCCTCCCAACTCCTCCTACTGACTCTCCCCAAGGTGCAAACTGGGGCATATGGGGGAATGTATAAGCAAAATTCTATGATACATAATTGCTCGGTGAAAATACCCTGATTTTGCTCCAAAATGGCCTTGATATTTAGAAATCTTCACTTCTATACCCACACATATAGATACCGAGGGGCTATTTATAAAGTTCGTTTTGGAATAAAATAGAAACAGAGTGTTATTTACATTTTACGTCTGTCTCAATAGTACATTATATAACATTATGTATCAAATGAGGTGTCACTGTGCATTGCTTTTCTACCTTTTGGTAGAGATGTGCGCACTTGGCCAAATTCGGGTTTGCCTGTGTCGTGCAAACGTTTTAAAAAAAAGGTCGAAATTAGCAAAACGTTTGCAAGAACTTTTTAACTAAAAAAAGTTACAAAATTGACAACGTAGAAGAAAAATTAAAAAAAAAAATTGCTGCAGAGATGAATCTACCGTGAAAGATGTGGAGAGATACATGTCAACATAACTGAGATACCTGGGATATAAGCTAATTTAATTATGGACAAGAAGCAAAGAGTGAGTCACTGTGAGTGCATGTCATTACCCAGAATCCCCTGCTGCAGTGGAAGCACTGTATGCTGGGAGATAATGGGGAAAAGCAGGGTTGCGTGTGAATGTGCTCACAAGTGGGATTCCTATTGGCTGCCATTTATATATGCAAATGTGCTCATTTCCCAGATGTGTGTTGACGTCACCAGTTTTTTTCCCACATCATATATAGATGAGTATTTTGAGAGGTGTACAAATCAATAGTTATTCTTCTAAACAAGGCTCTTCCTTGCTGAGTTTCTCTCTCGTAGTTCAGGCGGTGGGGACTTTTACTAAGTGAACTTTTCACAAGTTTGATTTTTCGCAACGTTTGCAAATGGAGGTGAAAAGTTTACCCGCTTCTACCTTTGAATGCTGTAGCTTCAAGAAGAAAAGTCTGAGATGGAATAAACTTTTCCTGTTTAATAATCTGCATCGTCTGCATCGAGTTTCGGAAATTCCTGCTGATATTTGATGCAAACACAAGCAGAAAATGTTCCAACCTACCCAAAAAAAAAAAACACCTCCTTTTTTCATTTCTACATCATCGTCCTACACTCCAGCGGGTTCAGAATGAGTCTCCATAATGGGGTGCTCATATCTACATTGTACACAGGCTGAAGAGTATATTAGTGTTAAAAACACCAGCCTTTAATGTGGGGGAAATGAAATCCGAGCATTAGCCCTGCTTGTGACATTGGGAGGGTCACTTTTTCTCACTTTCCCAGGTACCAAAACCCGATTGCAAAGTTCTTTGTTACAGTGACTTATAATGCCTGCAAAATGGTTTGTACAACACTGTGTAATCTGACAGTGAGATATATATATATATATACACGACACACACACACCAACACACCACAACACACACACACACACACACACAGCACACACAGCACACACACACACACACACACACACACACTATATACATATATACAAGAACCCCAGCTAGCTCAGCCAGAGCAGCTACCGGCACTCCCTACGGAGGTAAATATCACGGGAAGCCGGGGGTCGCTGGAATTGAAATGAATGGACTTCAGCTCTGCAGACCCCCTGCCTCAATCCTATTTAAAAGCAAAAATAATAATAATTTTTTTTTTTCAAAATGCGTTGCTTGGAGAGGCAGGTAAAAAAATATATGTTATCTTAACCTCATCAGTGTAATCGGCTGCCTAATAAAGATTTCTCTAAAGTAACTGTTAGAAATGATTATGTTTCCCTTTTCTCTGGGTCAGCTGAAGTTAAGCCTATCGGCTACGTCCGTTTATCTGTTTGGCTAATGATGGCTGCATAATTACTATACAAACGTTGGACAAAACAAACAAAAGAAAAAGAACATTGTTCCGCTAGTGTTGAGGTCATCGCCAAAACATTAGGTAAAGATGGTAAAACCCTGCAACGTTTGTGCTTACCACGGGAATGTTGAAAGTTGACAAAATTAGGTAAAAAATGCTACTATTTTGAAAAGGCGTCAGTCAGCCTCATCTAACCCATTTAACATGTGAGATAATGTTCTTAATTTACATTTGTCCTAAAATTGGCAGACCCATTGAGTTAAATATAGGTGATAAACACTATATAAAAAATTATATATATATATATATGTATTTATTTTTACTTTTAATGCGCAGTAATCACATAATTTGGTGTGTTTTTACAATCTTTAGCTAATCTCTTTTGGGATAAGACTGTTTGTATAGAAACATTGTCAATCCAAATGTTTTTTTTCTTATTTTGTTTTAGTGCAACTAATTACGCTGCCATCATTAGCCATAGCTGTCCTTTTGCCTCCGGAATAAACTAGAAGAAGAAAATAAAAACATATACATTTTTCACAATACACTTATAATAATTTTTTAAAAAATGGCTTCAAAGTAGCAATCTGCCTTTGTTAACCCCCCTTTATTTACAGGATTGGAACCTGGGGGTTCCCCCTGAGCTGAACTGTGACATACCAGTGCAGTTACCGGTATTACTTCCTGGTATGGTAAGAGGGATTTAAACGGTCTTCCAATAGGAAGCCGCTGATGATGTGGCGGCTTCCTATTGGCCTGAGATTAGGCAGCCATTTTTATTTCCCCTGGAGGAAGATTAAAACCCAGCAACTTCCCTTGTAAGAATGTCGGGAACCGTTAACCCCCGAATTGGGGGTTAATAAAAGGGGGTGAGGAGGGGGGGGAGGAGGGGGTTTGAATCATTCTATGGAGGCTGATTACATTGCTACGTTGTGTAAATGGATGTTGTATTGCTACGTGGGGCTGCTTATCCCAGCACACATTGCGAAGGAGCCTGCACTGCAGTATTTTCATGCTGAGTTTGGTGGAAACATTTGAAGCTGTCAGAGGACAGGCGGCCTGAACAGCGTTCTGCCTCTGTGCGGTGATTGCGTCTGACATGTGGTAGCAAACACAGGCATTCCCCTTTCCCGCAAGAATCCTAACTGTGTGAGATGCAATGTACACAGTTATTTTATTACGGGTTTCTCTGAGCCGGAGTGGGAAGTTTCCAGCGTCCTGAGTGTTAACGGGTGGCCAAAAGTTAAAGGTTTTTTTGTAGCTGGTGAGATGGTATTTGTATACTATATATACTCGGAGGCGTCAACCCTCAAAGGCCCAGATTAGTGCTGTTTGGGGGGTTCCAGACCACTCAATGGTACTTTAATAGAAAAGTTCTGATTTTTATCAGTGGGTCTCCATTGCAGTCTAGGAGACACTGATACCAAAATGCCATGAGACTGTGTCCAAATCAGTGAGACTCACAGAAGCACAGTGGGTTTGTGTGTGTATCAGTGTGAGTTAGTGTGTCTACATCTGTATCAGTGTGAGTTAGTGTGTCTGTATGTGTCAGTGTGAGTTAGTGTGTCTATATGTGTATCAGTGTGAATTAGTGTGTCTATATGTATCAGTGTGAGTTAGTGTGTCTATATGTGTATCCGTGTGAGTTTGTGTGTCTATACGTGTATCAGTGTGAGTTAGTGTGTCTATATGTGTATCAGTGAGTTAGTGTGAGTTAGTGTATCAGTGAGTTAGTGTGAGTTAGTGTGTCTATATGTGTATCAGTGTCTATATGTGTACCAGTGTGTCTATATGTGGACCAGTGTGTCTATATGTGGACCAGTGTGTCTATATGTGGACCAGTGTGTTTATATGTGTACCAGTGTGTCTATATGTGTATCAGTGTGTCTATGTGTGTACCAGTGTGTCTATATGTGTACCAGTGTGTCTATATGTGTATCAATGTGTCTATATGTGTATCGGTGTGTCTATATGTGTATCGGTGTGTCTATATGTGTATCGGTGTGTCTATATGTGTATCGGTGTGTCTATATGTGTATCGGTGTTTCTATATGTGTATCGGTGTGTCTATATGTGTATCGGTGTGTCTATATGGGTATCAGTGTGTCTATATGGGTATCAGCTGTGTCTATATGTGTATCAGTGTGTCTATATGTGTCCCAGTGTGTGATAGTGACTTTGTGCAGTGGCTATATGTGTATCAGTGTGTGATAGTGACTTTGTGCAGTGGCTATATGTGTATCAGTGTGTGATAGTGACTTTGTGCAGTGGCTATATGTGTATCAGTGTGTGATAGTGACTTTGTGCAGTGGCTATATGTGTATCAGTGTGTCTATATGTGTCCCAGTGTGTGATAGTGACTTTGTGCAGTGGCTATATGTGTATCAGTGTGTGATAGTGACATTGTGCAGTGGCTATATGTGTATCAGTGTGTCTATATGTGTCCCCAGTGTGTTATGTACTTTGTGCAGTGGCTAACCTCCATTGTTCTTTTCAGGATTGGAAACCGCGTGTCCTCCAGAACTGAACCGCTCCATTTTCAGCTCCGGAGACCCACTGGTTCCCGTGATACCTACTGGTGAGTTACGGTGAAGTTACTGGTGAGTTACTGGTGAATTACTGGTGAAGTTTACTGGTGAAGTTACTGTGAAGTTACTGGTGAAGTTACTGTGAGTTACTGGTGTAGTTATGGAAACTGGTGAGTTACTGGTGAAGTTACTGGTGAAGTTCTGGTGAAGTACTGGAATCTGGTAGTTACGTGAATTACTGGTGAGTTTACTGGTGGAAATTCTGGTGAAGTTACTGGTAAGTTACTGGTGAAGTTTCTGGTGAGTTACTGTGAATTCTGGTGAAATTACTGGTAATTCCTGGTGAAAGTTTAACTGGTGAAATACTGGTGAAGTTACTGGTTAAGTTACTGGTTAGAGTTACTGGTGAAAGTTACTGGTGAAATTACTGGTGAAATTACTGGTGAAGTTACTGTTGAATTACTGGTGAAGTTACTGGTGAAATTCTGGTGAAATTACTTGGTGAGTTTACTGGTGAAATTACTGGTGAAGTTTCGACTGGTGAAATTACTGTGAAGATACGTGGTGAAGTTACTGGTGAAGTTACTGGTGAAGTTACTGGTGAAATTAACTGGTGAAATTACTGGTGAAGTTACTGGTGAAATTACTGGTGAAGTTACGTGTATTCCTTCCTGGTTTTGAATGGAGATTTAAATGGCCGTCCAATAGGAAGCAGCCGAACCGATATGCGGCAAGCCGAATTGGGCGTCATGGTAATTCCCCCTAGAGAGAGTTACCCCAGTAACTTCACTGGCACCTCGGGTACCGATAGGGTCCCCGAACTGAACATAGTGGGTGTTTGACTCAGGACCCCCGATTTCCATCCGGTAAAACAAAAAAGGGGGGTTAAAAAAAATGAATGTGAGGAACTGCTCCTCTATACGTTTGAATTTGGGAGGGGGTCGTGGTGCTGAGTGCCATGGTCCCTGCGCGGTGCCGCCATGTGATCGCTTTCAGCAGGGCCAGCATGATGCGGTGCCGGGCGTGTGCCTTTGTTACAGAGACCCCGCACTCTCTCCCACAACAATTAACGGTGGGCCAGGGGGAGCGTGCGGGGCCTCTGTACTCTCTTACCTTGTCCCTTGCGGCATCTCCCCCTGTATGGTCCTCTTCATTATAGCGCCCGCCATGTCAATTGGTGCCAATTTTTCCATGCCCACGGGACACCACGGCACCAGGTGGTATCACATTGCCGTAGACAACGGGAAACCGGCGTACGCCAGACTTTGCCGTAACGCTGTGTTGCGCAGTCACGTCACTGTGTGTCCTGTTCGTCATGGCAGCGGCACGCATTTCACATCACGGAGCCCTAATGACAGGACCATGCAGGGGGGAATCCCGGAGAGAGAGAATGCCGGGAGGAGATGCCGCCAGCCGCCACACGCCTCAGAGAGGTAAGCGCCGAGGCCCTGCACATGTCACTGCACCGACCCCCGCAAACATCCCAGTCGGCCTGGGATTTCGTAGCGGTGCCGTGATCGCGGCGGGCCATTTTGGAGGAAACGGAAGAGGAAGGATCCTCCTCCTTCTCCTCGCTGGGCAGATGGCTCTGGTGCCCATGGAACGGAGGCCGAAACCCGGGAAAAAACGACCGCTTTGAGCCTGATGATGTCACCGCGTCATGCGGCTCCCGGAGTGCCATCCCCACAATGTAGACTTCGTCCTGGTGCATTCAGAGGGTTTAAAGATCACAGATGCTGGCTTAGAGGTCTGCAGCTGTAAATGGCCCCGTTAACCTCTTTGGTTTCGCAATGCATTGTCGCCCCAGCCCGGCAGTGCAATGTTTTTTATGAATCCCATCCGCTCTGTTATTGAGCAAAGCATTCTGGGGCCAAAACCACACAAAACCTTTGGTTAGGAGCCAATGCTCTTATGAAATATCTCCTTTCCTCTGGGGACTTGAGTGGGCACTGCACAAAGTAAAATAAACACTTTGTTGCAATACAATTGTTCTAGCGTTTCAGATGATTACAATATTAACCCCTCTTTTGCTTCGGGAACTGACAACCTGTCGAAAAGTTCACAAACCCGCAAAATATTCATAAAACTTGGAGCCAAAAGCGGAAGCGAAATGTGCCCAATTGTTCATATTCACTATTGTTTATTGTTTCAGGTGGCGAGTTCCGCACGTTTTTTAGGCCTGTAAAAATGTGCACCATCACATTACTGCTCTCATAAAGTTCTTGCAGCTCGCAATAAATATGTTATACCGATTTGATGTGGAGATGGCAGTTACTGCAGCGGTGGGCAACATGATACACATCAAGGGCTGCAACTGTGGCCCTTCAGCTCCTAAAAGGAGCAGCATAGTCTTTTGTCATATAACCGCTCCCTATCCAACCCAACTCCTGCTATCTCTCCATAATAGACAACGCTCCCTATAACTCCAACTCGTGCTATCTCTCCATATAACCCTCCCTATAACTCCAACTCCTGCTTTCTCTCAATAACCGCTCCCATAACTCCAACGCTCGCTATCTCTCCATATAACCTCTCCCTATAACCTCCAACTCCTGCTATCTCTCCATATAACCTCCCTAATACTCCAACTCCTGCTATCATCTCCATATAACCTCTCCCTATAACTGCCAACCCTGCTCTCTCTCATATAACCCTCCTTAACTCCAACTCCTTGCTATCTCTCCATATAACCCTCCCTATAAACGCAACTCCTGCTATCTCTCCCTATAAACCGCTCCCTATAACTCCAACTCCTGCTATCTCTCCATACACCTCCCCTAAATAACTCCAACTCCTGCTATCTCTCCATATAACCTCCCCTATAACTCCAACTCCTGCTATACTCTCCATATAACCTCTCCCATAACTCCAACTCCAACTCCTGCTAATCCTCCCTATAACCCTCTCCCTATAACTCCCCCACTCCTGCTATCTCTCCATATAACCGTCTCGGCCTATAACTCCAACTCTGCTATCCTCTCCATATACCCGCTCCCATATAACTCCAACTCCTGCTATCTCTCCCATATAACCTCCCCTATAACTCCAACTCCTGCTCCTCTCCATTACCGCTCCCTATAACTCCAACTCCTGCTATCTCTCCAATATACCCTCTCCCTATAACTCCAACTCCTGCTATCTTCCCCATATAACCGCTCCCTATACTCCAACTCCTGCTATCTCTCCTATGAACCTCCATCCCTATAACTCCACAACTCCTGCTATCTCTCCATATAACCGCTCCCTATAACCAACTCCTGCTATCTCTCCATATAACTCGCCCTATAACTCCAACTCCTGCTATCTCTCCATATAACCGTCACGTATAACGCCAACATACTCCTGCTATCTCTCCATATAACCTCTCCTATACCTTTCATCTACTCCATATAACCGCTCCCATAACTCCAACTCCTGCTATCTCTCCTATAACCGCTTCCCTATACTCCAACTCCTGCATCGCTCTCATATACCTCTCCCTATACTCAACTCCTGCGATATCTCGCCATATATAACCTCTCCCTATAACTCCACTCCTGCTATCCCCATATAACTCCTCCCATCCTCCAACTCCTGCGACTCCATATAACCTCTCCCTATAACTCCAACTCCTGCTATCTCTCCATATAACCCTCCCTATAACTCCAACTCCTGCTATCTCTCCAATACACCTCTCCCTATAACTCCAACTCCTGCTATCATCTCCATATAAACCTCTCCCTATAACTCCAACTCCGGTCTATCTCTCCATATAACCGCTCCCTATAACTCCAACTCCTGCTATCTCTCCATATAACCTCTCCCTATAACTCCAACTCCTGCTATCTCTCCATATAACCGCTCCCTATAACTCCAACTCCTGCTATCGCTCCATATAACCCTCTACCCTATAACTCCAACTCCTTGCTATCCTCTCCATATAACCGCTCCCTATAACTCCAGCCTCCTGCTATCTCGTCCCATAAACCGCCTCCCTATAACTCCAACTGCCTGCTATCTCCCATATAACCCTCCTATAACTCCAACTCCTGCTATCTCTCATATAACCGCTTCCCCCCCTATAACTCCATCTCCTGCTATCTCTCCATAAACCCTCCCTATAACAACTCCAACTCTGCTATCTCTCCATATAACCGCTCCCTATAACTCCAACTCCTGCTTTCTCTCTCATATACCGCCCCTATAACTCCACTCCTGCATCTCTCCATATAACCTCCTCCCTATACTCCAACTCTGCTATCTCTCCTCATAACCTCTCCCTATAGCTCCAACTCCTGCTATCTCTCCCATATAACCTCTCCCTATACTCTCCAACTCCGCTATCTCTCCATAAACTCTCCCTACTACCTCCATACCTCTGCTATCTCTCCATATAACCTCTCCCTATAACTCCAACTCCTGCTATCTCTCCAGTAACACTCTCCCTATAACTCCCAACCTCCTGCTATCTCTCCATATACCTCTCCCTAATAACTCCAACTCCCTCTCCTCCAATATAACCGCTCCCTATAGACGCCAACTCCTGCTATCTCTCCATATCCCTCTTTCCCTATAACCCCAACTCCTGCTATCTCTCCATATAACCCTCCCTATACTCCAACTCCTGCTATTCTCTCCATATAACTCTCCCTATAACCCAACTCCTGCTAATCTCCTCCATATAACCACCGCTTCCCTATAACCCAACTCCTACTCCTGCTATCTCTCCATATAACCTCTCCCCTATAAAAACTCCCACCTGCTATCTCTCCATATAACCTCTCCCTATAACTCCAACTCCTGCTATCATCTCTCCAAAAACCTCTCCCTATAACTCCAACTCCTGCTATCTCTCCATATAACCGACTCCTATACCTCCAACTCCTGCTATCTCTCCATATCAGAACCGCTCCCTATAACTCCAACGCCTGCTATCTCTCCATATAACCTCTCATTAACTCCAACTCCTGCCATCCTCTATCTCTCCATATACTCTCCCTATATACTCCAACTCCTGCTATCCCTCCATATAACCTCTTCCCTATAAACTCCACTCCTGCAATCTCTCATATACCTCTCCCTATAACTCCAACTCCTGCTATTCTCTCCATATAACCCTCCCTATAACTCACAACTCCTGCTATCTCTCCATATAACCTCTCCCTATACCCAACAAAACGTCCTGCTATCTCCATATACCTCCTCCCTATAACTCCAATTCCTGCTATCTCTCCATATAACCCAGCTCCCTGTATCAAACCTCTCCTATAACTAAATCCTGCTATCTCTCCATTACCTCTCCCTATAACTCCACACTCCTGTCTTATCCTCCATATAACCTCTCCCTATAACTCCAACTCCTGCTATCTCTCCATAATAACCCTCTCCTATAAGCTCCACTCCTGCTATCTCTCCATATAACCTCTCCCTATAACTCCAACTCCGCGCTATCTCTCCATGATACCCCTCCCTATAACTCCAACTCCTGCTATCTCTCCATACTACCTCTCCCATAACTCCACTCCTGCATCTCTCCTATAACCCTCCGCCTATAAACTCCAACTCCTGCTATCTCTTCTCCTATAACCCTCGCCAAC
>CM071572.1:77794215-78077862 GCA_036426205.1 Ascaphus truei
CAGCGCAACAACCAAATTTGCGACGCGCACATCGCAACGCCTGCTGGATTGAAACTCTAAGGCCGAACGCCTGCTAATCTCCATAAACCTCTCCCTATAAACTCCTCTATCTCTCCAGATAACCGTCTCCTATAAACTCGCCTATCTCTCCATATAACCTTCCCATAAACTCCTGATCTCTCCATATAACCTCTCCCTATAAACTCCTCTATCTCTCCATAAACCTCTCCCTATAACTTCCTCCATCTCTCCATATAACCGCTCCCCTTAACTACACTCTATCTCTCCCTATTGAACTTTCATCGCTATCTCTCCATATAAACCGCCCTCGCACCGGACGGCCAACGCGCGAGCCACAGGATGAAGCGCGGCTCACGGCCGGGAGCGCGACCAAGAAACCGCGCCCGGAAGAAGCCAGCGCCAAGACCCGGCCCCGGAGAACGCCAACGCCGCAGCGCGCCAGAGAACCGCGCCAGAGACGCCCGCGAGGCGAGCCCGGAGAAGCCTCACGAGCCGCCAAGACCGCGGCCACGAGAACGCTCCGCAGCGCGCAAGAAGAAAGCCGCCGATGTGCGGCGACAGAGGCCGCGCCCGAGAACGCCGCCGAGCGCCCAGGGAACGCCGCGAGCGCCCATGAGAAAACCGCGTCCCGAGAGACGCCGCCGAGGTCCAGAGAACTCGGCCCGAGAAAACGCCGCCGAGCGCGCCCCAAGACAGGGCGCGAGCTCGCCCAGATATACCTCTCCCTAAAACTGCCTCCGATCGCTCCATAATAACCTCTCCTATAAACTCCTCCGTGAGCTCGCCAGTAGAACCGCTCGCCCTATAACTCTCCTATCTTCTCCTATATATACCTTCTCAAATACCGCCGATCTCCAATTAACTCTGTAAATCCTCTATAAGAACCTGTCCCCTATAACTCCTCCTATCTCTCAATATAACCGCTCCCTACTACCTCGCATCTCGCAATATAACCGCTAGCCTATAACTCCCCTATCTCTCATAGAACCCTCCCTATGAACTCTCTATCTCCCATATAACCCTCCCTATAACTCCTCCTATCTCTCCATATACCCCCCTTAACTTATCCTCCAATAACCCCTATAAGCCTCTTATATTCCATTATAACCGCTCCCTATGAACGGTCCGCCGAGCGCGCCAGAGAGAGACGCGCCCGAGAAAACTCCGCCGAGAGCGCGCATGAGATACGCGCCAGAGAACGCAGCCGAGCGCGCCGATGAAAAGCGGCCCGAGAACGCCGCCGAGCGCGCCAGAGAACCGGGTCGCCCGTAGAACGCACGCCGCGCGCGCAGAAACCGGCCCGAGAAGCCGCCGAGCGCGCCAGAGAACCCGCCCGAGAACGCCCGGAGCGCGCCAGAGAACGCGCCCGAGAACGCCGCCGTACGACGCCAAGAGAACGCCGCCCGAGAACAGCGCGCCGAGGCGCGCCAGAGAAAGAACCCCGCCCGAGAACGCCGGCGAGTCGCGCCAGAGAACCCGCGCCCGAGAACGCCCAGAGCGCGCCAGAGAACCGCCCAGCGAAACGCCGCGAGCGCGCCAGAGAACTCGCGCCCGATAACCGCCGAGACGCGCCCAGGAGAACGACCCCGAAGGCCGCGAGCTAAGTAACGCGCCGCCGAGCGCGACGAAGGCTAGAGCATACGCGCCGAGAACGCCGCCATGCGCGCCAGTAACGCTAGGAACCCCAGCGCCCGGAGAACCCCGAACCGCCGAGCGCGCAGAGACCTGCGCCGAGAAACGCGCCGAGCGCGCCAGAACCGAAAAGCGCCGCAGCCGCCGGGATGGCACAACGCCCCGAGCGCGCCAGAGAAGCCGGCCCGAGAACGCGACGCCGAGCGGGCCAGAAACCCGGCCGAGAACGGCCGACCGAAGCGCCCAGAGAACCGTCCCGGCAGCCGAGGAGAGAACGGCCGCCGAGACGGCAGCACGAGGCGCAGTGAGAAAGCGCCCGAGAACGACGCCGAGCGCGCCAGGAGAAACGCGCCGCGAGAACGCCGACGCAGAGCCAGAGAACCCCGCCGAGAAATGGCCGTGCCGAGAGCGCCAGAGAAATTGCCGAGTCCAGAGAACCGCCGCGCAGAGCTCCATATAACCGCGCCTATACCTCTCCTATCTCCGTCCGAAAAACCCCTCACTTATAAACTCTCGGATGCTCTCCATTATAACCTCTCCCTTTAAACGTCTCCGATCTCTCCATATAACCGCTTCCCTTATACTCCTCCTTAATTCTTCTCCATATAACCGCCTCCCATATAGTCCTGCCTTCTCTCCGATTATAACCTCTCCCTTATTACTCCTCCTATCTCTCCAGATAACCATCACTAGTAACATCTTGCTATTTACCATGAAAACGTCGACTATAACTCCTCCTATCTCTCAATATAACCTCTCCATATATTACCTACTCATATTGAGAGGAAAGAGAACAAATTAAAGATAAAAACGGTCCGGTGAAGATATATCAAGTATAGAAATATAGTAATAGAATAATCAAGAGAGCAGAAAGATAAAAGATCAAATATTGATAGATAATAGCGACTATCTCAAATATAACCCCTAGATAGCACTAATAATATCTATCCATATAAAAATATCAATATAAATACAATCATATCTGACTCCATATCTCTCCATATAACCTCTCCCTATAACTCCTCCTATCTCTCCATATAACCTCTCCCTATAACTCCTCCTATCTCTCCATATAACCGCTCCCTATAACTCTATTCTATCAAAGGTGGTGGGGGAAAAAACAACAGCAGATTTGTCAAGAAAGAGAAACCCCCATTAAAAACAATGTGGGTTTTTTTTGTTTCATGTGATAAATCTGATAAACGAGACTTGGATACATTTAGTTATTTGGGAATCATTTTTCCCCGTTCCTCTGATCAGTGGCAAAACTGGGGCAAAAATAGCAGCACCAGATCTGTCAATGATGAAAAATGCAATTGTAATCAATATGGGTCGATAATTCCACCGAAATCCTCTTTATACCGCTTTCCAAATCGCGAGATGCTAAAGCGCGAGATGTTAAATCAGTCGAAACAAACACAGAAGGGTCTATATATTACATTTCTTTTGCTGAAAAACTCAGGCAAAACCAGTGCAAGAATCGGCAGCAGATTTAGCAAAGGGGGAAATCCCATTGCTTTCAATCTGAGTCCTCTCTTTATCAATCTGGTGCTGTGTTTTTAGACTAGCTTTGTAGATAGATAAGATAGACAGATGGGTAAGAGATAGATATATAGATAGAAAGATAACAGATAGTCAGATGGGTGATGGATGAATTGATAGATAGATAGATGATGGTTGGATACAGATTGATAGATAGATACAGATTGATAGATACATACAGATTGATAGATAGATACAGATTGATAGATAGATACAGATTGATAGATAGATATAGATTGATAGATAGATACAGATTGATAGATAGATACAGATTGATAGATAGATACAGATTGATAGATAGATACATATTGATAGATTGATAACAGATAGTCAGATGGGTGATGGATGGATGGATGGATAGATAGATAGATAGATTCAGATTGATAGATAGATTCAGATTGATAGTTAGTCAGATGAATAATATAAGCTGTTTGGGACACAAACTCCATACCCGTTTAATTACCTGTACCATGTGCTGCACATTACCAGCGCTATATGAGAACAAACTCAATATCACAAACACTGTATGATTCGCAGTGTACAGGAGTGTACACGAGCCTAATTACAGACACAGGGCTGGGACCTATAGTAATTCTTCATGCTTCAAAAAAGCCAAGAGTGCTCCCAACGCAGACAGACGTTACGTGCAAAGGGTTACTAACTGGCGGCCCCGCTGCTGAACCTCGCCTTTCCTTTGCTCCTATTAACATGCATTAACATGTATATAAATACTACATCGCTCAGGTTTATTATCTCCCGTACATCTGCTTAAGAAAAGGCTTCTAGTGTTTCCATGGCTGGTGTGAAAATAAAGCCTGGTTGTTTGAACTGGAAGATAACTACACGCCTTGTACGGACGGAGGCAGCAGTCTGAATGGCAGTGGCACAATTAAAACGCCAGGATCGAGCTTACTCCTTAGGGAGCCAGATCCTACTCCCGGGACGCGGGCGCTGCTAATCAGGGCGCTGACCTCCGCGTGGCTCCTGCCTAATGTACACACCACACGTTCCCAATCTCCAACCCCAAACATTGACATTTCCCTTGATACTGCGGGTCAGATTGGAAGTGCTTTGGCACTTGGTTCTGTCTCACAATGGCTAAATTCTTATGGCTAAATGGGCTTATTCAGTTAGGGCAGCAGCTGGTGTGATTTTGAGAAGAAAATAAACATTTCCTTGAACTATTTTGATTGGCAAAGGAGGAGCTGGAGCACTGGGATCCGGGTGCCGGGCTATAGAATGTATCCGTGGGCGAGTCCAGGTCCCGAAAACTGGGGGGTGGATTCTGGGTATTACTATATATATATATATCAAAAACAAATACTCTATACAGTTCTGTGGCTAACGAAATGCTTTTATTTGTGCGAGCTTTCGAGATACACTGATCTCTTCTTCCGGCGATGTTACAAATCAATAAATGGTGCAATGGTGATGTTGATATGGGGGTCTCCGGCTGCTCTCAAAAGGGATCCGTTGGAATCTACAGAAAAGAGAGAGGAGAGAGCGCACGCCCCATAGTATAAAACCGTATATTTAATGATGGGAAAGGAGGGAGAGGGAAGAAAATGACTCACAAGGGTACAAGAATTAAAGCGTTTTGTGAAATATCACCACCATCCGGTATCTGCAGTGGGATCAAAAGTCCATCAGTCTCATAGAGATGAAGGGGCAGTGATCCGTCAGGATTTCCAGGGTGCCTCCGATATTCACAGCAAACGTCTCAGGATTCCAGAGAATGTCTCCTGTGCTGGATGGCCACTTTACTGTTGCGCGCTCGAACCGGCCTGCTTCTGCACATGCACGTAATGTCCGTGCGTGATGCGTGATGACGCTCCCTGACGCGTTTCGTCGCACACGGGCGTCTTTTTCAAAGGGTGATGAGGAAGGGATGCTGGGATATGTATATATACCCTAATGGTATCCTAGCAACCCCTAAATCCAGCTGATTGTGAGTAAGCTATAGGTGCACACTCAATAAACTAATACATACCGCACTAATGATAAACAGAACTATGAAGAGAAAACAAAAAGGCTAATAATAAACAATTTGTAGTGATCAAATGACTAAGTTGAAAACTATAAATAAACTCATATACATAACACACACATTTACAAGATCAGTCAAGTGAGTAAAAACATATTAAAATTGGGTAAATAGTATCTAATTAGGTAAATAATGTCTAATACACATAACGACATCACGCACGGACATTATGTCATTACGCATGCGCAGAAGCAGGCCGGTTCGAGCGCGCAACAGTAAAGCGGCCATCCAGCACAGGAGACATCCTCTGGAATCCTGAGACGTTTGCTGTGAATATCGGAGGCAGCCTGGAAATCCTGACGGATCACTGCCCCTTCAGACTGATGGACTTTTGATCCCACTGCAGATACCGGATGGTGGTGATATTTCACAAAACGCTTTTATATCTTGTACCCCTGTGAGTCATTTTCTTCCCCCTCCCTCCTTTCCCATCATTAAATATACGGTTTTATACTATGGGGCGTGCGCTCTCTCCTCTCTCTTTTCTGTAGATTCCAACGGATCCCTTTTGAGAGCAGCCGGAGACCCCCATATCAACATCACCATTGCACCATTTATTGGACATTTTGAAAGGACTGGTTTTTATTTCTTTCCCTTCTCTATTCACAGTTTGATGTTATAATTGGATTTTATTTAGCACTATTCTATTATTATTATTATATTAGGCACTTGCATATTGATCATAGGGGTTTATATTTAGTATCTCCTATTTTTATTTTATTTTGATTATTATCACCTAGGCGCTGCTTATTGTTCTTTTTTGTGTGTCTCTTATATAATATATATATATATATATATATATTATAGATATATATATATATATATATATATTATATATATATATATATATACATACAGAGAAAGATCAGTGAAAGTAAGGCGGGTGGATTTTGTGGCATAACTAGATTATATTTATAATATATATGTGGGTGTGTATATATAAAATAAAAATATATGTGGGTGTGTGTGTATATATATATATATATATATATATATATATATACAGAGAAAGATCAGTGAAAGTAAGGCACTCCTATAATAACTTTGCCAGGATATCATGGATGTGAAGGTATGTATAGCATAAAAGCAAATTACACAGCGTTGGGAATGAAACGTCTATCACTATGTAAATAAACTCCACTTATTGAAGTCCAAGTGTGCTGGATCGATTTCGCTTTTATGCTATATATACACAGTGAGAAAAAGTTTGTGAACCGCAAAGATAATTACGGAAATTCCATAGTTTTTCCATGATAACCTTCTTGAATCAAAACCAGTCTTTTCTTAAATATCAAATAGGAATTATATTAACCAATTCCATGTCTTTTTAAACAAAATTATGTATGAATTAGACAAACAATGAGTAATTGTGAGTCAGGGTATGTACAAAAGTAAGTGAAACCCTGATTTTATCAGCTAAATTAAATAGGATAATTAGAATCAGGTGTTTAAATAATCAGGTGTGAGTTTGGGAGGCTCCACCCAATATAAAGATCAGAAACTTTGTGAGTTTGGTCTTCATTGTACAGGTGTGTGGAAACACCTCATGCCACGAACAAAAGAAATCTCTGAGGGCCTCAGAAAAGCAGTTCTTGATGCTCATCAGTCTAGAAAGGATTACAAAACTATTTCTAAGTATTTGGGGCTCCACCAATCCACTGTCAGACAAATGGAGAAAGTTCAAGACCACAGTTACTATACCCAGGAGCAGTCGTCCTACCAAAATCTCTCCAAGAACAAACCGGCAAATCATTCAGGAAGTCACGAAGAACCCCAGAGTAACATCCAAGGACCTGCAGGCCACTTTCGCCTTGGCTAATGTGAGCGTTCATGACTCAACTATCAGAAAAAGACTGAACAAGAACGGTGTTCATGGAAGGATAGCCAGGTGGAAACCACTGCTCTCTAAAAAGAACATTGCTGCCCGTTTGAGGTTCGCCAAAGAGCACATACTGTAGATGATCCACAAGACTTCTGGAACAATGTTCTCTGGACAGACGAGTCAAAGGTAGAACTGTTTGGCCTCAATGAGAAACGTTACATTTGGTGAAAACCAAAACTGCGTTCGGACAGAAGAACCTCATCCCAACCATCAAGCGTGGTGGTGGGAGTGTGATGGTTTTCAGCTGCTTTGATGCCTGAGGACCTGGACAGCTTGCCATTATTGACAGAACCATGAATTCTACATTGTATCAGAAGATTCTAGAGGAGAATGTCAGGCCAATAGTCTGTGAGCTGAAGCTGAACCAAAAGTTGGTCATGCAGCAAGACAATGATCCTAAACATACAAGCAAATTTACAAAAGAATGGCTGCAGAAGAAGAAATCCTGCGTTTTAGAATGACTTCGTCAAATGTTGTGGCAGGACCTGATGTGACCTGTCCATGCAAGGAAGCCCTCAAATGTCACCGAGTTGAAGCAGTTCTGTAAGGAGAAATGGGCCAAAATTCCTCAAAACCGATGTGAGGGACTGACCCGCAGTTACAGGAAACGCTTAGTTGAGCACCACCAGATACTGAATCTAAAGGTTCACATACTTTTTCACACATGGATATTGAATGTTTAATCATTTGTGGTTAAATAAATGTTGAAAAAGTATCATGTTTTTGTGTCATTTGTTTGATCAGGTTCTCTTTATCTATTATTAGGACTTAGATTAAGATCTAATACCATTTTAGGTTTGAAATATGTGAAATATCACTTGTGAGCACATTCACATCTCAGACAGGTGTGCAACACCTGCTTTCCCCATTATCTCTTAGCATACAGTGCTTTCACTGCAGCCAGGGATTCTGGGTAATGACATGCAAATGAGCACACAGTGTCACCTTTCGCTTCATTTTAACATGGACCCCTATAAGCTTATGCCTGCCGTATTACACAGCTTTTCAGCACAGCCTGGGTTAAAGAAGTGTGAAGCCAGTAAACCATCTTCACACCGATGAGACGGAAAAGGTCAAAAAAGCTGCTTGTGAGCTGGCTCTGCACGTCTTTATACCAGGCTATGCTGAAAAGCTGTGTAATGTGGCAGGCATAAGCCTATAGGGGTCCGTGTTAATATTGATTAAGAAGTAAAAAAGTGACACACTGTGTGAGTCCAAATCAGTGAGACTCACAAAGCATTAGTGGGAACCAATTCCTGGCATCTAATTATAAGGACATTCATAGGTCTACGGCAGGGGGGCGCAAACTTTTTTCCCTGTGCCCCCCTGCCGGCGGTTCCCCTCTCTCCATAGCAACGTGACATCACGTGACCTAAATGACGCCGCGTTGCCATGGTGACGCGTCTATGAAGCCACCGGATCCAAGGTAAGTCTGGTTTACAGAGGCCCTGCAGCTCCCCCGGCACTTAATTTAAATGCCTTCGGAAAGCGCGCCCCTGCAGACAGTCTCGTGCCCCCCCTGGGGGTCGCGCCCCCCACTTTGCGCACCGCTGGTCTATGGTACTACTCAGTATATACAGTATCTAGGGCTGCCAGGTGTCCAGTGTTGAACCGGACTGTCCTGTATTTGGACACTGTCTAGTAAAAAATTAGAGTTAATACTGGACATATATGTGTCAGATATTACCTTTCTGGATGTATGTGTATACTGGTGTTACCTCTCTGGACATAGTGACCTGACCAGCTTGGAGGGCCGCAGGAGTTCCACAAGCAGGGAGAGAGCAGGGCTGTTGCTAGGGGGCTGGGCTGCTTCCTCCATCCTGATTGGCTGCTGCTGGGTAATGCAACCAATCAGGAGGTGGTGTCAGGAGCCTGGGGGTCGGGGCCAAGTAGAGGATGAAACAGCATGGAGCTTTGAGAGGAGGGGAGGTGTCTCGAGCGAGTCGCACCTTTCACCATTGCTTCCAGTATTTTTGGAGAAGCCACCTGGCAACCCTAACAGTATCCCAGTACTATATACCTTTTGAACAGACAACTTATTCTGGGGTCATTTTCTGCTTTTCCAACTGGACCAGTAAGAGCCAAAAATACCACGAGGGGGTAACCACTAAACACCAGGGACACAGCCAAATCAATGTAACAAGGGAATATTTAGGGATTATAAAACTCCTGTGTTGAAATGAGATCTTTTATTTGCACTGCGACCTCAGCAAGATTGACTTATTTCTGCATCAGACCGTAGGACCCCTTGTGGGAATTGTACAGTATTTACCCGTGAGAAGAGCTTCTCTGAATGTAAGAACGAAAGACTGAAATCCAAGAACCGAACTTAAAGGAGCAATTGAAGCGAGCCGTTTAAAGACAAAATGTATTTGTATTTTTTTTACATAGGATTGAAGTAGGGCGTCTCTGGAGCTGAACCCCACTCATTTCAGCTCCGGGGACCCCCCGCTTCCCGAGATACAGACTTCTGAAGGGGGTGCTGGTATCTCGGCAAAGTTTAAAGCTCCCGCGTCATGCTGACCAATAGGAAGCCGAGCCCGATTACGTCACGGCTTCCTATTGGCCCGCGCGTCGCAGAAGCTTTGAAAAGCGGCCATTACTGTACATGACCCCTGCTAGCCACGCGGCTTCTGTCACCTCCTGTGGAGGCAAGTATCTCCTGAAGCAGCGGGTTCCCGGAGCTGAAATGAATGGGGTTCTGCTCCAAAGACCCCCTCCATCAATCGTAAGTTGAAATATCAAATGCATTAAAGATTCATTTTGAATAATCACTTCTGTATGTAATGAGACCTGAGCACATAGTACATGGTAAGAACTGTGAAGGGTGCAGCTAATGGTGTGGAGAGAGATACACTGATTCTGAGAATGTCGGAGGAGATAGATAGGACATTGCTTATAAAGCAAATAATTAGATTCAATATTCGATTGAAAAGAAAAAGAAAAAAAAACCTACGTGTGCAGAGATGGGATGATATGCAGCGCCCAATTCCCCAGAATAACCACATATAGCATCACTTATAAAGCAGAAATGTAGATTGTACATAAGTGATCAGAAACCAGGGTTTGCATCGATAAAAATCGCATGGATAACAAAGTAGAAAAATAGAAAATAGTATTACAAGGTCTATTAACTGAAGTCTTCCGGCTGCAAAAACGGTGCAAAAAAAACAGCATCAGATTTATTAAAGGAAAATGTAACATTGCTTCAATGTGATCCCTTTCCTTGGATAAATCTCGTGCCGTTTTATTTATTTTATTTGCCGTTTTTCCCCCAGTTTGTTTAGTAAATAGATTCCTATGTCCCTCCTACAGCATAGATTTGCAGGCAGCACATAAGCCAATAAATATTTGATTTGGGAGCATGTAAAGTATCACGGCGGAACCGTGCAATGACATTGCTTTGGTAGAATCGATTGTGTTTGCACAGATGGGAAAAATACTGAGCGCAAGAATAAAGTGTATGTATAGGAAATATCTCACGTGAAGTAGATTTATATTACTGGGAAACTAATAATTAGGAGAGCTACTGTAGCATTGATATGTATACAGCATTGCCTCACCCCTATGACAGAGACTTTTATGGCAACAGTGAGCAGCTCCAATGGACCATGAGAAGGAGACGATATTTCAGGGTTAGTGCCTGGGCAGGTGCACTGGAGGAAGAGGTTTAGTGGAAGCTGGGAGACATAACTGGATAGTTATGGATACGTACAGGTCTTCTCAGGCCAGTGTCTTTGCGGCTGAAGGTGTAGCTTAGTGCAGGGGTGGCTCAATTCCAGTCCTCAGCCCCCCCTCCTCCCCCCAACAGGTTAGATTTTCAGGATATCCCTGATTGAGCCATCTGTGCTGAAGCAGGGACAGATTGAGCCACCTGTGCTGAAGTTGGGATATACTGAAAACCTGACCTGTTGGGGGGCTTGAGGACTGGAGTTGAGCCCCCCCCCTCCTCCCCATCTTAGTGGTCACTACTGAGTAAACATGGTTCAAATGCCTGTTTCCACTCTCCTTGTGACCTTGGGCAAATCAGTTTATAACCCTGTGCCTCCAAAATTGGATAGGAAACTCTTTGGTGCATTAAACTGGGGGAAAAAAATCTATGTTCAGTGATAAGTACTGTACATCAATGTGAGCACATATATAGGAAAATGATGATGAATATTATTATCATGTTGGTATATCTGCTAATGCATAAGTGTCACAGTGACTATTGAATTCAATTTGCCATTGATACCTATTAAGCTTCTGATATGATGCCGCCCTGGCAGTCCTCTGTCCTAGTGCCTGTGCTAGTAGTCGGAAAGGTTTTCACTTAGAATGGGGAACAGTACTACATGACCCTTTTCTCTCCTGTACCCCCTTTTCTCTCCTGTACCCCCACCCATGTTAGTTCCATTACCCACAGGAGAAATCTTTCTCGCCCTCTGCTGGGAGATATGGGACATAGACAGGAACCGGCATATCAATGTGTCGTGGATCTCTCCCTAAGTATATGAAGTCATGGATAAAGCATATTTTGGTTATGCTCAGAATTTAGCATTTCATTAGACTTCCCTAAATTCAGTGAACAGGCCATGTTATCAAGACTGCTCTAATTAGCGCTTAACTAACCTAGCTCTAATTACTAAGACGCCTGGCTTAGTTCTTGACCTGGCTCCTTGGGGCTGTGTGTTTATTTTAAGTGGAGGGTTCCCGAATATTATCTGCTAGTCGTAAACCAAGTATATAGAAAGATTTCTTGCCAAGTGGGATAGATATTATAACGTCCATCATTAAATATATCAAGATCGTTATTTACTAATGTATCCCGGCTGCAAAGTCTGTGCAAAAGAATTGCACCTGATTTATCAAAGGGAAAACTCCCATTACTGTCAATGGGATTCCTTTTCTTTGATGAATATGGCTCTGTTTCTTGCCCTGGGTTTGTCCTATCTTTGTAGCCAGGAGACTTTAGTAAATAGACCCCTATATGTCTTTAATAAATAAAGACAATAGTTTTAGGGCTATACTTACTAAACAATGCTACAGTACTCCGTTAGATACCTTCTGGCAATGCTTCGTAAGTATGTCCCTTTACAGACCATAGAAGTTAATGTGCCGGAATGTGTTTTCCATCATAGAAAGTGTCTTACGAAGTAGCTCTTCATAATAAATATGGTCCCCAATATTATGAACAATGCTGATTTGCACTGGGGTTGTTTGAATGTGAACTTTACCATGATTTTCTTGAGATCAAAGCATTAAAAAGGTTTCTTCTTTTCAATTCTAGGAGCAACGGATCTAAGCCCCTTCTCAGACCCACGACAGTTTGACCGCTCCTTCTCCACTCTCCCTTCACTCACCGAGTCCAGATTTTCTGATCCTCGTATGCATTATCCAGGCGCCATGTCCTCTGCCTTCTCCTATACTGCCTCCCCCTCAACGACTGGGATTGGCGGCATAAGCATGACAGGGATGCCAACCACCACTCGTTTCCATCACACTTACCTTCCCCCACCGTACCCTGGATCATCTCAAAACCAAAGCGGACCTTTTCAGACCAACGCATCTCCGTACCATTTGTACTACGGCACGTCGTCGGGCTCCTATCAGTTTTCCATGGTAGCAGGTGAGCGTTCGCCAACCAGAATGCTCTCCTCTTGCACCAGTATGGCAGCAGGGAACAACTTGATGAACCCTAACTTGGCAAACCAAAACGACGGAGTGGATGCTGATGGCAGCCATAGCAATTCACCTACAACCATGACCACCACTGGTAGAATGGATGAGTCTGTCTGGAGACCCTACTGAAAGCCTTAATTACAGCCATATGTCATTAGTTATGAACCTTTTGCTGCTGGAAGAGTCTTTAATGGAGACTGTTCCAGCAGCAACAGTGTTCACAGATAGATGTATGCTATTATTCCTAGTGAATGGTACATATTATGCGTACAGTGAAATAATAACCAAAGAAATTAAGCCTAACAAGGTCATAATAACCAATGTATTAAAGAATGACATCAGTTGAGTTAAACAGAAAGAATATCCATTGACACACATTTACTACGATGGATGGTGAAAACAGAGCCTTCTTTTGGTTTAGAAAGAATGATCTCCTTTACATGTCAGCATTATCATCTCAACACGAAGCCTAAATTGCCTGTCAAGAACAAGGATCTAAGGATTGAGTATTGCAGAACACATGCCCGAATGTGACTGTACAGAACTGAAAGCTACTCCAGATGTGCATATCATGTATATGTTAATGAGTCTTTTGTTTACAGCAAAGTAATATGCATTTCTTCTTCTTCTTCTTGCATAATAGCTGTTCAGCTGTCCTTGCTTCAGAACCAGTGTCCTATCAGCTGGTCTGATTTGTAAGATAAACTATTTCATGAGCTGAACATTACAATTTGCTATTATAGCCTTTTTTTTATGCAGCACGATGGATCATTTTAGAGTACGATGTTCACTCAAAGACTGGTACTGGTAGCTACAAAGGGAAATGTTACTGATCTATTATAGCCATTATAATTATTTCTTTGTCTTAAATACAACGGCAGCCCCGGGGATTTGAGTATTTAATTTATAGTTCGGTTCCATTTTACAGAAAGATTGGACCAAGTTAAGTATAGAATATATTTCTCTTTGCAGAGTATTTATTTGTTTTTATATGTCAGTGTGACAATGAATTCAATCTTAAGCAGGCTATTTGCACAATAAATGCATAACCAGAGCTTTCCTTACCTCCCTTGCACTATCTCCTGTAGCTTCTTAAATGATCAGAAGAAGGTACTGTATATCTTGCTTCCACACAATGATTTTTTTTTAATGGTTTTTAATAGAGATTTTTGGGGGTGGATTTGGACCCGCCTTGGATCGTCCGGTCCCTTTAGTCCATGGATCAGTCTCAAAAAGGCCAACCCGCCTTTTCTTTTCTATCCCTGACAACCCACATGGCAGATGAATAGTCCGCGGTCGGATTGTAATGAACCCATACTCAGATTAAATCGGAGAGGGGGGGAGAGAGGGAAGATAGCGGGAGAGAGGGGAGAGAATGCAGATTTGTAACAATCCGCGGTGCGGTGCGCATTTTAGATCCAATAAGGATTCTGAGTGCGCATTTTTAAAAATCCACCTGGATTGTATCCAATGTCCGATTCGGATTAATCCTCTCGGTTTGTTTAATGCCCAATCCGCAGACGGGCTTTTACCCAGGGGGAAGGATTTTGAAGGGGAAGCCTGGGAAATTCCGGGGAACGGATTTTGACAGTTTCACCCTACTCTAGTTTTTAAGCGTAATCAAATATTTAGGCCACCAGACTCCCGGCACTCAAAAAGCTAATGTGTGGATTTCAGTTACCGTCTTCAGCGCTAGGAATGTGTGAATCTGGGGCCGTGCTAATTCAGCATATGGTCGATGGGCGTCTTCAGAGTTGACATACTTGCTGATTTCTTCCAAGGAAATTTTATTGGAAATGAAGATTGATACATTGTAGGGGTTGTTGTCCTAAAGTTATGGTAATATAGCTGATTATGGACTGTCAGTACACTGAGCATCCCTCCCCACCCCCTCTCCCTTTATAAACCCTTTTCTGACGGGGGAATTCTCTCTCTCTCTGGAGATATTTAACTCCTTAGCTGCCTACAAAGCATCACGAAGGAGTTTAAAGATGGAAACCATATATTAATATATTGCATGTTTGCTTTGTAAAAGCAAACCTGTTAAATTCTATTTGATTACAAAAAACAACACAAAGAAACTCGCTTTGCACTATTTTTGCTTTTTTTTTTTTTTTTTAAATAAAAAAATGTTACCGGTTGCCTTGATTTTTTTATCTATGCACTCAAATGTTTTAAATAATATTGTTAAGGGTTATTTTCTTATTTTTGCTGAAAAGTCTCAATGTACCAAATGCAGGAACAATCATACTCTTTGTATAAGCACAACCAATGTATTAAAGGTGCAATCCCCTCTAATAAGTAATAAAAGGACGTTCTATGAACGGTGATCCCTCTTTACTCCCGCGGGCCCAATTCCATGAACCTCTCCAAGAGGGAGAAAAGCCCTGTGAGAAATCCCAGCTGCCTGGCATAGGCTAGCATGGCACTAGAATCAGATGACGCTTTAATTCTAGTCTGATGATGTCACTGCCATCACTTGGAAAGCAGAAGCCTGTAAAGTGAGGATGTGCAAAGCAAGGGATTCTGGGAGATTAAATAGCAGCCACAGAGCCGCCCTGGTACAGAGTAATCCTTCCAATTACAAGTTGTATACATTGGAATTTGGGGGAAATATTTCGGGAGGTGCTTGTTATTGCCAAAGTCTCACTGGTGGAATTCAATACTTTTTCATCAAAAAGCATTTTTGGGGTCTAAAACGTCAATAACAAGCTCAAATCTGTGGAACATGATTGACTCAGTACTGATTTGGGGTGGAATTGCACCTTTAAGGTACATATTATTGTTCATAATATAACAATTTGTAAAAAAAAAATATATATATATATTTATATATATATTACAGCTCAACCCCCTTATAACTCTGTGCTTGGGGTCCAAAGAATCACATCGCGCTATAAGCGGATCGTGTTAGAAATAATGCACAAGTGTACGCATTGTACAACAAAGTATTTAAGATATCAATAATCGTGTTTAAAGTGTTAATAAATACGAAAATTGGGAGCCACGCTGGCACCGCGCTATAAGCGGATTCGCGCTGTAACGGATCTCGTTATACCGGGGTCGAGCTGTATATATATATTTTTTTTTAAAAATTGTATAGTACAGGGTTGGCCAACTCCAGTCCTCAAGTCCACCAACAACGTCAGGTTTTCAGGATATACCTGCTTCAGCACAGGTGGCTCAATCAGTGGCTCAGTCATTATGATGGAGCCACTGATTGAGCCACCGGTGCCGAAACAAGGACCTGTTGGTGACCTCCTGAGGACTGGAGTTGGTCACCTCTGGTATAGTATGTCGATGGTATACATTAAATAACACCTCGTGGTGACAGTATAAAGCAGCTTTCAGTTGCAAAATGGATCCAAAAAGATATCCCAGTGGCAAAATCATCCACCGCCTATTTGCGATGATTCCATTTTGAAGCCAAAAGCCGCTTATCAGTGTTAGCCCTGAACTGCACAGAAGCCTTTGCCTCCCAGTGAATTAGAAATACAGCCTCCTGTAAAAACACTGCCCCGTGATTACCACATACGTAGAGATGTAGAAATGCTACTGGTGCAACATTTCTTTCTGTCAGGACATTTCTTTTTAAAACCTTTGTGCTTTATAAATTGTAAATATTGCTTATTAACTATTAGATGAAATTATCAAAAAAAAATGTAATGAATTTAATGAAATCAATGACTAAGTGAAATAAATATGTGGGTCGAAGTTGAAAAATCTTTTGGAAAGTGTAATCTTATTTTTGCACGTGTGTGTGTGTGTATAAATTATTTAAATTATGGTGGGTGAAAAGGGCAACGAAAAACCTCCACCGTTAGCATATAGCCAGTAAATAATATCACTTGTGAGCATGTTCACATGTCTTAGACAGGTCTGCAGCCCTGCCTTTCAACCATTATCACCAAACATACAGTGCTCCCACTGCAGCAAGGGATTCTGGGAAATGACATGCAAATGGACACAATGTGCCATCTTTTGTCTGAAATACATTTTTACATGGAACCCTTATAAGCAAATGCTCTGCTGTTCACACAGCTTCTAAGCCCAGCATGGGATTAGATGCAAAGCCATTCAAACCACTCATAGACGTGTGTGTGTGTGTGTGTGTGTGTGTGTGTGTGTGTGTGTGTGTGTGTGTGTGTGTGTGTGTTATAGATCTGTACTATGTAACTTAATTAAATGACCTTAAAGTAATAAGATATATGCCTTGTTCTTATATGTTATGCATTATATAGGAAGATTATGAATCAAAAGAAAGTAAAGTGTGGGAGTTCAATGCACTCAAAACATAAAATGAAAATGACCTTTATGGTGCACTAATGCCAAAGGGGAACTACCTGGTAAAAGTTCCAGAAGTCATAGAATGTATAAGAGGGACTCAAAATTCAATGCAAAAAATAATAATAATATATTCAGTACATACTGCAAACAGGCCTACGCGTTTCAGATCCTGAGGACAGTCCAGGCTCGGAGTGAAATGTGTAGGCCTGTTTGCAGTATGTACTGAATACATACATTTTTTGACATTGAACCCTTTTATGTAGGAAGATGCATTTTATTAAAACAACTACATATATGTATACACACATATACACATATATATATATATACACAGGGCTCGAAAAATGCGGTCGCCCGGGGCGACTGCATTGTGGCCACTATCGACTGCTTACCTGCGGCGGTGTCCCCCGGCCTCTCCCGGTCTTCCCCATCTTGATCTTTAAAATCATGTTTTTCTCCTGCAGCACTATTCAAAATGGCCGCGCAGCGTCATATGACGCCACGTTGCCATGGTAACAGGCAACCCATGACGTCACAGCATCCCGTTGCCATGGCAATGCGGCGTCATATGACGCTGCGCGGCCTTTTTGAATAGTGCTGCAGGAGAAAAACATGATTTTAAAGGCGACAAGACAGCAGGAACTGCAACTGGACCCCGCCGCAGGTGTCATCGGGGGGGGGGGGGAGTGAATTTTTGGGGGGGCGAGTGGGTTTTGGCCCAGTTAGTCAGGCCCTGTATATATATATACACACACACAAAAACAATAATAAGTAGCACCAAACCTCAAATGCTGTGTTGATGAATAAAATGGAACTTGTGTATAATATACCGATCAAAAATATTTAAACGTATATAATGTGAAGTGAATAATATTGTTAATATAGTGTAAAATAAATCAATATATACATATAAACAAAAAAAATTACAAATGAATGTCCAAACCCATCCCAATGTGAAAGTGTGCTGAAAGTCCGAGTGCAGAAAACAGTCCTATATGGAGTAGGCTATAGCTACTCAATGGATGAAGGGATTGGGGTGCTCAAACCCGCAGCAACTCCATCCAATAACATGGGTGATTAAATATTAACCCTGGAGATACCAGTGGGAGTGGGTAGGTAAATATAGACTTTGTAAGCATCACAGTGACAACAGCCAAACTTAACTATAGCAGTCTTAACCAATAAGCCCTACTCACGTCACCTCCAGGGTTCTTCTGCCGGCGTGCCAGCCATGAAGGATCCAGAATCCAGATGTATCCAGTAGAAAAAACGAATGGCGCACAGCCAGGGAGCCAGGTGTGGAATAAAAAACTTTTCTTTTATTGCAGCATGGTGAGAGACAAATTCACCCCCTTGGGGGACACAGACAGGGACCTCCTACGCGTTTCGGACCAACGGGTCCTTGATCAAGGAGTATCCGAGCGTAGGAGAGGTCCCTGTCTGTGTCCCCACGGGGGTGAATTTGTCTCTCACCATGCTGCAATAAAAGAAAAGTTTTTTATTCCACACCTGGCTCCCTGGCTGTGCGCCATTCGTTTTTTCTATAGCTTCTCAGTGATCTAGCCTGATCCCATACTGTAGATACCTACAAAAATAATTCACTGCCTGTGAACTTTCTAACGGTCTGTTCTCCAGCTGGTGACGTCAGCTACAGTTTCCCTCAATTGAATGTCTTTTATGCCCACCATGTGAGTGCATGTCCTAGAGACTAGTCTCCGTGGCTGGAATACATTACATACAGTATTATGCTATGGAGCTGGCGCTTCTTTTTCTTTTCTTTTTGTATATATACATATATATAACAAAATAGAAAATGCACTCAAACCCTAGTACAGTACCATAAAAAATAGGACAATTTGTTTAAAAAGGGGGCAGACAAATGCCCACTTACAAGAGAAACGTTAAAAACAGGCATAGAATAGGACACCAGGTTACCTGCTGGAGACTCTGCAGTCCACTGGAGAAAGATCTCAATCCGTGCAGAACTGCAGCAGCAATGGGGATCCGCCACCTTCATCTTCAGTGTGCTGACATCCAGTTAGAGCATAAATGTCCTCATGGCTATGTCCGCATGTGTCGCTACACAAGCCAGCAGAGTATAGTCGTACGCATTTGCAGGGAATCCCAATCATAAACGGAGATCGGCTGCCTGCTGTGGGAGTATCGTGCACGGCCCGGCGTTGCCTGTCAAGACTGCGTCACGACACAGAAAGCCTTACGCATTTCGTCAGCTAACAGACGACTTCTGACGAACGCTATGACGATATCGTCAGACCTGCGCTAGCTGAATGCAGTGTGGGGCGCATTTTAACAGTACTAATTGTAAGTTTATGCAACGCGTTGTGTGTGTTTTACAATAAACTATTTTACACACACCTCTGGTGCGGTGTGTCTTCGGATTTATATATATATATATATATATATAATTATATATATATATATATATATATATATATAGATATATAATATATAATATTATATCATGTTGACAAATCACCAAAAAATCTACTCGCCACACAAAAAAATCTACTCGCCACCTAGTACCAAACTGTGCGCTTGGGCCAATATTTATCCGGGGTTAATTTTACTCGCCCGGTGTTTTAATCCACGCGCCCGGGGCGAGCAAATGTATAGGTTTGTCGAACACTGATTATATATATCTAATGTATTGTCTATACACTCTTGGGGTTTAGGATAGTGAGTGAACACAATGACCAAAAGTAAGATGGGAGGATGCTTCATCCAGCAGTGGGGAGAAAAAGGCTGAAAAGTATATATACCGGTATATATATATGTACTAATCATCCTTAGCCAGGGAAGCTGAGTTTCAGGCTATAATTGAGTCCCACGCTGTCCTTATGCCTACAGTATTAGGCTTTTGTAAGCACGAAATGCTAGCCCTGCCCTGGGCTGCCAGACAGGCCAGGAACACATTGCAGAGCAATATAATAACATGCAGCGCAATGCATGGCGACAAAGAGGTTAATGGGGCCCACTGCCCTGTATATCTGATGACGCATAATGCCAGCACTCCTTTTATTAACACAAACGTGAACACATAGATACACTGGTCCACACACATTAACACACTGATACACAGTCTATGACAGGACTGGCCAACTCCAGTCCTCAAGTGCCACCAACAGGTCAAGTTTTAAGGATATCCCTGCTTCAGCCACTGATTGACTGAGCCACCGATTTAACCACCAGTGCTGAAGCAGGGATATCCTTAAAACCTGACCTGTTGGTGGCCCTTGAAGACTGGAGTTGTTCACTCCGAGACATGACATGCTAATATGCACAAACAGACCCGTACAAAGATACACAGACCCACACATGCTGATATTGTATACAACTGATATTGTTGGCCTGCGTCTGCGCTTTTACGCCTACGGCACTGCTCCGTCCCAGACTTAAATAACATTTGTTACATTTCACACAAATAGATGCACTACGAAAAGTTTTACTATGAAAAGGTTGAACATAACATAATACAGTCACCTTTGTGTTTCTGTAAGGAAGAGTTCTACCAGCTGTACAAAGCATGTTAAAACAACATGCAGGGACTGAAACCTTTTGATGAATCAACACGAAAGTCCGACAAAGCACGATGGTACCATGGGATAGGGAGTACCAGTACTTTGTATTTACAATCCCACAGTACCATTCCTTTTACTCAGACTTACAGGTCCACCTTCTACTTACAGATCTTTTTCTAAGCATTGTACACATCCTTCTAAAAAATTGGTTCGAATAGCTGTTCCCTAATGTTATACAGTATACATTCTACATTTTGTGGTCAAATACAGTATCCCTACTTTTTGAGGTCTCTTGGTCATACAAACCTCCTCTCCAGGATAATCTTATCCATCAATGTAATGTTCCCATGTGCTTCGTACACACATCTTTTGGCAGATCAACGTCCATACAGTATGTACTCACGTGCGGTTCTACGGTTAACAATGTTACAAAAGAAACACAAGCCTTGTTTTCATTTATTTATGGCATATTAAGCATAATTACATCAGGAACGACATCAATCAGAATAGAAGCATGGATATATATATATATTACTTCAAGTAGCAAAGCCATTCACGTCCATATGGTGTCCCACCATGATGCATCTGGGTTCCATATGATGGAAGTCCTCCTATGAAAAGCCTGGAGAGCATTAAAGTAGAGAAGGAAGCGGAAGAGAATATTAAATGAAACAACAAGAGGAGCAGTGAAGATTAACGTAAGCAATTGCATTCAAAGGCTAGCGTCACCGACTGTGTCCTGTGCTGCTTTATCCGGAGTCACAGCAGCCACAGTAAATCCTTGCTTCCTCCTGGCATTTATTCTCCTAATATGAAGACATAACAACCCAACTCTGATCCTTTCAGCTGGGAGGGGTGGGGGAAGGTTCGAGGGCAGATTTATTAAAGACTCCTGTCAGCAAAGTGGAGCAAGAAGTACCACAATAAACCCCCCAGATTTATCAAAGGAAAAACTGCCAATGAAATTGTCAGTGACATTTTTCTTTGTACACTGTGTGTGCGGGTGCAATAAGTTCCTGCCCCTAAAGAGCTTACCATCTAATTTTGGAGCTTGAGGAGTGGCAGTAAGAGCGGTTATAAGATCATTTAGAGGAAAAGATATAGGAAGGGGTTATAGGAGCAGTTAGAGGAGGAGTTATTGGGAGCGGATATAGGAGCAGTTAGGGGAGGCGTTATAGGAGCAGTTAGGGGAGGAGTTATAGGAGCAGTTAGGGGAGGAGTTATAGGGAGCGGTTATAGGAGCAGTTAGGGGAAGAGTTATAGGGAACGGTTATAGGAGCAGTTAGAGGAGGAGTTATAGGAGCAGTTAGGGGAAGAGTTATAGAGAACAGTTATAGGAGCAGTTAGGGGAAGAGTTATAGAGAACAGTTATAGGAGCAGTTAGGGGAGGAGTTATAGGAGCAGTTAGGGGAGGAGTTATAGGAGCAGTTAGGGGAGGAGTTATAGGAGCAGTTATAGGAGCAGATAGGGGAGGAGTTATAGGGAGAGGTTAATGGACTGACCGTTCTGTTCTGACTGACAGATTAAATCTGTCAGTGGTGATATTGGATACCGAGGCTTGAGCCTCATTACTCCAAGTTCTCTTGTTGAGTGTATTGTCGCACACTTTAGGAAGCTTCTTGATCTGTGTTACTTGCCACAGTTGAGTTGGTTTCACAGGGTCAGCGCTTAGGTTAATGGAGGAGTAATAAGGAGTGGTTATAGGAGCAGTTAGGGGAGGAGTTATAGGGAGCGGCTAAAAGAGCAGTTAGGGGAGGAGTTATAAGGAGGAGTTATAGGAGCAGTTAGGGGAGGAGTTATAAGGAGGAGATATAGGAGCAGTTAGGGGAGGAGTTATAAGGAGTTATAGGAGGAGTTATAAGGAGTTATAGGGAGCAGTTAGGGGAGGAGTTATAGGAGCAGTTAGGGGAGGAGTTATAAGGAGGAGATATAGGAGCAGTTAGGGGAGGGTTATAAGGAGGAGATATAGGGCAGTAGGGGAGGAGTTATAAGGAGGAGTTATAGGAGCAGTTAGGGGAGGAGTTATAAGGAGGAGATATAGGAGCAGTTAGGGGAGGAGAATATAGGAGAAGTTGGTAGTAGGGAGCGGGTATAGGAGTAGTTTGGCACTATACGATTTAGACATATACAAAGTTTAAAAATCGACAGTTTTTCACATTTTTGCATCAATTAAACTAGACCCTGACCTCGCAAGGGACGCCCTCGCTCTCCCACACGACATCATCATTCCTTCGCGGTGGTGCAAGAACGCAGAGATAGGCCTCTGCGCACAGCTGCAACATCACGGCGGCATGTCTTGGGCGCTGCGGTAAAGGTGCCTTTTCAGGCCGAGTTAACGGCGGGAACGTATCCTCCGTTGGCCATGTTTCCGAACCCCAGAATACAAAGACAGAAAATAAAGGAAAACTTACTGCGGATCCATGAAGCTTTGTTCTGAGCTGATCCGGAGACATAAAAATGATGGAAATGACATTCCTGGTACAGTAACTGCGAGTGACGGGCGAGTAGAGTCAGAAGAACTTCAAAGGCCCAAGCAACAGCAAATCATTGGAGACAATTATTCTCATTAATGTGCCTTTGATTCCATTAAAGTACGGGAAAGATGCATGGTTTTAATTAGGGAAGCTGAAGCAGGCCTGGAATAGATTATAAATATGATCTAGAGGAAGAAGAAAAAACAATACCCCCAAAATAGACATAAGGGCAGTCCCACTGAGTGAATGATTAGTGTAAACATGACAGTATGCAAACATACCGTTACTCAGACATGTTGCAATCACGGGCTCGAATCTACAAGTAAACCCTTTAGCTAACCAGACGGGATCGCATGATGTTACGTACTGAGCGACTGCTGACCCTCAATATAAAGAGCAACAGAACGAAGGAGACCTCCCAGGAGCCTGTAAATCTCTGGCAGCTTCCTGTGGCGGCCATTTTAAGTTCCCAAAAGTGGACAATATTTTCGACAATGGCACGCTCTGAGAGATTCCCTCCCCCCTTCCCCCCTCTCCCACCCCCATGCAGTCGTTTAAAACCGGGGTGGAAGTGTGATGGTACTATGGTTATGGAGTACTGCTACTCTTTTTTATTTTACAAATGTAACTATTTTTGAGAACAAATAAGATTATTTAAAACGTGCTTCTAGAGTTGAAATATTGAATGAACCTTTCTTAAATAGGGTCTATCATTATTTTATAAGTATAGAATTTCTTGAAGTCAGGTACAGTAATACTAATTTTTAAGGCACGTTGATCACCTGTCCAAAAAATTAGGCTAAGGCCGCTTCCCAAGTCCAGGCACCTGCGCTGCTGAAGGCGGTGCCGTGAGATACCAACAGCCGCATGGCTGGATGGTAGGTGGAAGGCCGAGGGAGAGGCAGAGGTGCGGAAGGGGTAGGAGCGGGTGGAGGTTTGACGGGAGGTGGGCGGTTTGAAAGGGAGGGGGGGCGTGGCTTGAGCGGAGGGCCGCTACTCTCCCCCCCCCATCCCTCACGGACTCGGGGTGGAGCTGGAAAGTAAGTTTAAACCACACACGCAGGCAATCATTCTACACACACACACACGCGCACACACACACAGGCAGGCACTCACGCACTCATACACACACACGCGCGCACACACAGGCAGGCACTCATACACACACACACACACACAGACAGAGGCAGGCACTCACGCACTCGGGCACACACATACACACACAGGCAGGCACGCACGCACTCAGACACACACACAGAGAAAGGCACTCACCTGCTTTCACTCCACACTCCTCCCCGCTCCCCGAAGCCTCTCCTCCTCCCAAAGCCTCCCCTCCCCATTGGCTCACAGCCACACACGTCACGCGTCAAAGCTAGGAAACACCATTCTGTGGTGTCTCCAGCGGCTGACGCGCGACAGCGTGTAGTCAGCTGTGCCGCCAGTGGGGACCGGGACCAGCTCGCGAGGATTCCCCTGCTGGTGGGGAACTCGCGACCCGCCGCCCGCGCCAACGAGCGCAGCGGGACCGAGGCCTAAGCCTCCATACTGAATTTAAACGAGCAATTTAAGACGGCTAATTATTATTTTAAATATTGAAGCAGGTTTTTTTTTACAGAGCTGAACCTCATTAATTTCAGCTCTGGGGATCCCCTACTTCCAGAGATACTGACCTCTGAAGTAGGTGCTGGTAGCAGCTCCGGCTCTGCAAGCAGAGCTTTCAAGTTTAAAGCTCCCGCGTCACATGGGGCGCGTCGATGATATCACAGCTTCCTATTGGTCCGCAGGGCCTGAGATCTCTGAACAGGGGACATATTGTGAACCCTGGTAGCCGAGGGGGTTCAGCTCCAGAGACACCCCGGCTTCAACCATATATATATATATATATATATTTAAAAAATCGTAAAAAAATATGTGGATTAAACAGAAAAAGCATATTCTGAAAAGGGGTCACCTACAGCTGAGTTTAGATATTTATATTTTCCATGCCATTATTTTATCCCATTAAGTAAAAACAATATGGGTCCCAGGTCACACTCCTGTGAGCCAATACAAAAGCACCATCATTGGTACCATGCCATGCTTTCTATTTGGTGACCTCGGCTGCCAACCTGATGATTATTTAATAATATTTATTATTATTGCACACACCCTCCCGCAAAGAGCTGCCATTTCCCCTTACGTTTCAACATTGCCCCTTACTCCACTCCTAGATTGCAAGCTCTCCGGACTAGGGCCCTCATTACCTGCGTATGTCTGTCCTTCTTTGTTACGCCATTCTGTTTATGTCACTGATATCATTCTGCTCCCCAAGATGTTGGTGCTTTATAAATAAAAGATAATAAAAATGTCATATCGGTACAGGTGAGGGTGAAAATCTCAGGGTAGCGTTCCCAGACCGGGAAAGGGTCTCCCTTTACCTTATGTTGTCACAGACGTGCTGCGCTTATTCCCTTGGGTGCCATTTATGTGTAAATAAAATTGCAAACACATGGTGCACTACTGATCAGACACAATGGAGAGTTAGTTTGCAGAAATACGGGGAGCGCAGGCGCCTGCACACCCTGTATTTCTGCAGACTACGACTTCTAAGAACCCTGAAGGAAGGCTCAACAAGGGTAGAGCGACAGCAACTGGTTATATATTTCATCATATTATAAATATATGGATTTTCACTGATTATTTTCACTTTATTTATTGAAATAATATTTAGGTATTATTGTCCACTTTATTTCACGAGTTTTTATGTATTTTATTGAGTATGTTCTTGTATAGCGCTGCTAGTTTTACGTAGAGCTTTACAGAGACATTTTGCAGGCACAGGTCCCTGCTCCGTGGAGCTTACACTCTATGTTTTTGGTGCCTGAGGCACAGGGAGATAAAGTGACTCGCCCAAGGTCACAAGGAGCCGACACCGGGAATTAAACCAAGTTCCCCTGCTCCAAAACCAGTGCCAGTCAGTGTCTTTACTCACTGAGCCTTCTCCCGTAAGTTTTGATTATTTTTACACACTTAGAGCGCCGGGTGAATATTCTTTCACGGACAATCGAGAGGTGAATCCCCAACAAGTCTAAAAAATATATTTTATTTAACCCATGGTTAAAAAGTGAGGCGCAAAAAAAACAACCCCCGCACAGCGCTTTGTCAGGGCGTGACCTGTATTGCCAGTTTGTGAAGTGCTGCGAACGGTATTGATGCTGTAAAGTTATCTAATTATACTTGCATCAAAACGCAGTTACTTCCCCCGGCACCCAACGATTCGCGAAATAAAAGGAGAACTAGAGAAACGGAAAATATTGCTTTTTTTATTTTGAAATTATTATAATCCACTCTGTAAATGGTACAAGGTTTCTGGCATTCTATCAATTGGATATTTACTCCCTGCAGAGCCGAGAGCTAGGAGGGGAGAACTGGATTCCTTCTGGATAGGGAGTTCTTGGGTTTCCAAAGGGTTTTTTGGAAAGCCGTTGCTGGTAAGGCATACAAATGTCTACAATAGAAAAAAAAAAACGGAGGTTTTAAAAGGAATACTCCCAGGCATTAATTTTGTTTTAGTTTAAAAAAAAAATGTCTTCACCGTACTGCACAATACCGTGTCTGTTCTCACCTCTCCGTTTTTTTTCTTTCCTTCCATTTTCAGTGATTTTTTTAAAACTCTGAGAGCTCAGGATAAGTCTCTTTGAAGTCTGCATGGGAAAACAGCTCTGTGCTGCTTACTGGAGGGGAGAAAGAGAAAATAAACAGCAGTGTTCTCCAGTGTTCTCTGTTATTTTTGTAATGTACTCGTCCTACAGTCCTATTAGCCAGCCATGGTGACAAGGGGAAGGTTATGTGTTTTGGAGAGGGAGTGAGAAGAGGGTGGGTGACACGGGGTAGGGTAATGGGGGCGGCTGGATGGACCTCTTGTATGTTGTAGAGCAGCGGTGCTCAAATCCAGCCTTCAAGGCCCCCCAACAGGTCAGGATTTAAGGATATTCCAGCTTCATCACAGGTGGCTCAATCAGAGGCTCAGTCTTCGAAGACTGAGCCTCTGATTGAGCCAACTGTGCTGAAGCAGGGACTGATTGAGACACCTGTGCTGAAGCTGGGATATCCTTAAAACCTGCCCTGTTGGGGGTCTTGAGGACTGGAGTTGAACACCCCTGCCGTAGAGGTTAATAAGGCATTACCATTCAGGCCTTATTGCCTCTTGCGAATGGATGGAATGGGTAGTTGGCAGAGCTAGGGTTGAATGAATATATATTAGGTAGTTGCTCACTTGACCTACGAAGGGGATAATATTCACACCAATTGATGGACATATTTTCGCCCACACAAAACAGGGGTGAATGAGCCCCTCCCCTCACCCCCCAATTAACACTCCAGGCCCCTTGAAATCCATTTGTTTCCGATTTATCACAAATTAGCTATGAAGCTATTGAAGGCATCACGGTCACGTGACTACAGCATAGCGAAGATGTGGGGATTAACAGAGGTTCTTTGAAAAGATTACCTAAAGTTTGTAGAAACCATTTCTCTATCGGTAAAAGTTACCATTAAGGGGCCTATTCACTAAACTTCAATAATAAAAATGTAACATCGACCGTATGGGCACGTTCCCACCGCACGGTATGAAATGATGAGAAGCTGCATCTCCTTGCACAGCTCTTACAGGCGATCGCGCGATGAGAAGCTGCATCTCCTTGCACAGCTCTTACAGGCGATCGCGCGATGAGAAGCTGCATCTCCTTGCACAGCTCTTACAGGCGATCGCGCGATGACAAGCTGCATCTCCTTGCACAGCTCTTACAGGCGATCGCGCGGTGAGAATACGGAGGCCTGTGCCACAGGTGACTTCTCTTCGAGTAACGGAGGATCGTGAACTTCTGCGCATTATGCTGTTCTTCAAGCAGATGATCATTGGTTCGTGGGGTCAAGAGTTGATTGGTGCCGCAGTTGGATGAGGAGGATGAACCTTCATACCGGCAAGGGTAAGAAACACTTTGATTGACTATAAGGTGCCCGGTTGCCAATGTGGCTATCTATTCCCCGGGTGAGGGCATAGGTAACCACAGTGACAATCAATGGATTTATTGCCAAGTGTTTTTTTTAACTTTATTATTATGTGTATTTTTTTATAGTGTATATTTTATTTTTTGCAACACAAATGGCCAAAGCTTCATATTTGGCTAATAGAGCTATTGCCCATTTCTGTGTGTGGTGATGGGGGTAGAGTAGATGGGGCTAGTTGCCCTGGGAAGGTGGTTAGGCCTACTGGGTGGGTAGTAGGAGGGGTTAACCCCTTAATTACCATAGCGGTTACCACCCGGCGATAGAGGGGGTGGGTGAATGGGATAATGCCCCAGGTTGGGTGTTAGGCCTCCCGGGTGCATAGCAGGGGGGTTAACCCGTTCAATACCTTAGTAGATAGTGAAGGTGTTAACCCCTCCCACAACCCTCCTGGGGGCCTAATCACCCATCCTGGGGCAACTACTGTCTTCACCCACCCCTTCTATTATCAATAAACCAGTTACTGCTGTTTACCCCTTCATTACCTTAGCGGTAAGGTAATAAAGCTCTCCTTTTATTTTATTTTTATTACATAGGATTTAAGCAGGGGGTCTCTGGAGCTGATATTAATGCGGGTCAGTGTCTATGTAGCGGAAGTACAATATACTGCGTCTGACGCAAATCGCGAATCCGATCTTGCCAGCCTTTAGGTGAAAAAAAAAGTGAGTATTTCAGCCATGTTTTGCATCTCGGAGCTACTTGAATAGCAGTTATTGGCAAAAGAAAATGCAAGTTTCAGCGTTTTTGGAGTTACCGCACGGCTTGTCAGGGCGATGGGGTGGTAACGCTTGTAAAAAAGCTGTTTACAAGCGAGTTTGACATGTTATCACGGCTTTGTGAATAGCTACACATGCAAAATCACTTGTAAAGTGTGTTTTACAAGCGTTAAGTCACTTATCGAAGTTTAGTGAATAGGCCCCTAAAAGTCTAATATATTTTTTACATTTGTTCTATTTGTTCTATTAATATATATATATATTTTAGGAGTATCAATCATATTAAATTGCAACAATCAAAACATATTATATCACTTTGGTCCTAGAAGAGACTGAACCACTCAACATAAAAAAAGATGTTAAAAAGAAGGGGGATGTAAGCACATCACCAAAAGAAATACATTGTTCTGCAGACTTTCTCTCTCTCTCTCTCTCTGAACGCTGCTCTGGCAGGGAAGGGGTTAAGGATGGGGGGAGAGAGCTAGAGAGACAGATAGAGAGACAGAAAGAGAGACAGAGAGATAGAGAGAGAGGACGTCTGCAGTCAACATCATTAACCCCTTCCCTGCCAGAGCAGCGTTCAAAGAGGGAGAGAGAGTCTGCTGCCAACATCATTAACCCCTTCCCTGCCAGAGCGGTGTGTAATGCCTTCAAATCCCAACTGTTCCCACATCTGGTCCGTTTTTCTGCATTCGGGAAGGTCCCGCTAAATTCGGGACAGCCGACGAACCCTTCCCCTATTTCAAAGCTGTCGCGTGACAGTCCGGCACTGCAAGGGTTATGAGTGTTATTGCAAAATCTTTGAACGACTTTTACCATAACGTCTTATCTCTGCGTTCAATCTGGACTGAAATGCACTCAGTAAAAGTATTGTGTTTTTGGCTCTCAGCAGGCTACATTTACACTAATTTGCAGTGACATGCTTTGAAGCAGTTTGGACATTATTTAGACCTCAAGATACACAGCTAAATGTCCATCTGGAATATCTGATATTCCCCTGGGGCTTTGCAATACACTTAGACTTGGGGTTTTCTTACTTCCCTACCAGTGACCCCGTATAGCTCCATGGTCCTCCCCAAAGATGCTTCTTACTTAGGCCTTTCTAAATGTTTCATGCATAATGTTAACCCTTTAACTCACAAAGGCACACTGTTGTATGTATATATTGAATTATATAGCGCCAACAGAATATGCGACGCTTTACAGAAAGCCAACAAAATACAGGAAATTGTAATACAATAAAACTACATGGTAGGGAATGGAATCCCTGCCCCGGAGAGCTTACAATCTAAGCGGGATGTTGAGAGTTACAGACACAAGGGGAAGTAGGAAGTGCAGTGGATGGCAGTGCCTGGCCTTGATGGTGGGTAAGTGCCCCCTGGGTGTAGATAGCAGTGGGTATGAGTCCAGGGCTATTGGGATACTTCATATAGAAGATTTTTTTTTTAGATTTGACTTGAAGGTGGAGAGAGAAGGTGCTTGGTGAATACAGAGTATGATGGAGTCACAAGCGGAGGGGCAGTATATTTTTATTTTTGATATACCAATCACATCAACTCACTACAGGCATACCCCGGTTTAAGGACACCCACTTTAAGTACACTCGCGAGTAAGTACATATCGCCCAATAGGCAAACGGCAGTTCACGCAAGCACCTGTCTGCACGGCCTGAACAGCAATACCGGCTCCCTACCTGTACCGAAGCTGTGCGCATGCGGGGAGACTATAGAGCCTGTTACAAATGCATTAATTACATCAGTTATGCACGTATATGACGATTGCAGTACAGTACATGCATCAATAAGTGGGAAAAAGGGAGTGCTTCACTTTAACTACATTTTCGCTTCGCATACATGCTCCGGTCCCATTGCGTACGTTAATGCGGGGTATGCCTGTATACAGTTATTAATACAGCTATGCTTTTATCTTATTTATATTTTTTAAATGAACAATATAGGAGTGCCTATTAATTAACTACTATACATTTTAACAAATAAACCCGCAGTTCAGTTTCTTTATAGATTGTAATGTCAAATGAACAGTTGTTATTTAGCCTATACATCATTTTTTTCTACATTATTACAATTTTTGTCTTACCTTCAACGTTACATGGTTTCAATGATGTTCTAAACAAATCATCAACAATTTATGTTTTTTTTTTAATTATTATTACATATTTCTTACCTTATACGTAACAGTATATCGTTTTATATTTCAGATTTACTGTCATTTCTTAAAGTCAAAATAAGATATAGGAAATATATACAGAATCCACGTTTTTTTCTTCTTCTCCCAGAGGTAAATTCTATTTTTGTGACACAATCTGCTCTCTTCCTGCATAAAGATAGCTTTTTTATAACTTGTATTTGGGAAGGGACTCAATACGCGGCTCAACATGCATTACGTGGGCTTAACTTTTCCATTAAAGATAATTTACTATTTACAAGGTTTACTTGGAGTACGAGAATTCACAAAACGTCTTTTCGGTTTGTTGTTTCACCCGTTCACTGCCGGCGGGGGCCAGCCACGCATTGCTCCGCGTGTTATAAGATGCGTTGGGCAGTGAAGGCGTTAAGAGCAGGGGAAAGGCAGCTTGCGCGCATGCAACACTCCTTAGCCTCTGAACCATGCGAGTGTCAGGGGATGGGAGCTGTTAAGGTGGCTCAGCAGAGGTCAGCAGCTAAGTGACGACTAATCCCCAGGACCACTCAGGCCTTTTCATCCCTTGCAGAAATTAGCTTTACTGTTGCACCCTGATCTCATACTTTACTGACGAAATCCAGCCTGAAAGTGTGACGCCATGCTGAGTGATGAATGGTTTGTAAATGCTTGCAGCTGAATGGTATCTCCTCCTTGACCGCTATATTCTTTGCTTTTTATCATCTCTGCTCTTGGCCGGGCGGGGAAAGATGCGCACTGAGCTAACGAGTAGTGGGGTGAGAGAAAGTAACGCCTGTTGGGTTGGGTGTTATGCAGAGACGTAGTTAGACATGAGTGAGGCCCCAGGCAAAAAATTAATTCAGGGCCCCATCATCATCCCTCCTCATCATCTCTCCCCCTCCTCATCATCATCCTCTCCCCCTCTTCCTCATCTCTCCCCCTTCCTCATTTCTCCCCCTCCTCATCTCTCCCCATCATTATCATCATCTCTATCCCCCTCATCATCTATCCCTCTCCTCCTCATCATCATCCCTCCTCCTCCTTATTATCATCACCCCTCCTCCTCATCTCTCCCCCTTCTCCTCATCTCTCCCTTCTCCTCATCTCTCCCCCTCCTTCTCATCTCTCCCCCTCCTCATCTTTCCCCCTCCTCATCATCTCTCCCCCTCATCACATCTCCCCCTCCTCATCATCTCTCCCCCTCATCACATCTCCCCCTCCTCAGTCGAATTACAGTGTTCTGCAGACTTCTCTCTCTCTCTCTCTCTGAACGCTGCTCTGCGCGAAGGGGTTAAGGATGGGGGGAGAGAGCTAGAGAGACAGATAGAGAGGACAGAAAGAGAACAGAGAGTGAGAGAGAGGACGTCTGCAGTAACATCATTAACCCCTTCCCTGCCAGAGCAGCGTCAAAGAGGGAGAGAGGAGTCTTCTGCCAACATCATTAACCCCTTCCCTGCCTAGAGCGGTTGTGTAATGCCTTCAATCCCAACTGTTCCACATCTGGTCCGTTTTTCTGCATTCGGGAAGGTCGCCGCTAAATTCGGGACAGCGACGAACCCTTCCCCTATTTCAAAAGCTGTCGCGTGACAGTCCGGCACTGAAGGGTTATGAGTGTTATTGCAAAAATCTTTGAACGACTTTTACCATAACGTCTTATCTCTTGTCAATCTGGACTGAAATGCACTCAGTAAAAGTATTGTGTTTTGGCTCTCAGCAGGCTACATTTACACTAATTTGTCAGTGACATGCTTTTGAAGTTTGGACATTATTTAGACCTCAAGATACACAGCTAAATGTCCATCTGGAATATCTGAATTCCCCTGGGGCTTTGCAATACACTTAGATTGGGGTTTTCTTATTCCCTACAGTGACCCCGTATAGCTCATGGTTCTCCCAAAGATGCTTCTTACTTAGTGCCTTTCTAAATGTTTCATGCATACTGTTAACCCTTTAACTCACAAAGACACTGTTGTATGTATCTATTGAATATATAGCGCCAACAAATATGCGACGCTTTAGAATAAGCCAACAAAATACAGGAAATTGTAATACAGAAAAACTACATGGTAGGGAATTGGAATCCCTGCCCCGGAGAGCTTACATCTAAGGCGGATGTTGAGAGTTACAGACACAAGGGGAAGTAGAAGTGCGCGTGGATGGCAGTGCTTGGCCTTGATGGTGGGTAGTGCCCCCTGGGTGTAGATAGCAGTGGGTATGAGTCCAGGGCTATTGGATACTTCATATAGAAGATTTTTTTTTTAGATTTGACTTGAAGGTGGAGAGAGAAGGTGCTTGGTGAATACAGAGTATGATGGAGTCACAGCGGAGGGGCAGTATATTTTTATTTTTGATAACCAATCACATCAACTCACTACAGGCATACCCCGGGTTTAAGGACACCCACTTTAAGTACACTCGCGAGGTAAGTACATATCGCCCAATAGGCAAACGGCAGTTCACGCAAGCACCTGTTGCACGGCCTGAACAGCAATACCGGCTCCCTACCTGTACCGAAGCTGTGCGCATGCGGGGAGACTATAGAGCCTGTTACAAATGCATTAATTACATCAGTTATGCACGTATTATGACGATTGCAGTACAGTACATGCATCAATAAGTGGGAAAAAGGGAGTGCTTCACTTTAACTACATTTTCGCTTCGCATACATGCTCTCGTCCCATTGCGTACGTAAGCGGGGTATGCCTGTATACATTATTAATACAGCTATGCTTTTATCTTATTATATTTAAATGAACAATATAGGAGTGCCTATTAATTAACTACTATACATTTTAACAAATAAACCCGCAGTTCAGTTTTTTTAGATTGTAATGTCAAATGAACAGTTGTTATTAGCCTATACATCATTTTTTTCTACATTATTACAATTTTTGTCTTACTTCAACGTTAATGGTTTCAATGATGTTCTAAACAAATCATCAACAATTTATGTTTTTTTTTTTATTATTTATTACATATTTCTATACCTTATACGTAACAGTATATCGTTTAGTATTTCAGATTTACTGTCATTTCTTAAAGTCAAAATAAGATATAGGAAATATATACAGAATCCACGTTTTTTTCTTCTTCTCCCCAGAGGTAAATTCTATTTTGTGACACAATCTGCTCTCTTCCTGCATAAAGATAGCTTTTTTATAACTTGTATTTGGGAAGGGACTCAATACGCGGCTCAACATGCATTACGTGGCGTTAACTTTTCCATTAAAGATAATTTACTATTACAAGTTTACTTGGAGTACGAGAATTCACAAAACGTCTTTTCGGTTTGTTGTTTCACACCGTTCACTGCCGGCGGGGGCCGCACGCCTTGCTCCGCGTTGGTTATAAGATGCGTTGGGCAGTGAAGGCGTTAAGAGCAGGGGAAAGGCAGCTTGCGCGCATGCAACACTCCTTAGCCTCTGAACCATGCGAGTGTCAGGGGATGGGAGCTGTTAAGTGGCTCAGCAGAGGTCAGCAGCTAAGTGACGACTAATCCCCAGGACCACTCAGCCTTTTCATCCCTTGCAGAAATTAGCTTTACTGGTTGCACCCTGATCTCATACTTTACTGACGAAACCCAGCCTGAAAGTGTGACGCCATGCTGAGTGATGAATGGTTTGTAAATGCTTGCAGCTGAATGGTATCCTCCTCCTTGACCGCTATATTCTTTGCTTTTTATCATCTCTAGTCTCTGGCGCGGCGGGAAAGATGCGCACTGAGCAACGAGTAGTGGGGTAGAGAAAGTAACGCCTGTTGGGTTGGGTGTTATGCAGAGACGTAGTGACGAGTGAGGCCCCAGGCAAAAAATTAATTCAGGGGCCCCATCATCATCCCTCCTCATCCTCTCCCCCTCCTAAGCAGTCAAGAATCGCACCCGAGGCCGCGAGCGCGACAACGGCCGCATGTCGCCCCAGCCTCATCGCGTCCAAGCAGGAGCAGGCATCGTAGACCCCTCATCCGCGATCCCGCGCCCCGCAGCATCCAGCCCTCCGCCGTCAGGAGTGAGCAGCACCCCTCCGCCGCATCTAGCCCGTCTCCGCAGCGCGCCCGGCGACCGAAGCTCTCCCCGCACGGTAAGCTCGCCCCGCCGCAGCTTCCCCCGACGCATCATCGCTCCCCTCAATCACATCTACCCACTCCCGGCAGGTAAGAGCACCCTCCATCACAGTCGGCCACCTCCTAATAAGCGTCTCAACCGCTCATCATCTCTCCCCCTCCTCATCATCTCTCCCCCTCCTCATCATCATCAGATCTCCCCCTCCTCATCAGCTCTCCCCCTCATCATCAGCTCTCTCCCATTCATCATCAGCTCTCTCCCACTCATTATCAGCTCTCTTCCCCTCAGCAGCTCTCTTCCCCTCAGCAGCTCTCTCCCTCTCCATGCCTACCTTTAGCAGGAGGAGATGATGGTATGCGGCGGTGGGTGCCAGCGGTGAGCAGAAGAGCTGTAGCACCAGACACCGGAAGTAAGGGCTTGTACATAGTAGGCGCTACCGAACGTGCGACGTCACGCTCACCGGCAGCACAGGCGATCGTGGCCTGAGGGGTGTGGAGGAGGAGGCGCGACCAAGATCAGCAATGATTCACAGTTTGGGGGCGTGTCCGTGACATCACCTGCACGTGACCCGGCCGCGAGAAATTGGTTGCGCCGTCGAGCTCGTATGCTCTATGGCTGTGCGCATTGCGTTACAGGCTCGCTCCGTCATGCTTACTATGGCCGTGGGCTAAGAAAGACTTCCGGGTCGGACCTCTGCCGGCTGCTCTTCTGCTCAACGCTGGCGACTCGCCACCGTGTACCACCATTTCCTCCCGCCTGCCTCTGCGACAGGGGGGGAGAGCGAGCCCCCAAAGAGCGTGGGCCCCGGGCTTTTCCCAGGCTATAGCTACGCCACTGGTGTCACGGTGTTATAATAATTAAGGAAGGCGACATCGGAAAAGGGAACTATTACACTCAAGTAGAAATCTATGACGTTTTTATGACTGATTTCACATCACAGTAATGTTAAGTTCAGGCATTTCAAGTCAAGGCAATAAAGTACAGGACAATTATGTGTCCCGGCAGACCTTTCCGGGACTGTGGGATAAGTCAATGAAATAAGGGACAATCCCGTATATACGGGACATCTGGCAACCATAGCGTATAAACATACATATGCATAGGTACACACACACACATATGTACACACATATGTGTAATATATATATATATATATATATATATATAGTATATATTATTATATATATATATATATATATAATATATAATATATAATATATATAATATATACCCATATGATACCGACATCAAGGGACAGCACGCAGGTAAGTAAATCATACATTTTCTATATTTGATAGAAGACACAAAAACCGACGTTTCGGTCGTTTCTCAAGGTGGTCTGTTATTGCTTTATGGGATAAGCACCAAAACCGTATTTACTTGCAAATGGTGTGTCCGGCTGTGCATTGGATTCTATATATATAATATCATCTTTTTAATATATATTGTAACCCGCATTCCCCCCCCCCCCCCCCAGACTCTACGGTGGTGTCTAGGGTGCATGAGGGCTGGACTGGTTAACAGGCTGACCCCCCCAGTTGCCTCACCTACCTGCCTCAGGACTCGGTCAGCTATAACTAATCACGCTTCCTACGCGCCACCTCCTAAATGTTATTGGGGGAGCCAGGACCAGCCTGCCATGACTCTAGTGGTGCAGCGCCTCCATTTCTATACTCCCAGATATGGAACAGGACCTGTATAGAAGAACCGGCTGCCTCGTCCCATAGCTCCAACTCACACACAGTCTTTGGTACAAAGGATAGTCTCTTTATTGGCAGATCAGCGACTCCCAAATGTAGTGGCGTCCAGCAGCCACAACAACAACAGCAAAGCCTTGCAAATTACTTACCCGCTCTCCTCCCTACAATATTTCCTCCTCTCCTTCCCTCCAAGTCTCTCCTCCGCCAGGATGGTCTCGGCTGGGGCGTCATACCCCGCGGCCCCCCTCCGAGGTTATCTTCGCGGTGGGGATTGGATTCTCTCCCATCACCCAGGCAGGGGGTGAGGGCATTGGTCCACCAGGTCTATAATGCTATCAGCTCACTCAAGTCGCTGAGTCTCTCCATCCTCTCTCTGCTCCTGCACGGCTGCGCAGGTAGACCGCCTGTCTCTCCTCCAACTCCTTGGACCGATCTGCAGGACTCACTAACTCAGACAGACCTACGGCAAGCTCGTCACTTACAGGAGTTGGCTGCTAAATATAGAGCAGCCCCACCTCTCGTGACGTCAGCAGAACCTCCCCTCTGCTCACGCCTGCAGCAGAGGTCCAGGCCTGCATCTACCACTAGGGCAGGCTATGAAGGGGGAAGCCCATGATGATTACTGGTGCCTGATCTTAACAGGACTTACCACAGTAGAAGGAAGATAGGTATAGCCTTGCTGTTTACAGGGGGCTACACTCTCCCTATGGGGGTGCTATCATATATATATATATATATATATATATATATATATATATTATAAAAAGATTATGCTAGATAACACGTGTCTATCTACTGTATATGTGTAATTATATATACTGTACATACATGTATATATGTGTGTGTGTGTGTGTGTGTGTGTGTGTGTGTGTATGCACAAAAAGGCTGAAACACATTGCAAAGAAACATCGCCTTTCATACACCTTCTAATGCTGTTTGCAGTGAATGGTGCCTTTCTTTTTATGCTGTAGCCATACAGAGGTAGCTGGTAGCTTTCAGATTTTTTGGGGCTCAGAAAAATGGCTGTCATGTCCCCCACCTTATGATTAGTCATCTGATTTGACTAAACAAAAGAGCAGTGGCACTGGCATTGTACCTCATTTAGAATAGTTTATGGTAGGGGTGGCCAACCCCAGTCAGCCTGCTTCAGTGAAGTCTTCGACTGAGCCACCTGTGTTGAAGCAGTGATATCCTGAAAACCTGACCTGTTGGTGGCCCTTGAGGACTGGAGTTGGCCGCCCCTGGTTTATAGGTAAAACGAGGGAAATGAATCCCCAGTGGGTTCTCCAATAGCAAACAGTGTAGCCGTGAATCTTGTATGTAATCAAATCAGTCCCACATGAAGGTATATTTGTAGTATAGAACAGTTCTTGAGGCCAAATCTCCAGCAAATAAATCCAGTAGCCCAGTGCTGTGTGGTGTATAAAATCAATGTATAATCACCTTTACGCTGCCCGGAGCACAAATCTAGGGGTAAAAGTACAGCTGACTTTGTCTGTCTTTGCGTGGAGTCCGTGTCAACGGTAGTCCGCCGCGAGGCAGATCTGTCTGATTCCGTGGCTCCGTGGTATGCAGGCTCCACTTGAATACACAACACTGGCTAGAAGAAAAAAAATGGCAAAACCGCTGGTAGTCATCCGTGAGGTATACTCACGTCCCGACGCGGAAGAAGAGGCTTCTGTTCCTGTGCGTGCTTCAGTCCGGAAGAGAGGGTAAGTGTCAGGAGGCAAGAGTGAGCAGTGCAAGTGTGAAAGCTGGGCTGGAGGCAGGTAAAAATATATAATCATTTATTAGGCATAATAATAGCCAAAACTAAAAACAGCAATAGAATTCCCTGACGCGTTTCCCGCCTCTACAGCGCTTTATCAAAGAGTAATTCTTGTTCGGCAGACAGCCCTATAAGTAGCAACCTCCCTGTGGACAGGTGCACCCTTCACCCTTCATGTATATTAACACAATTGCTGTCAGTACCACTACCTTCCCGACAAACGCTGCCGCCACAGTTATAACACTCAACCCTGAAAGTCATGATAGCTCATATGTGGCGGCAGCGTTTGTCGGGAAGGTAGTGGTACCGACAGCAATTGTGTTAATATACATGTTTATGATTCTTACATATTTTTTACGTGATCCTGCGAGTCGGATTTCCCCCAGGTGGACTTGTGAACCCTGATTGGCCCGTTTCCATCTACTTCTACCTGCTTCTCTTAGATCGGGTTGATTTGAGGCGGTGATGGGTGCCCCTGTCCCTGGTTCATACAACATTTATGCTTTTAAGCTGAGAAGGAAGAGTAAAAAAAAAAAAAGGGATACTTTTGCCTTTCCTTAAAAAAAAAAATGAAATTATTTATAATTAAATATAATTATAATTAAAAAAAAATGGTGGTGTTCCAGGTTCATAAATGTTAAACAATCGAGCAGCACTCTTCTACACCGAGGGTAGCATCACATTTCAAGCTCCGCGTATGATTCAATATGATGGTTAAAAAGACGTTTAGGGTGGGGAAAAAAAACTAAAAACAGAGCTTTTATCATTTTTAAGATACTATATTTCTAAAAAAAAAAAAAAAAAAAAAAAAAAAAAAAATTTTTTTGATGGATTACACCTTTTAAATAATGAAAATAAACGAATAAAAGGAAAAAGATCAGCATACACAAGGTGAGAATTGTGGGGACACTTCTCCACCCCACACAGGAACCCTTTCTACAAGGAGCCGAGCTTAACACTTCACAGGGATTTTAACAGCAAAGGAAAGACAACAAATAATATTTTTTCGGAGTCTTTTTTATTTTATTTTTGTATTTAAAATTTGTTTAAATGGGGGTATGAGGAACTTTTCCTGCAGGATTTTTACCTTGCAAATGTCAGCATCACAGTAACCCTTTGTCCTTATATAAATAGGGACGCTGTATGCAGGTCACCTTACCCCTTGGATTTCTTCTTAATAGTTTTAATTACGTTTGCTGTAAAAACACGACTGCATTAGCCAATATCTGCAAAGAACTGTAGGGCTGTTAATCCCTTTATCCCTATATATTTTTGCAGGGTGTACTACCCTTTATAGGATTAACATAAACGTTATTTAACATGCGGTTACATAACCAAAGCAGCCTCTTCTTCAGGTGGACAGCGACCTTGTTGAATATCTTTACAAGATAAATAAAACGTAACGTGATTATTCCGCTCTTTCCTGCGGTAAACCCGCTGGTAGCCTGTGCATAAATGTAAAGAATACTTTGTTATGACGCGTTTCCACTTCTACTTGCGGAAGTGTAATAGGAAAGGCGGTTGTTACGCAGATTCTTCTCACATTAGACTCTGAATGTGTCTGGTTTGTAGCTGCTATGAGCTGCACAATTCAGAGTCAATGAGGAACCTCAAACTGATCAGTTTAAAGCAGCAGAACATGTGGGGTTTTTGTTTTTCTAAATACTCTAGGAATAAAGCAAGGGGTCAGCTCCAGGCACCCTCTGTTTCCCGAGATTCTTACCTCCGTAAGGGTGTCTCCGTGACATCTCCGCAGGTTTAAATATCCTGGTCAGCCGCGAGGGATGATGTCACGACCTCCTATTGGCACGCAGTATATTTAAAGCCACCTACACAGCCCAGCCGGAGTTGCTACCGGCAGTCCCTACGGAGGTAAGTATGGCCGGAAGCAGGGGGTTCCCGGTGCTGAAATGAACACGGTTCAGCTCCAGAGAAAGAGGGAGGCAGGATTGCTGCAGGTCTACTGACTCCCTACTTCCCTGTCCCAGCCATAGCTGGGTAATACAGCCGGCAAAAGCACTACGTAATCCATGTAATAAAATGGAAAGGAAGCTAAAAGTCACTACCCAGAATCCTTCTCTGCGGCTGAAACACTGCATGGCTTCACAATCAGGTGACTGAAGCAGGTTTGGGGACCTGTGGAAGACACGCAGATACACTTATCTTTGCTGTACTTTGCATGGTGAAGGGTTGTGGTCCCTTTTTTGCCCACTATAACATGGTTGTGTCTGATTTACAATTGGTTACATAGTTACATAGTAGATGAGGTTGAAAAAAGACGTACGTCCATCAAGTTCAACCTATGCTAAATTTAGACAACAGATACTGTATACTATATCTATACTTACTCATTGATCCAGAGGAAGGCAAACAAAAACTCCCAGAGTCATATCATCCAATGATATCTCATAAGGGGAAAATTAAATGCCTTCCTGACTCCAAGAATTGGCAAATCGGATTAATCCCTGGATCAACATCCTTCCCATGTATACTTATTTGGTATATCCCTGTATACCTTTCCCATCTAAAAAGATGTCCAACCTTTTTTTGAATAAATCTATTGTGTCTGCCATCCCAGTCTCCATGGGTAATGAATTCCACATTGTAACTGCCCTTACTGTAAAGAACCCTTTGCTTTGTTGCTGGTGAAATCTCCTTTCCTCCAACCTCAAGGGATGGCCCCGAATCCTTTGTACTGCCCGTGGGATGAACAGTTCTTTTGAAAGCTCCTTGTACTATCCCCGAATATATTTGTATATAGTTATTATATCCCCTCTTAGACACCTCTTTTCTAATGTAAATAAATCTAATTTAGCTAGCCTCTCCTCATAAGTTAGATTGTCCATCCCCTTTAATAATTTGGTGGCTCTTCTCTGCACTCTCTCTAGTTCCATAATGTCTTTTCTTAGGATTGGTGCCTAAAATTGTACTCCATATTCAAGGTGTAGTCTTACTAATGCTTTATAAAGGGGCATAATTATGTTTACTTCCCTTCCATCCATTGTCAGTTGGATGCAAGATAAGATCTTGTATGCCTTTGCAGCTACTGCATGACTTTGCGCACTATTGCTAAGCATGCTGTCTACAAGCACTCCTAAATCCTTCTCCATCAAGGATTCAACCAATATATCTCCATTTAATTTGTAAGCCTTTTTATTCTTGCATCCCAAAGCATAACCTTACATTTATCTGTATTAAACCTCGTCTGCCATTTACTGCCCACGTTTCCAGTCTCTCCAAGTCCTTGAAGAGAAATTACTGCTCTGATTCTACTACCTTACACAATTTAGTATCATCAGCAAAGATGGAGACTTTGCTCTCAATGCCAACCTCAAGGTCATTAATAAACAAGTTAAAAAGCAGGGGTCCCAGTACCGATCCCTGAGGTACTCCACTCACGACTTTAGCCCAACCTGAAAAAGTTCCATTTATGACAACCCTCTGTTGTCTGTCCTTTAACCAGTTTTCAATCCAGGTGCATATATTATTACTGAGTCCAATATTCTATATTTTGTACACCAACCTCTTGTGTGAAACCGTATCAAAAGCCTTTGCAAAATCTAAGTAGACCACATCAACTGCATTACCCTGGTCTAAATTCCTACTTACCACCTCAAAGAAACAAATAAGGTTAGTTTGGCAAGATCTATCCTTCATAAATCCATGCTGACTATTACTAATAATTTTGTTTTCCATTAGGTATTCCTGAATATTACCCCGTATTAAACCTTCAAGTAGTTTCCCCACTATTGAAGTCAGGCTTACAGGTCTGTAATTTGCCCCCCCCCCCCCATTGGTTAAATGCCCCCTCGTCTATACACTTGGAAGTATTATCTAGAGATGGTTGAACCAGTTCAAATCCGTTTCCTGGATTTTCTTTGACCACATCTGTGCCCTTTACCACAATCCGTCTGCCGACTGGGTACTAAAAAAATCCGTGCGGATCTATGTCCGCCTTCGGATACACTCCGGACTGAGATCCACAGATTCCAGAATTCATGACCGGGTTGTTAAGAATCCGCACACGGATTCATCCGCGGAGAGAGCTGGAGAGAGATATCCAACCATGGATTCATCCGGGCCTGAATATTTACCAATCCGCCCTCGGATTTCGGATTGCTCTCTAAAATAAAAAATCCGAAACGGCAAACTTGCCTTTTTAGAGACTGATCCGCGGAAATCCGCTGACCAAAGGAACCGGCTGATCCGAGGCGGGTCCAGATCCGCCCCCCCAAAAATGGCCCGTCTCAAGTCTTTTCCCATTGAGCAGGTCTGATTGGGACCAAAATCCTTTTCAGCGCGGGGAAGCAGCTATAGAGCATATTACATTGGGGCCAACAAACCATATATATTAAACGGCTGCATCTCTAATCCCTACTACTGAATTTCCCATAAACCCTTTGCAAAGTATTAAGCTGTCTCTGACAGCAATAGGGTTATATGTGCACAGGACAGGAAATGGTTTATATGCTACATGTCAATAATACAATCAGTTTGATACATAATTGCAATATATCTGATGTTAACCAGTTATTTTTGGATGGGTCGCAGTATGCCTTTATTTCAGAAAATAATGTATGTATGTTGCCGTTTTAGTAGCTGTACACATGAAACAGACCTGGGATGTCTGTATTTTTCTTCAATGCATCAAACCCAGAGTTTTGGCTTATCACTGTCATTCAGCTCAGTCCTAAGTGGGACAGCAGCATGAAGACGCTGGCAACCAAAGCCAGCGTCTTCATAGCAAAGGTCACCCATTAAAAAGGATCTTAACATTGAACTCTTTTCACCTTTATTAAGTAAACATGACCTTGGAGACTTAATGGTCCAGAAGGTTAATGTATCCAACAAGCTCTCACTATACAAACTGTTCATCAAATACAAGCAATACTGCTACATGTTTTTGTTAATTTTATGTGTGTGAATGCAGGGGTGATGTGTGATGGTTGCTCTGTGTGTGTGTGTGTGTGTGTGTGTGTGTGTGTGTGTGTGTTTTCTACAGTGGCTGTTGCCTTTCAAGTTTATGTTGTAGCGTTGCAGAGATTTCTAAATTTTTAGGGTTTTTTGGAGATTGAAAATTTTTTTTTACTGTTTTCCCCCCAAATAAATGAATGGTTTAGTCGCCTAAAAACATAAGTGGTTAGTCATTCAACTGTGATAGTGCCACTCGGGGCACTTTTGATCAGAAACTCCCGTTGACGTTAATGGGAGTTTCCGTGCGATAGTGCCCTGATCGGAACTATCGCAGTTTAATGATTACAGCCGCCATAGAGTCACATTTAATATATGTTGCTAAGGATTACAGGCAGACTACACCCCACTTTAATCTGAATGTTTTTGTGTTGGGTAATAACCTTGTGTGTTTAATATACCAAGATAAGTATAAATATCTATAATATAATCCAACTACATCATGCCAAGTGATGGAGGTCACGGTCCCCCTCTGTGTGCCGCCATGGTCAGCGTTCTGCGTCTCTCTGCTGTCTGACTGTCCCCTCCGTGCTGTCATGTATGGCTCTGCCGGTGACAGGGACAATGGTTCATTTGGGTGACAGCAGGACGGGGTATTTGTACAGGGTGGGATTTTAATGTGAATTGTTACCTTGAGACTGAATTTGTAAACAGTGACGTATCCCCCGTGTTAGAAGTATCTCTGCCGCTTGTTCATGTAATCATATTGTATGTTCCTGTTATCTGGTTCAAAAAGTCATGCGAAATGACATTAAAGAAGCACCCTTGGTGGGAAGTAGGGGGTCTCTGGAGCTGAATCGCGTTAATTTCAGCTCTGGTGACCCCCAGCTTCCCGAGATACAGACCTCCGTAGGAGGCTCCGGTAGCAGCTCTGCGGGTTTAAATCTCCTGAACACGTGGGCCAATCGGAAGCCGCAAGCGATGATGTCTCGGCTTCCTGTTGACCTGTGTGACGCGAGACATTTAAAGCCACCATTTCGATAGCCCCACACAGCCCAGCCGGAGCTGCTGCTGTTACCCCACTACGGATGAAAGTAACTCTGGAAGCGGGAGGGGGTCCCTGGGGCTGAAATGAATACGGTTCCGCCCCAGAGAACCTCTGCTTCAAACCCTATTTTAAAAAAACGTGTCCCCATGTCCTGCTGCATTAATGCCTGAGATCGGTAACGTCCTGCACCATAAATGGCACCATCAAAGTGGTGACTAATAAGAGAAGGTTTTAAAGTAGCTTTTTAAATTATATATACATATATTTTTACATAGGATTAAAGCAGGGGGTCTCCGGAGCTGAAATGAATGGGGTTCAGCGCCGGAGACCCCCTGCTTCCCGAGGTCCAAACTTCCGATAGAGGTGCCAGGATCTCGGCAAAGTGTAAAGCTCCCACATGGGGCGGGCCGGCCGATAGAAAGCCCAACCTGAGGATGTCACGGCTTCCAATGGCCTACAGGGAGGAGGAGCGGCTCAGTGAGTAAAGACACTGACTGGCACTGAGAGTGCCTGGTTCTATTCCCGGTGTCGGCTCCTTGTGACCTTGGGCCAAGTCACTTTATCTCCCTGTGCCTCGGGCACCAAAATCATAGCTTGTAAAACTAGCAGCGCTATACAAGAACATGATATTATTATTATTATTATTATTATATCACAGGGCATGGGAGCTTTGAAACTCCACAATTACGTGACCCGAACTAGCCGAGCGGAGCGGCAGATAAGTATTTCTGGAAGCAGGGGGTCCCTGGAACTGAAATTAATGGCGTTCAGCTCTGGAAACCCCCCCCCCCCCCCCTGCTTCAATCCTATGGGGGAAAAAAACCATCTTGCCTCTTTACATTAAAAGGGGGTATATTATTAACAGAAAGGAGGTTTAAAAAAAAAAAGGAAACCCTTTTATAATAAGATGGAGAGTTCTCTGTGTAGGATAAACACATTCCTACACCTGAAAACACTCTGGTTTTATCGCCCCCAATAAAAGTGGGATTAACAGAGATTATGGGTCATAACATATCAAGGCAAATTTAGCGCAATTCTGGGGCAAAAATGATTGCACCGTATGTATCAATGAGAATGAATCTGATTGAAATGTATACGATGTTTTTGTCTTAGATATGTACAGTGCAATTGTTTTGTATGTATTGATATCTTTATTTATAAAGTGCCTACAGAATACTCAGCGCTTTACAAAGACAATACAGTGCAGGAAATTATGATGCAATAAGTGCAGCAAAGTCAGACAATAGGATAGGAAATCCCTGCCCCGATCTAAGTGCTATGTTGGGAGACTTACACAGACAGCAGGTGAGGGAATAAGTGAAGTAGATGGCAGGGCTTGGCCACCGTGGTTGGTAGTTGTGACTGTGGGACAACAGCCAAGAGTTCAGGTCATTGGGATGCTTCACTTAAAGCTGCAGACCAAGCAATATCTCACGTGTGTTTTTTTTTTTTTAATAAATTAGTTCTGAACTCTGAGAAAATACTTGTAGCAATTTTTAAAGAACTTTTTTAATGTATTTTAATGTAACAAGCATTTTTGTTTCTGTAGAAACCATTTACAAAGTCACATCCCCTTCCCCTTCTGTGACGGCCTCTGGCTCTTGAGCCCTGCCCTCTCTCCAGCAGTGCACCAATTGTGTCTAGTGCCTGCCTGGTCACATGATCTTCCCCACAGAACAATGCAGTGTGGGTACTGTTTTGCAGCAATAACTGAATTAAATAACCCAGAGCAAAGCGATCGATCACAGGAGAACGGATCGATCTGCAACGTAGCTCATCACTTGTCAGTGTGCAGATTGCATTAATGCACATATTGAATGGACAAAAAAAAGGGCAGCTTGAATTGCAGCTTTAAGAGGTCAGTTTTGCCCTAGAATTGCTCTGCTTTTGCCTGGGTACATTGCTCCGCAATGCGTTGCAGGCCTCTCAGGCACTAAAGGGGTCAAGAAGACATCAAAATGCATCTTAATATACGAGGACCTCCATGTAAATAAAGGCAATGTGCTACATTTCTACATAAACCACCACACGCCTTCATACTTTGCTTCACAGGGGCTGCAGAGTTACAAGAAAACAGTGTATTGCGGCAGATAGGAGATACAGAGGTGGAGGGCTTTTTTTTTTTTTAAACATTCCAGCACCCCTTTCCGAATCAAAGGCCTATTGAACGCCACAGAAACCCACACATTCGCTTTTAATGAAAACCAAATTTTTTTTTCATCCCTGTGTTTTCCTTGCACAGACTTCCAGGGGAATACAGACGATTTAGGGAACTCGGCGGCGTATACTCCGAATCTCAATGCTTTATGACGTTGTGACTTTTAATGATTTACAGTAACCCCCGGTCTTCTTTGCCAATGGGCCCAGAAGAGGCTGGTTACTGAATGGTAAGAGAATCCGTGACACCGGTAACTTTATGTCAGAGCTGTTCAAAAATGACAGGGAAGAGGTTACATGGGTGAATGCTTTCAGTGTTCAGTACCAGTGTCAGACTAGGATTTCAAGGGTCATGGGTGAAAACGGTTGTACGGACCCATGATGGGGTGATAACAGATCAAACGTTGTACAGTATTAGGGTTTGCACTTATGCATATGTACTGTATGCAGGTTCATACATTCACTTGTGCGTGCATACATACATATACTGATACATGCATGAACTTATAAATACATATACTCATACATGCTTGCACTTATACTGTACATACACACAGACACACACAGAGCAGACTGACTCAGACACACACACAGACACACACAGAGCAGACTGACTCAGGCACACACACCGACACACGCAGAGCAGATTAACTCAGATGCACACACTGATACACAGAGAGCAGACTGACGCAGATAGACACACACACACATAAACTGATACACACAGCAGACTGACTTACACACACACACACACACACAGAGCAGACTGACTCAGATACACACACACACACACACACACACACCGACACACGCAGAGCAGATTAACTCAGATGCACACACCGACACACGCAGAGCAGACTGACTCAGACACACACACCGACACACGCAGAGCAGATTAACTCAGATGCACACACTGATACACAGAGAGCAGACTGACGCAGATAGACACACACACACATAAACTGATACACACAGCAGACTGACTTACACACACACACTGATACACACACATACACAGAGCAGACTGACTCACATACACACACACACATACAGTAAATAGTCCTATTCAACAGATTGTAAATCTGTTAAACAATAAGATAAAGTCCTTCGGACTCAGTTTTTGGAATGATTAATGCAAGATTTATACTATAAAACAGAAAGGGAGAAATCAGTGGAATGGAACTTAAAGTTTGTAATATTGAGTTTAAAGTCCATGCCCCCCTGTACTATCACACTTTGATCTACGTTATTATCATGACTAAACAAGAAAGAAACAAACTTTAATTGATCAGTGCTTCCAGATCCTGAACACAAAATAGCAGCACACTGACTAATAAGGAGTATCAACTTGCTAGAAGGAAAGGACATTCCAGGCATCATGGAGTCTGGTGATTAATAAGACAATCAAGCTCAGAAATAAGGGAATAGGTGTAGATATAATGTCCAATGGTTGATAATACAGACTCTTACTGTTAAGAAACAGCACTTTCCGATTCTCTTCCTAAGTGGACCACCATCCTACAGCTATTGGTACACCATCCAGAAATCTTCCTCCCACTGTATAGTAACCCTGATATGGTGAAGAGATAAAGGTACTCACAATTTCATGCAGCGCTTCTTCGTCACATGCGTGAAACGCGTTAGTTACTAACCACATCTTCTGCCATGTTGTCACTCATTCATTACATTGGTTTTAATTCAGCCACAGTACTGCAGCCCTCTATTTATTTATTTTTTTGCTGCTGCTGTGCTCCGTTTCTTCCTTATTATCATGATCATTTAATATATTTATGTATAAGATGCCAACATATCAGGATAGCATCATAACAAGGGATATAGGACTAGATGTATCCACTTCAAAGACATACAGTCATACCTAGAAGAGAGTGGGTCAGAAACTACTAAAAATAACCTTTATTGGTCCATTAAGAAGGAATGGAGGTACAAAAAACCCTCCTACATGTTTCGTAATGGACCAATAAAGGTCATTTTTTAGTAGTTTCTGACCCACTCTCTTCTTGCTGTGCGCCTTCACCCCCTGGAGGTTTATTTGGAATTTCTACAAGTTGCAGCACGCTTCACACACCAATTGGATGGGGAGACTCCAGAGATGTGAGTAACAGACTTTATTCTAATAGATACAGTACTTTGTGGCATATGAATGTTCCAGGGCCCATCCCAATGAGGTTCTGTGCAGGGAGTTGTTCCTTTGCCCAGTCCCTTCAGGGAATATAGGTCCCCATTAAGGAAACCGTACCACAGGATTAGTGACGTCATTCTTCAATTGTTACCCCCTATGGTGTTGTGGATTTATTTTGGATTAAATACAAGTCTGTAATTACAATGGACCCGGCATTGGAGCGCAGATTCCACATTGAGAATTCGATACAGTCATAGCGAAACTGTTGCAGAGAGCTAAGATTTAATAGAGAAATCAAATAACACAAACAGGGAAAAATTTTGTAGTACCAATTTCTTGCAGGTAAGTTAATGTTTGTAGCTTTCAACTCCTTGTAATCAGTGATTTCCCTAAATCATCAAGCTGCCTTAAATGACGTTAAGGAAGAACAGAGCCAGCAACCCAATCAAGGACAGCTTCCATTTGGACTCATCAGGTTGAATTTGGGGGATCTATTATGCTGCTATGACATTAGTATTTTGTACGGTGAAACGTTGATCCGACCTACAGTACAGTATAGGCATAAACCTCCCGCTTCATCTCCTTTGACCACTGCACCATCTACTGCCCATTAGCAGAATTACATCCAAATATGTGTGACACAAATCTGACACCTAAGCCCAGATCCACAGAGCAAACCCTGCTTCAATATGTGGAGAGAGACCTGTGAACAAAATGCAACACACACACGGGACACCTGGCAAATATGCTAATTCAAGTCAGTGAGTAAAGACATTGACTGGCACTGAGTTTGAAGCAGGAGAACCTGGTTCAATACCCGGTGTCGGCTCCTTGTGACCTTGGGCGAGTCACTTTATCTCCCTGTGCCTCAGGCACTAAAATCATAGATTGTAAGCTCGACTGGGCAGGGACCTGTGCCTGCAACATGTCTCGTAAAACTAGCAGCGCTATACAAGAACATGCTATTGTTATTATATTATTATTACTTTGCATAGCCAAATGAGCATATTTCTCTCTCCCAGTGTGTGACCTAACTTCATGTTAATCCCTGCAGTGACTTTACCAGACCTCGGTGGCTTTGCGTTTTTAGGGGAGACGCCTCTTTTGCGTATTATTAGCACTAACATCCGGTATACATAGCTCAGTGCCCTTTCTGGGCGAAAATATGACTTAACCTAGGGATGCTCACTCCAGTCCTCAAGCTCCCTCGCACCCCCACTCCCACCTCCCCAGTAGGTCAGGTTTTCAGGATACCCCTGCTTCAGCACAGGTGGCTCAGAGGCTCAATCCAAGCCTCTTGCTGCTTCCCTGTTGTGTGCTATCACTGTGTGTTCAACAAGAGTTTGCACAGGCAAAGCCGCCCCCCCCCCCCCCTCTTCAGCCTCTCACAGGGACAGGAACGGCAGGAGCCAGGAAGCTCAAGTCCAGTCCTCAAGCCCCCCCAAACAGGTCAGGTTTTCAGGATATTCCTGCTTCAGCACAAGTGATTCAATCAGAGGCTCAGTCGAAGACTGAGTCTCTGATTGAGCCACCTGTGCTGAAGCAGGAACTGATTGAGCCACATGTTCTGAGCAGGGACTGATTGAACCACCGGTGCTAAAGCAGGGATATCCTGAAAACCTGACCTGTTTGGGGGGGGGGGGAGTTTAGGTTCAGTAAATACTTGATTATCAAATCTCCCCGCCCCACCAATCAGAGGCCCCAATAAATGTTGGATTTCCAAATTTAAACAGACAAATGTTTTCCAACAGTCTGATTATAAATCCCTCTGTGAACCTGGTTACAAAATGTTTGTATTCTTTGCAAACTAACAGGGATTGTACCTTAAACTCGTCTCCCATACCTCCTCCCACTGGCACTCCCCAAAAGGCAAACTGACAGAAACTAAACCCGTCGCCTCCACTAGCACTAAGAGATACGTGAACGATAACAGCGTCATATTCAAAATGATGCCTTTAGGGGGTAATTCTATCTACGCCGAAGTGGCAGTTTCGGGATGTTTTTTTGGGGCAAAAACTCCTAGAGATTTTAAGTGGGAATTTTATTCCGAAAACAGCCGGACCGGCCACGTCGGCAGATATAGAATAAAACCTTTTATTGTCAATCAGGTCTGCCAACAGCTTTTCCCAGGGCCCCAGACTGATCCCTAGAGCTGGGTCCTAGGTTGTCCAGCGGGGGTGGAGAGGAAAGAGCCTGGCCGATCACTGCCCAACTTTCGGGATAGGACAGTCAGGTCCCCCCACTACCTTTGGGCCCAGGACACTTGTCCCCGCTCTTCCCCCTCCCCCTGGCGGCGTCCCTGGTGTTAACAGCATAGTAAAAACAGCATTTTCACAGCTTGAAAGATAGATTTCTAGATTATCTCACTTCCTCTGTAGACAAAATAAAACTACAGCCCCCAGCTGCCTCCAATCCAGCAGACGTGTCCTGACATAAAAGCCAATGGAACAAGTCACTTTGGACGCAGCATTTAAATTCCTTGACTGAGTTTAGTAATGATTTGGTGGGGACTGGTGATCTCTCTATGAATACAGAAGGTTACAATGCAAGGGGGTCTCTGTGGGTGACATCTGAGTGAACAATCGACAGACAGGTGCTATTGATGACTGATGATACGCGGAGGTAATCATTTCAAACAAGTACACGGTTATTTTCCTTGTATGGAGGATGGGCAGTTCCTTATCCGATATGACCTCAGTTTTAAGCTGTAGGACACATACAGTAGAAGCCATATTTGGTCATAGTATTGGAAGAAGGAAAGTCTGACTAAGGGATATCCTCTGGATAGATATGGATAGATGTAGCTAAGGGATAGAAGAGAGGGATTACACCAACAAGGAGAGAGAATGATTACACAAGGAGAGAGGAGGAGCTAGGGTTAACATCACAATATCAAGATCAGACCGAGGGTTAACACAGGAAAAGAATAATTATGCAACCATCTTTGAAGACATTATAACTTTATTTGACGTCACCACCATTTTGTACTATTTTTGTAGGTGAGAATTTATCTTCTTAATAAAAGTTTATTTTGATGTGCTAAAACCAGAATCATGAGTTCTGCTATGCTATTGTCATCTATAGAGAAGACAAAGGGCGTTTTACAGTGTCCATGTTAAAATGGGTAAGAAGCAGAGTTACACACTGTGAGTGTTCATTTGCATGTCATTACCCAGAATCCCTGGCTGCAGTGGAAGCACTGCATGCTAGGAGCTAATGGGGCCAGGCAGATTTTCAGACCGGAGACATGTGAATGTGCTCACAAGTGGTATTTTTATTTGCTGTGTAGCATAGTGAATGCTTTGTTTTCTTTGTGCACATATCCAGCTTCGTCTGAACTCCCAAAAATCACCCTACGCATTTTGTGAAAGATTCACTTCCTATGGGGCATATGTGTATGGGACTTTGGATATACAGTACGGCGGTTGTGTGAGTGAAGCTCTGCCTAGGTGGTGAGATCAGCAGCGTTGAAATCGGCGCGACGGTACATACGGCAGTACCAATACTCTGAGGACTTCAGATTTAATCAGACGCACCTTTTGGTGGCCTAATATGTTTAAGGATATCAAGGAACTCATCAACTCCTGTTCCATCTGTGCTCGAAATAAGTCCACCCGCAACAAGCCGTCTGGTCTGCTTCGTCCCCTACCCATTCCGGATCAACCGTGGACCCACCTCTCAATGGACTTTATTGTTGAGCTTCCTGTCTCTCGTGGGATGAATACTATTCTCGTTATTGTGGATAGGTTTTCCAAACAGGCCCATTTCATTCCTCTCAAGGGTCTTCCTAAGGCCGCGTGTATAGTGCCCGCGACCGTGATGTCACCCGTCACCGCTAGCGAAAATTGTATTTCGCTTTGCGGCAGCGCGGGCGACCAGGCCATTGATTGGTTCAGGGGCTGTCACATGAGGCGACAGCCCCTGAAAAATCAAATATTCTCGGCTGCAAAAAATCGCGTCACCACGTCGCTTTGTCGCCCGCGCACTTACTATAAGCGCACGTGGTGGCGACAATGCATTTGTTTTCGGGCGACGTTGCGTCGCCGGCACTATAAGCGAGGCCTAATTCTGCCACCTTGGCAGATATTTATATCAAAGAAATATTTCATATTCATGGAGTCCCACTCTCTATAGTGTCTGATCGGGCGTCACAGTTCGTCTCGAACTTTTGGCGTGCCTTCGCTCAAAGGTTGGAGATCTCTCTTTTTTTTTCTTCTAGGTATCATCCCCAAACCAACGGACAAACTGAAAGAACAAACCAGTCTCTAGAGCAATACCTAAAATGCTTTATTTCTGATGCACAGGATAACTGGGTGGAACTACTCCCATGGGCCGAATTCGCGCAAAACTCACTCAGAAATGAGTCCACTCAAGAATCACCGTTTTTGTATAAATTACGGGTTTCAGCCAGCGCGCCTTCCCATCTCTTCCAATCCTTCCGGAGTTCCAGCAGCAGATTCCAGAGTGAACTCGCTCCAAAATTCTTGGAAGAGGATTCAAAAGACTCAGATAAAAGACACAGGCGGATCGCCATCGCCGTGAGGCACCCAAATTTAGGCCAGGAGACAAAGTGTGGCTCTCTTCTAAGAATATAAGATGGAAGACACCTACACTGAAACTGGCTCCAAGATTCCTGGGCCCGTTCACCATTCTCAAACAGGTCAATCCTGTGGCGTACTGCTTACAAATGCCTCAATCTATGAGAATTCCGGCGGTCTTTCACGTCTCATTGTTAAAACCTGTTGTTCGAAGTTCTCAGTTTCCTGACATCTCACCTAAACCTCTACCTGTCATCGTACAGGGTCAAGACGAATTCGAAATTCAATCCATAATTGATTCCAGGTGTCCAATTCCTCGTACACTGGAAAGGCTAAGGACCAGAGGAACGCACATGGATACCTCTTCGTCAGATCCATGCTCCCGGCTTGTTAAAGCGATTCCACGCCAGGTTCCCGCACAAGGCTTATGGGAATCATCCTGAGGCCGATCCTAAAGGGGGGGGGTTCTGTAAGGAATCGGGGAACACGTCCTTTGCGACGTGTTCCCTCCTTACCTGTCATCTCTCAGACCTCCGCTCTGGCACCAGCGTGTGCGCACAACCCTGCTCTGCTTACAGAGCGCATGCGCACGCGCAGCTCTTCTAGAGTGCAATGGAGCTTAGCTCCACCCCCTCGGACTCGCCGCGCTTCTCTCACGCGCAGCGCGCACACGTGATGACGTGCACCGCTCCCCAGCTGTGTGGCAAGTACTTGTTTAGCCCACTTGTCTCCTGCAGCCAATCCTTGCCTCCGCAGTGGCTGCACCTCCGTTCCACCTCCTTTGCTACTGGTTCCTGTGTGCTACATTAACATGCTACATAAACCCTACAGGATCCCTACAAGCTCATATTGAACCCTCAAAATAACCACAACATATATATATGCGTATAAGTGTCAAAGAGGAGTGCTACTGAGCATGGCAATATATATTTAAAACCAGAGACAGAACATGAAACTGTACCTTGTACCTGTGTCATTGGATGTAGCACTGGGCTCTGTCTATGTTTCATGTTCTGTCTCTGGTTTTAAATGCTACATAAACCCTGCAGTTTCTCTCATACCTTGGTGAGTATAACTTGTTGTAGCCTTGCGCTCCTGCGCCTGTTGTGCCTTGCTCCTTGTCCTGTGTTCTTTTGCAGTTTAACTCTTCGTGTACCGACCCAGCTTGACTTTGGAACCCCTCTGGATATTGACCCCGGCTTACCCTCGACTCTGCGGACCTCTCCAACTCAGACCACGGCTATACGGACTTCCACGATTCTGACCTCTCCAACCCCAGACCACGGCTAATGGACTTGACTATTCTGACCTCTCCATTCCAAGACCTTGGCAAGTATCAACTAACCCGCTCTCCCCAACCCAGACCCGGCTACGTTTGAAAATCCGCCTGCCAAGCACGCTTCCGCTGCTGTGGTTTACTACTTCCCCACCTCAGAACCGGGGTCCTGTCTTGCTCGTGGGCAGTGCAAGCGTTACATTGGTAGCCTTGTGTTCCCACATCTCTATTCCTGCCTCGTTCCTGTCTTTGTACTAATCTTGTTGCTGCTTACCTCCCTGTGTACCGACCCGGCTAGACTTTGGACCATTCTCTGGATTACCAACCCCGGCTTGCCTCTGATCTTCCGCTCTTCTCCATCCCTGACCACGGCAAACGGACTATCTACTTCTCTACTGGCTCCAACCCTAGACCACGGCACTTCAGACTCTGACCACTCTCCTGGCACATACCTACGACCTCGGCAAGTATCAAGGCTAACCCACTCTCTCCAACCCAGACCCGGCAATCTTGACTATCCACCCTCCAGGCGTGCCTCCGCTGCTGTGGGTGCGCAGTTCAATACTTTCCCACCTCAGTACCGGGGTCCCGCCTTGTTCGTGGTGAGCGCAAGGGTTACATATACTCTATGACCTCGTCATCTATATCGTCGTTCTGGTACCACAGGAAGCGGATCAATACTCCTAGAAGACTGTTTGTCAAGTCTGGTCCAGTGAGGAGGACATCGTTTAGAGAGACTCCCTGGTACTGAGCACTGGAATCGAACACTACCCGGATCTGACCGGGTTTCTGGGTGTAGTAGACACCAAATGATGGAAGGTTCCAGCATTTTTCGCCTTCCTTCAGTGGGGGCGCCGGTTCTGCGTGACCACTATGGAATATCTTCTGAATGAAGGCCACAAAGTGATTCCCGGTCTCCATTTTCCTTTGTAGATTGTGGCGGAGCGAAGTGAGCCTAGAGACAGCATGTTCTCTGTTGTTTGGGAGATGTCTTCTGAGTGAACGGAATGGTAGCGGGGCCACCCAAGTGCTTGCTTGTTATCGTCCCTTGTCTTCTGGAACCCTGTACATCTTAGGTCATCAGTACATTTTTCTGGCACAAGAACGTCTCTATGTGTTTTGATGATGCGCCTTTGTTTCTCTTTGTTCCCAAGCTTCTCTTTGACATGGAAGTGGTTCGGATATGGTGTAAAGAGAGATGCACGACCGTTCTCCAATAGGTTTGTACGTAGGGCATCTACGTTGTCTGGTCTGCATATCTTGTCGATACATACTTCACCCACTATCACCCATCCTAGAGCGAGCATTTGGGCGCATGGAACATTATGGTCTCCATTTCGTTGTTCGCGGATTTTGTGTGCTCTCATGATGTCCCTGCCAAGTAGCAGCAAGATCTGGGTGCTTTCATCTAGCAGTGGGATGCGATCAGTCATTGCCTTGAGATGGGGGGTGATAGCGTGCCACGTCTGATGTTGGGATTTCGCTCCTATCCTCTGCCATGTGATTGCACTCGATGAGTGTAGGGAGAGGCATCTTTACTCTGCCGTCCACTGAACATATGATGTAGCCATTTACTCTCCTCCCTGTGGTTTCTATCCACCCTGCGCACGTTCTGAGTGTGTAAGGAGAGGCGATATCTTGTATGTTGAATAGGTCAAAGAATTCTGACCTGACCAACGATCGATTGCTTTGGTCGTCGATGATAGCATACATTCTTATAGCTCTTTCGGGTTGTCCCTCTGGGTGCACTGCTACGAGATATATCTTAGAACAGGATCTACCACCGCTCCCTTTTCCACAAATCTCGGTGCATTTAGATGCTACAGATAGGGAGATGTCTTCCCCTCTTCTTCCTCCCTGCCCTGCTTTGTCACAAGGTTAGGGGCCTTGAATGGTTTAGGCTTAAATGTCTCTGGATGTAAAGCTGCTACATGCCTGCCACTATTACACTCTGTGCATTTTATAGCTTCTTTACAGTCTTTGAACAAGTGACCTGTGGAAGCACAGCATTTAACTCCCAATTGTCTGAGTAAGTTCTTCCGCTCCTCTATGGGCTTCATTCTGAACCCGATGCACTTGCTAAGTGGGTGCAGCCTTTTGTGTATGGGACATTCACTGTTGGGGTCCCTTGGTTTCTTGTTTCCAGCGGCTGACTGGTCAGGACTCGTGTGGGTTGTAGGGCACACGTCCGTCCTGTGGGCCGTGATGGGTGTTCTACCGTTACCGTATCTCGCCGCTGGTTTTTCATTCTTCAGGTTGCTTGCACTGGGTGCAGTTTGCGTACCTAAGATGAAGCTGGGATCATTTTTTGTTCTGGCCGCTTCGCGAATAAAGCTCAAGAAGAAAGAGGAGGAGGGGTAGGCGACTTGCTTCTCCCTTTTGTATTTTGAGCCTTGCGAAGTCCATCTTTCTTGGAGGTTGTACGGTAGCTTTTCCAAGATGGGTCTCACTCCGCGAGCGGAGTCTAGGACTTTGAGACCTGTTAGAGATTGATCTGCTCTTGAAGACTCCAATTCCTGCAGCAGATCCCCCGAGTTCCCGTAACTTCGAATAGTCTTTGGCCGTAATTCTGGGAAAGTTGGCGACTCTCTTGAAGAGTGCGTCTTCGACTGCTTCGGGGCTACCATAGCACTCCTCTAGCCTTTCCCATACTAAGTCAAGACCTACTTGGGGGTGGTTTACGTTTGCTGCCCTGATCCTCTTCGCATGTTCTACGGATTCTTTCCCCAACCATTTGGTTAGCAGGCCGAGTTCTGACCTTGCGGAGAAGCCCAGACTCTTGATTGCGTCCTTGAATGTGAACTTCCATATTCTGTCGTTATCAGGGCAGTCGTCGAAGTTGGTAAGTCCTGTTTGCACCATGTCACGCCGGATCATGTACTTGCCCATGTCTGTTAGGGTAAAGGAATAGGAGCCAGAGTTCTTATGCAATGCTCACAGGAAACAGCCATGCAATGCAATCAATGAAAAAATTACAAATCACACAGCTTAAGATAGTTGTATCCTTAACACTAGCAACCCTTGATGCCACTCTTTGTGGACTCCCACTAACCTCTATATAAGGGTATCATCTGTATGGGTGTCACAGGCAATGGGTGCAGTGCAAACAGGAAAAAAGGAAACTCACAAGTCTCTTGAGATCCAGATCCAGATGCTGTGGGGAGTGCTCCTACCGGGTTGGTGTTCAATGTAGAAGTTTCTTGGATGGCGGTGCAGCTGCCTTTGAAAAAATTAGTGGGACCAAAATTGCAATATGCTGGGTACAAAAAGTTTATTGGCACATAAAAGACAGCAACAGACAAACTCTGACGCGTTTCAGCCGCCAAGGGCCTTTGTCAAAGAGTATAGTATGAACAAAACAGTTACAATTTAAATACCCCCCGTTCCCGCCTCCTATGATGACGTATCGGCACTCTCTGCCTATGAAAATCATCACGCCCCCTCTGACAGGGACGCTAGATAGTTGCTATATTGAACACAGCTGATCTTCTCTCAACACAAGCAGGAATCACACGGAGACATAGAAACTTCAACTCCCCTATGACGTGACGGCTGAGCCACCAATGAAAAGCTTATGGTTTGTTTATACTTTCGCTTAACAATTGGCCTGCTGGAACCGATGGTACACGAACAGAGGCAGAAAAAAGGGGTATTAAAAACACACACAGTACGATGGAAAGCTACATAAATGAATACCTTCCACATCATACATTCAAAGGGAATAAAATTCCAAACACAAACGAGCAGTGTGGAACTCCCCTGACTGTTTGTCAAGAAATGGGCATTGGGGAAAGGGGAAAACTACTACACTCTCCTCCCCTTTTCCCCACGTTCCTTTATTGAATGCAATACTGAATTAAACAAATAAATAGATGTTTTATATGACTTTTATGTAATGGGTGCAGCTAATCACCCTATTAGGGGAGATGATTGATGTGCCTATATCAAGTAAAGACAATGAGCATCCGGCAAGCATTACTTGCGAAACGCGTAGTTCCCTGCTGGAGCTCATTGTGTGAAGGACCTAGGCAGCCGCCGGACTTCCGGAAAGACCCTCCGACACCGGTCCTGCTGTCGGACGCGCTAGCGGGAGTTCAGCGGGAAGGTAAGGGCCTACCGGATAGACCCACGGCTGACTCTGGGCTGTTTTTTCGTGTTGTGTGAGTGCTCCAAAGTTTTTATCTTTATTTGTTGTAATAAACCATTTATTGTAACTAATCCTGGCTCTACCCATTTCTTGTCATATGGGCACCTGGGAGAGGAGCTATCCACACTCTGTCCCCATTGGGAGATATTGAGATGGAGACAAGACTGATTCTTACTAGACTGACAACATCATTCACTGAGGGAAGGGGCTCACACAAGGCCGTGTGAGTTGTTCTTCCATATTTATATACATCCCTCACTGCTGGAGCATTTATATGCAGTGCCCCATTCTCTAACCCGCCTCTGAGGGAAGGATCTCACATAAGGCCGTGTGAGTCACTGAAACATATGACCATTGTTTCTATTATTTTATTATTGCAACAACATCAAGTGAATTATCTTATATCCCTTTCCCCTCCACTCTCCACCACCATCCCTCCCCCTCCCCCCCACCCTCCCCCACCTTCATTGACAAACAAGACTGATTATGTCTATTTAATACATGCATCAATTTTATGTGTTTTTACCATCTCTTTATTTTCTGAGATCAACACCTTGCGCTGACCGCTACAACATATCCATTGCGGACATATGATGCCTGCTGGTTAGTGTGAGGAACTGTATATCTCCGCGTGGGCATACCTGGATTGCAAGCCTGTTGTAGTGCATCCGTATGCGTGTGAACGTGTGGTTCACTGTTGCGGCTGTGGCTATCCCAGGTTGCGTGTGCCTTTGAAGGAACGGCGTCTTCTCCACGTGGACCTTGCAAGTCTTCAGCATCTGTGATGTCACCCTCATCGTGTTGAGATGGTGCGTCCGACTGGATCCTCTGAGGCTATCCGACTGTACGGTTGCTCCCCGCCATCCTGTCGCGCAACTGCTTCTAAGATTTCGTCTTGGGCTATAGCGGCGGTGTCCTCTTCCTTACTTAAGGCTTCTATGTCTGCGTCCAATTCGGATTTCCTACGCACAGTGGTTGCGCGGCAGTGGCGGCGAATGTCTGCTCCTCCTCTTCTACGTGCGCTGTCTCTGCCCTTATGGCTGCCTCTTTCCGACCATATTCAGCCCTAGCACGTGCGGCCTCTGCGGTGGCTCGCGCCTGGGTAGCCTTTGCGCTTGCGCTGGACGCGTTAGATTGCGCTGATTTCGCTGACCTTAATGAATGCCTGGAGGCACTGGAGCGCTGTGATGCGGTTTCCAGTAAATGGTATTTTCTCTGATTTTCTTCTTCCGCGTTAGCGATCTGCACTACGCCGTCACGTTCCAGGTCTGCGGCCCTTTGCAGGTCTCGCTTTCGCAGGCTATCTCCAGTGTTTGTTCTTGCCAGGTAGGAGAGATAGGCCCGTGATAGCATTTGGTAACGCCTATAGCATGACCTCAGTTGCGCTATAGCTTGCTTAATCTCTGTTTCTTGATCGCTAGCATTTGTGGCATTACACATTTCAAGTTCAGTATTTTCGCAGGCCTTTTCATATTTCTCGCGGGCCTTTCGTGTGAGTGTAACTGTCCATTTAGGCCTGGCGCCTTCTTGCATCTGTCGCATTTGTGTAGCGGTCTCAGCGTCTGAGTTGTCACTCTCCTGCGTGTTGTCTGAACTGTCACTCTCATGCGTGGTCTCTGGTGAGGGTCTGAGTTCTGACATGCTGCAGGTGTATGTAGGCCTTTAGCCAGTGCCTGTGGCGTGCGGTCTGTTACCTGTGCCAGCGATGGATGACTGTCTCAGATGGTGCCGGTTGGATTCCTGCAGCGGTCAGCTGACTAACTGACAAACTAACTCCTGACTAACTGCCTCACTCCTAACTGTCAGAATCTCTCAGCCCTATTGGTTGCCTGGCAACATGTGTACTGCAGCCACTGAGAATGTTGGAACTTGCAGTTCCCTTGCTGCTATACTCCTATGGAAAGGAAAGGGGACAAACAGGGGACCAGGGGGACCCAGACTATACTCTCCCCCTGGTGAAAACCCCAACGCCCCGCTTGGGAACATTGTAACCTATAACCAAACACACAAGTTAAATAATATAAATGCATTGCACTCTGTACAATTTTAGTACACATTATACTGTATACACAATCAACTCTACATGAGGTTATACATCTGAGTAAACATCCCAATAATAGAGTGTATTTTAGCCTGAGACCATTGCTGAGCCTCATAGTGGGGTTCCCCAATTGTGTCATAGGTTACCTGAGTTGGAGGGTACCTAATTCTTTGGCTTCGGCGAAGCTCTTTTTCCACTCCATCTGGGGAGTAATGTATATAGTCCTGAGGCTCAGCCTCTCCCATTGAGGGTATAAATGTCCCTGAATAGTCTCACTGGGGCACGAAACACAGGCTTCTAGGATCCAGAGGTTGGCTCTTTGGAGCCGCCCTAGTAGGCGTTGTTCGTCGGGGCCCTTTACCCGTAGCTCCTCTCGGAGGTGCTCCGTAACTTTGGGGTCCCCTTTGAGAGGGTCCCTCCATAGGATCCTCTACTGTTTGGGGGGCGGTTTCTTTACCGTCCGTTGGATCTTTGGGGGTCTCAGAGATCGTTTCATTTATAGTCTCTTGGATAACTTCTAATTGTTCCGGCTCACCGTCCAGTGGTGTAGCCGGTATTTAGGGCTCATCGTCTCCCACTTGTGGGATAGGAAGGAGATGGTTACGGTGCCAGACCTTTACCCGGCCATCCGTGTCTTTTATTCGATAGACCAGGAGGCCCGGCATCTGCGATTTGACCTCATAGACACCGTCACGCCAACGGTCAGCGAGTTTATGCTTTCCGGGAATACCTAGTTGCGGAGAAGCACCGCATCTCCAGGGCGGATTTCCTGCTGTCTGACCTTGTGGTCATATCGCCTTTTATTATTGTCATTGAGCCGAACAGAGAACTTCTCCGCCAGCTGGTAAGCTTGTTATAGGTTTTCTTTTAATCTCTGCACATATCGGAAATGCATCGTGTTGGGTACCCCGTCGGTCGATACCCTCAGACGTACATCCACCGGGAGCCTAGCCTCCCTTCCAAACATAAGAAAGTATGGGGAGAATCCAGTTGACTCATGACGAGTACAGTTGTACGCTCTGGCAAGGCGTCTCCTTATGGATGATATGGAGTCGTCCGAGATTTGGTGATATTCAGCATTTTGAGCAATTCCCGAATCAAAGTGCTCTCAAAATCCCGGCCCTGATCGGAGTGAAGACAGTTTGGAAGGCCATAGTGCACAAAGTACCATTCCCACAGGATTTTTTCTATTGTGATGGCTTTCTGGTCTTTAGTGGGAAAGGCCTGGGCATACCGAGTGTAATGGTCCGTGATGACCACCACGTTGCATATTCCTCGGGTATCGGGTTCAATGCACAGGAAGTCCATGCACACTAAGTCCATAGGGCCTGAACTCTTCAGGTGAGCCATGGGCGCTGCTCGTGTCGGGAGAGTCTTGCGCTGGAAGCACCTGGAAAATCGACGGCAATGCTGTTCCACCTCTTCTCGCATCTTTGGACAGAAGAATCGGTCTTCTCCACACTGAGATGTCCATGCTCGTCATGTAAGGACTTCAGCACCATATGCTGCAGGTTCCAAGGTAGGACCAATTGTCTTCTATCCTGCGGTTCTGATATTGTACCACCTTATAAACAGTTGTCTATTTCGCACTTGTCCGCCTCCTGCCTCAGTAAAGCAACCGTCACGAGGAGCACCTTTCAGGAGTTCAGGTTTCTTCCTTTGGACGGCTTGACGGATGATGCTAGTTACTGGGTCCCTTAGTTGGTATTCTACCAGATCCTTCCACCATATAATTTTATAGTGGGTTATATTCATCCCTTTTGGATCGCAGTAAGTGCCGGTAATAGCCTGCGACTGGCATCCTAAAGAATCCACTACCCGTAGTTCCGAAAAGGCCACTCGGTCATTGATGATGGCAGCCGTACAGCACATAGCTTGCATCCCTGGTCCCGGGATCTCTTCCCATTGATCGTCATCTGGGGTGGCACCTAGCCCTGGCCTTCGAGATAGGGCGTCAGCTCCAATGTTCAGGGGACCAGGTTTATACTTCAGAGTGAAGTTGTAATTTGATAATGCTGCCAGCCATGGGTGACCGGAAGCATCCAGCTTGGCGGATGTCAAGATGTAAGTGAGTGGATTATTATCTGTCCTTACTTCGAAAGTGACTCCGTAGAGGTAATCATGGAGTTTGTCCACGATTGCCCATTTGAGAGCAAGAAACTCTAACTTGTGCACGGGATAGTTTTGTACGCTGGGAGTCAGACTACGGCTGACATAGGCCACTGGTCGGAGTCCCTCTGGGTGTTTCTGATGTAGGACTGCACCTACTCCATTGAGACTGGCACCACGTGCAGAACATAGGGCTGTTCTGGGTCAGCATAGGCAAGAACCGGTGCTTCTGTCAGGCTTTTCTTCGGGCCCAAGAAGGCCCGTTCACATTCAGGTGTCCACCTATCACCAAACGGCTGACAGGCCGAGGTGGCCTTCCGCCCTGTATCTTCGGGGTATATTTTCAGAAGATTGTTAAGGGGCTTGGCACTATGGGAGTAGCCCTCCACAAAGCGACGGTAGTAATCACAGAAGCCGAGGAATGAGCGTAGCTCAATGACATTCTCTGGGCGTGGCCAGTTCACGACAGCTTCCACTTTGGCCGGATCAGTGGCAATTCCCTTGGCAGACACAATGTATCCCACGTAGGTCACCAAGGTGTGACAGAACTGGCACTTGTCGAGTGACAATTTCAGCCTTCTTTCCCAAGGCGGTCCAGTACTTTAAGCAGCCGTTCGTCATGTTCCTCCAAGGTTTTACCAAAGACAATAATATCGTCCAGGTAAACTAAGCACTCCCGAGGGTTCATGTCGCCAATAGTTTTCTTCATTAGGCACTGAAAGGTTGCAGGGGCTCCACAGATGCCTTGGGGCATGCGCGTATATTGATAGAATCCCAGGGTGCAGACGAAGGCGGTCTTCTCCTGGTCCTCTTCACCCATGGGCACCTGGTAGTACCCAGATCGTAAGTCCAGGAAACTGAACCATTGGCTCCCAGTTAGAGCATTGAGAATCTCTTTGATGCGAGGACGAGTGTACTGGTCGGGTACAATGCGGTTGTTCAGGGTCCAGTAATTGACACACAGTCTCACCGACCCATTCTTCTTCCTCACCACCACTATGGTCGAGGCGTAGGGACTCTGAGATTCGGTCACAATCCCTGCTGTCTCCATCTCTTATCATGTAAACATAATGACAAACCGCTCACCTGATAGTACAGAATAAAAACTTGGTGCAAGGGGAAAAACCTATGATATCTAACACTTGAACAGATGACCACCAAGGGTCACTAGAAGCCCTATAGTTGCACTCAGAAGTTACAGCACCCAGGTATAGGTGCTGTGGATAAATTTTATTTTCATAAAGATAGGACCAAAGGAAAAGGGTCCAAAAACCACCCTGTAACGGACTCAAAACAGTCCAAAATTAAAATAAAAAAATAATAACATTTTATTGGTCTCTATATATTGACCAAAAAACATACAAAAAGTATATATATATATTATATAATATATATATATATATTATATATATATAGATTATTATATGCAAATATATGTATATATATATATATATATATACACGATGGTTTAAAATCCCCAATGGGAGAGACGGCAATAGGTAGAGTATAACCTATATATACTCTACTATTAGGAGTAATTGTCCTACATAGGAATGAGGGGAATGGGAGGTAGTATACTAGTATATTCATACACTCAGCAATGAGTAATGCAGTATAGGATACAGGAAAAAATTCCCTAGGTATGATGTATACCTGTGTATATGAGAGGTCATAGGTATACATTTCCCCCCAAGACAATGAATATTACCACAGATGCACATATGACCACACAGTAGAAATGCAAGTCACTTAACTCTATGAGGCCTAAGAGTAATCACATCCAGAAAACCACATGGCTAGTCAAAGAATGCACATATAGGAGCTATGCCAGAATTGGCAAAATCCCTCCAATATCATGCATCAATAGTAGGGTTCTCAATGGAAGTTACTAGGTGTGGTAATAAGTAGAGTAGCGTGTATTCGCAGTGCTATGTAAATGTGGTAGGAGTGATAGACATCTCTCAGTATATCGCGTTATACAACCGTATCTTCATAGCCCCTCGTTTCAAAGTCAATCATGAGAACGCCGTCTCTCCGGGTGCGCGTCACAGACCTGACGTCACCATAACCGACGTACGTTTCACGTGCTACGGCACTATGGAAAGGTTATGGGACAAACAGGGGACCAGGGGGACCCAGGCCTATAGGTGATAGGGGGGTCTTATAAGGGATGTAAGGGGGATCTCTTGAGGTGTCTTATAAGGGGTGTTTGGGCTCTTATGAGGGAGCGGAAGGAGGGGGTGAGGATGTGAGCGTGTGGGGGGTGTGCGTTAGGTCTGACCGCAAGGGAGTGTGGGCGGCGCGGAGGAGAAGGCGGTGGGGGGGGGAGTAGTAAAGCGGGGGGCTGGGGAGAGGAGGAGAACGGTCGCGCGGTTGTCTGCGGAGCTACTGCCCTGTTTAGTAAGGGGAGGTGGGGGCGAACTTTTTATATGGTCAGGTATAGGGGTGTGGTTCCGAGGTCTATAACCACGGGTGTTGGGGGGTCTTATAAGGGGTGTTGGGGAGGTCTTATAAGGGGTGTTGGGGAGGTCTTATAAGGGGTGTTGGGGAGGTCTTATAAGGGATGTTAGTGGGGTCTTATAAGGGATGTTAGTGGGGTCTTATAAGGGGTGTTGGGGGGGTCTTATAAGAGGTGTTGGGGGGGTCTTATAAGAGGTGTTGGGGAGGTCTTATAAGTGGTGTTGGGGGGTTTAATGAGTGGTGTGTAACAGACGAATGTGTACCCATTATAATATGGCAAATGTTGAAGGGTGTGCTATGTCATGTGGTAGACACACATCTTATTATCAACACCTTTCTGCGGACTACAACTCCCACGACACTCTGCGCGTGCTGACGTCAGGTCCCGCCTTTTTTCCTCCCCCTCTCACGTGACTGAATTCCTCCCACCCCCTCAGCCCGGAGTCTCGCTCTCGGGACGCCCCGCCCACTTCCCCCTTCCCGCCGCGCGCTGCCTTGTGGGAAGCAGAGAGAGCTGCGCGAGGAGGAGGAGGAGAGCGATCGTGCGAGGCAAAGATGGACGCGGGGTTTTTCCGCGTAAGTAACGGGCGGGAAGGAGAGACTGGGGGTGCAGGGGGCAGCGGTGGGGGGGAAGGGAGGAGGGGGGAGAGACGTGGGGGAGGTCCCCCCCAGTAGTGGGCTGTATGCTTGGGCCTCTCGCCGTAGGCCGCGGCCTGCTCTCTGGGTTACTCCGTCCCGCCTGCGTGCGCTCTGCCCCAGCGCTGGGCACGCTGTCTGCCGCGTGACGGGGGCCATGTCTTCCCGTGCACAGTGCGCGAGGCCCCGGCGGGAAACTGTGTGTTGTAAGGGTCACGTGCCCCTAGGCCTCAAACTCTTGCAGCCCAGAACAATATGCGTGGAGATCTCTGAACACTAAATGTGTGTGTGTATGTATATATATATATATATATATATATAATTATTTGTGTGTGTATATATATATATATATATATATAATTATTTTGGTCTGTATATATATATATATATTGTGTGTGTGTGTGTATATTTATGCCCCATGGCCACTGACAAGATGCGGAGGCCCTATCCTCACTGTATCGGGAAATAATAATGTGTACGATAGTGTTGGGCATGCCCCATGACCTTGCATTGTGGCAGCCAAAAGCAATATACTAGGTCTGTGAACTTAACTATATATTTGTATCCTTAAGTCTCACTGTGACTCCCCACTGCAATATGCAAGGTCTCTATTGTCACTGTATCGGAAAATGTATGTAAACGATAGTGTGTGCCCCATGGCCTCAAACTGTAGATGAGCGATATTAAAGGTGTGCGTGTGTGTGTATATATGTATTATATACACACACACCTGCAACTGAGGCGAGTGTAATGCACTGTAAAGGGTAAATTGTTAGTCTGTGAGGGTCCCTGGAGATTCAATATACCAGGACAGTACAACAGATTATCAGATAAAAGTGGTTTATTGTATCCAAAATGCACACGTGCTCTACGTTTCGGTCCAATGGGGTACCTTCTTCACGTGTGAACCAAAACAACTGGCATGTGTGCATTTTGAACCCAATAAACCACACTTATGGGATTGCTAGGGATCCTCTCACTGTATGTATGTACAGTATATGTGCCCCAGGGCCTTAAACTCTGAATTCCAACTGCAATATGCAAGGTCCATATCCTCACTGTATTTAAAAATATATAGGTGTGTGACAATTTATGTATAGTGTTGTGTATGTCCCATGATTTCAAACTGGCTGCCAACTGCAATGTGCCAGGTCCCTATGGGCACTAGAATATATGTTTGTAGTCCCCATAGGTTCTGACTGAGGACCCAGAATAAAGTGAACATATGTTTGAAAAAAAATAATCAATTGGTTGATAATTTTTAAATACTCGCACCCTGTTGTCCTTTTGAACTGGTGGAAGTTGAGTATGAAAAGTTAAGATGATTAAAGTAAAGGTTTAAGAAGTGAGAATATTGAGTCAAGTTTGACTGGGTTTAGATATTAACAGCGGCAATTTAGACAGTATAAAAGTGAAGGTTTAGTCAGTTTACATTGTAAAATTATACATATTAAGCTTCCACCTATGGGATTTGGTACGTGGTGGCTAAACTTTAGGCCTTGAAAGCATAAACTTTTGGATTCGGTTCCAGCCTAATATAGGTAGACTCGTTGTGCCTTTATATGCTCATAGAGTATCTCTGTTAACTTATTTGGAAGTTGCATAAGGATATGTCCCTTCCCTCTTGAGGCTACCATGTGAAATAAAAGTAATGCCCATATTCCCACTTGAAGTGGCTAGAGCTGAGTATCTACTGTCTTAATATTACTATGGCTCCAATAGTGTACGCCATTGTTGTGTACTGTTACAGATGGCACCTGTTGCTGTTGTCCGAGTTGTACATGAAGTGTTGCCAACAGATAACTCGCGCATCGCTTTTTCTAACCTTACTATTCCAGTCCCCAGCCGTGTGCTTGGAATTTAATGTGGGGAGAGCCCCCCCCCCCCCCCCATGGATCAACGTAAACTAACGGCACAATCGTGTTGCATTAGTTAATTGGGTGATAGTTGTATTTATTATTATTTTTAAAAAAATTATATAGAAGTGTTTTTAAGCCATTTTTGTCTTTACTTTGTAATGTTGAACAACAAAGGTGTAAAACAACTGCTTGCACAAGATCCCAAACGTTCTACACTCAGAGTTGATAGTATTGGTAGACTGTAATAGTCAGGGAAATCATATGCCCCATTAGGATGGATAACAAACTACTCCCCTCAAAATGACACACTAGAGTGGGTATCTACTTAGTGGACTTAAAATAATAAAGTTTTAAATATAGATAACAGCGACGAAGATAAAATTATATATACAATAATGTTAAAATCCCCAGATCGGACGGCTCCTTAGTATTAGTAACTAAATAGGTATGGTCTATGTGAATGTATTATCCACATTAACCTATTGGGTTTAGTATAAGATACAGATCGGTACTATGATACTGTTACAGTTGATGTTGAATGTTCTTGCTAGTAATGCATACAGGATCAGGTATTGTATTTTGTGACCTGTAGATGCTAGCAACTACTTCAAACATAAATGTATGTAATTTTACTAGAGCAACACACAGTTAATAGCATATTCTTTCTGTCGTATATGTCTGAACCCGTACATAGGGTTAATAATGTCATAACATTAGTCAGAGTGCATTACTATGGTGTGTATTTGTTTAAACCTGTTAATTAATATATGCACGCAATCGTACCAGACGTAACAACAATACATACAACACCTAGACCATCAAAAAGCCTCCATTGTATACTGCCTCGGATTGGCAGAGTAAAGATAAACACTTGTTGCATGAGTTCAGATATGCCGTTATGTCCGACACCATATAAACTTCATGTGGAAAGGGGGGTCATCGGGAAGCGCATACCATGTTGAAACAAAAAAACAAGTGCTTATAGTGCAATATTGTAAAGTCAATGACGTGAAGATAAACTGCTAGCTAAGATGTATACACAGAATACTCACAAACGTGAGGTGGATGAAGGCACATAAAGGTATCTTTAAGGAATGGCTGCAATCCGTGCATACGGGATATCACCAGACCGGTACTATCCACACTGGACCTTAGGATAAGAGGATACTGGACATAGTGTAGACTGTATAACACATTTAATATGGGTAAAATGAAATCCAATCAACTCACATGGTGTGTAAGATAAAAAAGCATTTAGATCACACATGGATCTCCGCAATCTCTGCAACCGGATGAGTCTTCTCTCAAACTCTCCTCTGTGCTGCGTGGTGTACGAATGTCACCGGCAGCCGGAAGTGACGACATCCGCATCCAGAGGTTTCCTGAGAAAAACGAGAAGGGGAAACGCGTAGTAGTGACGTCGTTACACCAACCGGAAACCTCTGGATGCGGATGTCGTCACTTCCGGCTGCCGGTGATACGACATTCGTGACACGCACGCCAGCACAGAGGGAGAGTTGAGAGAAGACTCATCCGGGTGCAGAGATTGCGAGATCCAGTGTGATCTAAATGCTTTTTTATCTACACACCATGTGAGTTGATTGGATTTCATTTTACCCATATTAAATGTGTTATACAGTTACCCTATGTCCAGTATCCTCTTATCCTAAGGTCCAGTGTGGATAGTACCGGTCTGGTGATATCCCGTATGCACGGATTGCGCCATTCCTTAAAGATAACTTTATGTGCCTATCTCCACCTCACGTTTGGTGAGTATCTGTGTATACATCTTAGCTAGCAGTTTATCTTCACGTCATTGACTTTACAATATTGCACTATAAGCACTTGTTTTTTTGTTTCAACATGGTATGCGCTTCCCAATGACCCCCCTCTCCACTTGCCACGAGGATGAGAAAGCAATCCTACACCGGGTTATAGCTGCATCCGACGTTTGTATAAGTATCACCATTTATTATATTATGTGTATCACATGTATTTAGTTTTTTCTATGTTAAGCATCACTATCATATATATATGAGCGCCACATTTGGTTAAACCCCATTTCACACACATATAAACTTCATGTGCCTTGGAAGTAGAGAATGCTCGGTGAACAACCACTATACGACCGTATCTGTTTGGAATCCAGCACAGGATGCTGAAATATCTGAGCGGACGTTTGTAGTGTTGAAGCAATGTTTTTGAGTGCTTTTACAGCCTTTAAACTCACACGTCTGTATTCCAGTTCTCAAATTTGTCTGTCAATACCTGATGAGGCATAATTGGCACACGAGCAAAGTGTTTTTTTTAAATTAAATGCTTGGGTTGAAATATTTAGGGTTGATGGGTAAATAGACTACAGTAAATAAGGTTGATGTGATCCAGTAGTATCTGTGTGGTTTTTATGACCTTAAATTGTTATCTTGACCCCTGCACACTCTGCCAGTTCCTGCAAGGGGGTGTGTCTTTGGATCTGGTTATTAGCTCCCAACCTGTAAAAGGGGAAAAACTGCTTGTTCAAGTGTTCACGAGAAACCATGTACAGTATATAGTTGAGGCAAATAATGGACCGAGGTAACAGAGAGTGAGGGATGATTGTGTTTTCCTTGTACCACGGCAGGAGGTAGGTTACAATGACTTGAGTGAAATTGTTTTGTTTTTTTGAATTAATATTTATCAAATATACATATTTTGCCTCCCTTTCTAATCGCCCAGTGTGTACTTTTGACTCTTGCATGGCATAATTTGCTCGCTCTACTTTTATGCTCATGCATTTCTCTTTACTTCCAACCTGCAGGGGACAAGTGCGGAGCAGGATAACCGATTCAGCAACAAGCAGAAGAAGCTCTTGAAGCAACTGAAATTTGCAGAATGCCTAGAAAAGAAGGTAAAGTTGTAATACATACAAACTTCTGAGATGTTGGCTGTATATGGGCTGCACAGATGTATAGGTGATAAATAAATACATTGATTTTGTTCAGGCCTTTGTTGGTAAAACAGGCTGCTATATTGCAACGGGTCTTTCAATGAATTTAGCAAAGTTCTTGTAATGTGATGAGCTGAAACATGGGAGGCGTTTGACTCTAGCTCCCTTTTGTCCTAGTCTCACCCTTTCCTCTGCTTCGTTCTCTGACTGACTTGGAGAGCCAAGAATTGAACACTTGATTGACACTTGTGCATTTACTGTGGGGGGAAAAAAAACAATTACAACTCCTCCACATATATTACCATTTTAAAGGGAAATTAAAGGATTGCAGATTTACGGGGGCCGGTTAACATTTATTTTCTTTTTAAAGACTTATTGCGTGAGGGTGTCTGACACCTCTTCCTTAAATGAGTCTTAAATTTGAGCTTTGTGTAAGGCTAAGGCCCCGGTATCTCCGCTGCAACGCGCGCCCGCGAGATTGGCGGCGCGTGCAGCCGATTACCCGGTCTGCAGCTCACTGCAGGAAGAGACCGGGGGGGGGGGGGCGTGGCCATGACATCTCCCGGCAGGTTCGCCCTCATTGGCTGAACCGCCGGGGGGCGTGCCGTATCGCTCGACGCGAGTCCTGCTCTCAATTCTATTGAGAGCAGCTCTCGCCCCAGCGCTGCGCCCCCCCCTCGCAGCGGGCCCGGCGCCATTGAGGGGAGGGCTCTCGTCCGTGCAGCGTCCGCCACAGCGGATGCTGTAGTAGGCAGCGGGGTCAAGGCCTAAGAGTTCAAATTAGTTCAGTCTAGATGTCAGACACAGATCTAGTAAACTAGATTCTGCAATAAAACCTTAAAGGTACCGTTCACCCCCCCACCCCTGCATCCCAAGATGCATACGTAAAGCTAGCACTGGTACGCGCACATGATGGCACAGCTTCCTATTGACCCTCGTAACACTGGAGATGTAAACGCCCATTTTGTTTTCCCTGGAGGGGACGGTATTGGTGCCAGCTTTATATAGCTATGTATCTTGGGAACCAATGGGTTACTGGAGCTGATATTAAAGGGGTTCAGTTCCTGGAAACGCCTGCTTTCCATTTGAACAACAAAAGGGGGGTGGGGAACATTCAAGCCATCCCACAACCCCCCTCCCCCATCTACTCCCTCCTTCAACCCCCCTCCCCCATCTACTCCCTCCTTCAACCCCCCTCTCCCCCATCTACTCCCTCCTTCCTTCTTTTTTATTTTTTTCCTTAATGCGAGATTGGAACTGGGAGTTAATCCTGAGCGGCACCACGCTGTTTTCAGCTCGGGGGACCCACCGATTCACAAGATACTTACCAGTATTACTTCCTGGTTTTTAAAGGGGATTTAAATAGTCGACCAATAGGAAACGACAACTGATAACATTGCCGCGTCCTATTGGCCAGAGATTTTGGCAGCCATTTTGTTTCCTCTGAAAAAAGATTTTAAACCATGCAACTTAACTGGTATGTAGCCCGGAAACCGGGATGGGTCACTGGAGCTAAAAATAGCACAATTCAGCTCCAGGTGGGACCCTAATTCCTATCCTGTAAAAAAAATGTGGTAGGTGTGTAAGAGATGGGGTCATTATTGCTGCGTTAATACTACATCTGGTTTAATAGAATCATATAAATATAAACGCATTTACGCCATTTTTATTGGTCAAGTTGATGGAATAGACAACAAAAAGCGGGTACATACTTAAACTAGGGTGGGGGCCACCAACCGGTCCATTTTCAGGATATAACTGCTTCAGTACAGGAGGCTCAGTCTCTGCTTGAGCACAGGTGGTTCAATCAGAGACTCGGTCTTTGACTGAGACACCTTTGCTGAAGCAGGGATATCCTGAAAACCTGACCACCGCTGCCTTGAACGATAGACATATTTTTAAGAAAAATGTAAACATGTCCACGTTTTGCTTCTAACTTTTAATGTGTGCATCCTATCTCTTTTGGAACCAGGTGGATATGATCAAAGTAAACCTGGAAGTCATCAAGCCGTGGATTACTAAGCGCGTGACCGAAATCCTGGGATTCGAAGATGACGTCGTTATTGACTTTATTTTCAACCAGCTGGAAGTTAAGGTAATACCCACTGAAGAAGATTTTGAGCCTAAATGTTACTGATTTCCTATGCGAGACACCACTGCTACAGCAATGCTTTTGTATTAGCATGTATTTTGTGACAAACGTTCACATTTTAGAAAGGGAGAGAGAGAAAAATGTAAAGGTGAATGAAGTTTAGTGAAGGTACGTCTTATGCAGGGTACATTTGAGGCAAGCAGTTATTGTTTTAATGTTGCTGTGACGTGATAAGTTAGACCACAGTTTTCTAATGATGATGTGATTTATGATTTAAAAGGCCTGAACCAAAATGGAAGTTATTCCTTGCGTCTGAAGTATAGCACCATCACCTTATTAGGGCACAGCAGAGTGAGTGTCCATTGTCGCTCTGACCCAACTCTCTTGATGATGCAGTGTGTGTTTGGAGGTGAGTTGTGTACAGTGGCCGACCCAAACAAAAAAAGCAAAATACAATTGATTTGTAGTACACTTAAGCCAAAGAGTTACCCTAATCTTACAATGATTGCCACCCGGTTTAGTAAGCGAGAAGCGCAGTGGGTGGCTGGGAAAGGCAAGCTTGTAGTTGTAAACACTCAGGTTAAACTTATGACATCAGGCTAGTGCAGGGGTGTCACACTCGGTCCTCAAGGGCCACCAACAGGCCAGGTTTTACGAATATCCCTACTTCAGCACGAGTGGCTGTCGAACGATTGAGCCATCTGTGGTGAATCAGGAATCCTTAAAACCTGGCCTGTTGGTGGCCGTTGAGGACTGAGTTTAACACCCCATGTCCAGTTTTTGTTGTTTTTGAGGGGTGGGGTATGCCTTATTTGTGTGCCTGAAATACTTCATGATTTTGTATTTAAACTGGATAGTTTGGCACTGATTACACCTCAGCGATATTTGCATTACTCTTTGCATTGTGATTTCACATGTTAATGCTTTTAAAAAAAAATGTTTTTGTCTCAACAGAGTAGTTGACTATTTAACTGCTCCTGGGATTGAAATGATTTGCAGTTCTGAAGTGTTGCTACAACCTATTCTGAGGCTTTAAGCCTTTTGGGGCTTTCATTAAAGCAGCAGTGACATCTACTCCGTAGTTGATCGCTATACTTATCCATCTGGAACATGGCACTGTGTGCTCTAAACATAAAGCAGAAATACGCAGCAAACTGCAGATGTCTCATCTACCCTAAACCCCACTACTGTTGCAGCTGGTTGGACCAGAGGCACCTGGAACATTTGCAGTTTGCTCTGCATATTTAAGTGGCCCAAGTAACTAGAACTTCTGAGCATTTAGTGTCATGCAGCTCTTGACTGTAAAATTGTGCCAATAATTGCCCTTGGGTCTGCTTTGTGGCCATCTCCTTTTCACTCCCATTTTACAGCCTGGAACTACATACCACTCTACCAGTTTTTAAGTGAAATGTCTAAATATAACGGCTGTGTAGATTCAATAAAACGTTTTGCAGAAAGAAAAGAACGCGAATGAAAAAATATGCTGTGTTTAACTCCCCATTGTAATGCAAAGCATGAGATTAAAGCTTAGAACTTTAATAAATATTATATTTGTGGCTATGTACTCATTATTGCTTGTTCGTCTTTTGCAATTTAGATAAATGATATAACATTAAACTCAAGGTGGTTGAGTTGCTGTAGGCAATCGGAAGCAAGCCAAGCGAACATCTTTCTCTACAGGGGACTTGGAGATACCCAAAACCCCCCCATGGTTTCCGTGAAGAGGCTGAAGACTTCTGGAACCTGTACTTGCTTTGTGCTGTTGAGCTGTGCTTGTTACATGGATCGTATTGCTTGACTATGAGCTTTAGAACTTTAAAACTGCCCAGTTACATTGACTCGGCCCTTAAACCCTTTGTGGACTAGGCGTGTTTTTCACGTGTTAACTATACTGTAAGTGTAGTCAGGGTGGACCCTTTCTTAGCACTTTTTAGTGTTCTGTAGTAGGTCCATGCATGCAGATATATATATTTTTTGTTTTGTCCTGTTGGAAGCATACTTCATAGCCTTTTCAGTGTATGATTTTCTACATTGTTTGATTAAGGATAGACTACGCAGCACAATGCACTTTTCATGTAATTATTAAAGGTTTTGGGGTAGGTTCTTCTAAGTCATAGTCAAGTAGACTACATTCTATCAACATAACTCCACGGTCCAAAAATGGCAAAATCCACAAAGGATTAACAGGCCACCTGGTAAGGAAAGCGATTCGGTCTTTGCAAGAGCTAAGCAGCAAAATCGTAGGGAAAGCTTATCAATTTCACAAATTCACGTGCAAATGTAGTCATATATCCTATAGTAGATGTTTGCAACCTGTATCAAAGAACCAAATGTTTTGTGACTCACCTGTAAATCTTCCTGTTCTCTCTCTTCACAGAACCCCGACTCCAAAATGATGCAGATTAACCTGACCGGTTTCCTAAATGGCAAAAATGCCAGGGAGTTCATGGGAGAACTGTGGCCCCTGCTGCTGAGTGCCCAAGAAAACATCGCTGGCATTCCCTCTGCATTTTTGGAACTGAAGAAAGAGGAGATAAAACAAAGACAGGTACGGGCACGCGTGAGCGGATTGTTTATATTGATCGGTAATTATTAGGTGACAGGTGCTGTCCTAGTTTTTGCATCCTGCAAAAACATCTTTGGAGACCTATGGGAGTCCATCTTGACGGTTGTCCATTGGTTTGGGTGACTTTGCAGTGTAGCAGTTTAGTTAAGTGTTTGAAGGATTAACCCGGGGCCAGGTTTTTCAGCTAGTTTCCTGCTGGCTAGATGCAGTCTCTAGATAGATGAAGGGCCATGTTTACTAAGCAGTTTTTGGCCATAAGGCACCTTCCAGCGCTGACAGGCCTATTACAGCCCATTCAAGTTCATATACAAATGGGCCTTAATCCAATCCATTACGACTGTTGAAGTAGACAGGATGTGAATTCGGAGACCTACACGTGTACAAAGAAATACAAACCACAAGGCTAAGAACATTATATTGCCTTTTAAATGATCCCTATTCTCTTTTTACAGATTGAGGGTCATCTGGAGCTACACTTTGCTATTTTTAGATCAGCAGACTCGCCTCCTCTCCCCCCCCCCCCCCCCCCCCCCACCCCACCCTCCTTAGTTCCAGAGATACATACCACTTTCTTCGCCAGGGATTTTCTTTCACTTTAGAAAAGTCAAAATGGCTGACAGTTCACTGGCCAATAGGAAACCGCAACATGGGGGGAGGGGAGGGGGTAATATTGCGGCTTCCTAATAGACGACCATTTAAATTTGAGCGATCAGACTGCCTTAAGGCAGTGATCGCGTCCATGCGGCGTGCAGTCGGAAGCGGGAGGGGGCGCGCGTTGCGCAATAAATCAATTGAAACTGATTTCTTGGCGCGACAGGCCGGTCACGTGAACGGTTCGCCCAATGAGGGCGAACCAGCTCCGTGACGTCACTAGGAACGCCCCCCTCCTATATCCGAGGCCTAATTTTTATCCTATGGAGATAAGATAGCCATCTGTTTCAAGTGAAAAAATAGTGCCAGTCATCAGTGGTGAGGCCATCGTGGTTTGAATTCTATTGTTTTGTTGTGCGGATTTTTTTTTAACTAGTATTGTATTAGTTTTCCTATTGCAAATGGAGATGGTTCAAAATTGGTATTATGGGTACAACGGTTGTTCTGCATGTACCACAATGTGGCTGCATGTACCACAATGTGGCTGCATGTACCACAATGTGGCTGCATATACCACAATGTGGCTGCTCGTCACACTTCTTCCACACTTGGTTTTCAGATCGAACAAGAGAAGTTGGCATCTTTAAAGAAACAAGATGATGACAAGGACAAAAGGGACAAGGAGGACAAAGACAGAGATAAAAAGGATCGATCCCGAAGCCCGAGAAGGTAACCTTTTATCTCCCTGCTTTCAGTTGTCTGTCTGCCCCTCCCTTCCTCCCCCCCCCCCCAAACTGGTCAGGATATCCCTGCTTCAGCACAGGTGGCTCAACTGAGCCATTGATTGAGCCACTTGTGCTGAAGCTGGGACTAATTGAGCTACTTGTGCTGAATTAAAGTCTGAGCCACTTGTGGTGAAGCAGGGATATCCTGACACTGCCTGTGGGGAGGGGCGGGGGGGGGCTTGAGGAGTGGAGCTGAGCCCCCCCCCCCCCCCCTGTCCTAGGGGAAGATGCATCTTTACAAATGGAGGTTCTGTGTCCATTCTGAAAGTGTATTACCCCATCGCACCCACACTATAACGTTTCCTAGGTATTACATTAGTTGCAGCTCAGCAATTTTAGATGCGTACAATGGTAGCCCTATATAAAAAATAAACACCGCTTGGCAGTATTAGCAAGACAGTACAAGGAGACGCGCGCATTAAACAGGCAGTTACCAATGGTAATTAGGGAGTCCCTCCCGGCCTTAGTCTGCCAGAAACGTGTTTTCTAATCTCTAAGGCATTTCATATTTATTGTAGATTTGTAGACGCTTTTTATGTCCTAGAGATCTTGTTTTTGTTTGTTTTTTTGCATCTAGAGATTAACAAGTGTAAAAAAAAAAAAAAGTGCATAGATTTAGCTTGTAAAATAAGAGCAGCTGCACAAGACTTATGTTTCTAGGCACTCGTGTACTTGGCTTGTAAGCTCTCCGTGGCCGGAATTTCCTTTCCTATTGTCTGACTTCGTACACTGGGCGCTATATAAATAAACCTATACATGTGCAAACTAAATAACATTGAGTTCATGGCCATATACTAGTGATGCATTTTACTTGATTCAATTGGTAACCTGTTTCGGCTTTCATTGATTTGCATCCTTTCTTCTATATTTCCACCGTAGACGCAAATCAAGATCATCTTCACCACGGAGGAGATCACCAGTGAGAAGGGAGAGAAAGAGAAGTCCTTCTCCTTCCCCCCGTCATAAGGCAAAAAGCCCCAGTCCTGCCCCTGTCATTGAGAAGAAAGAGCCGGAAATACAGGAGCCAGAGCCGTCTGTCAATGTGAAGGAACCTTTTGTACAAGAGGCAACATCAACCAGGTGAGGAGCAGAGGATGCAGAAGGTGGACACTTGGTTCATCAGCTAATAAAAACATGTAACAGGTTACACTTACAATATATTCAGATAATTAACCAGTATGAATGCAGTTTGACAGCTGAGACAGTCCGATGGGGTTTTAGATCAGGCTAGAAATTGCCGACCTAAAAATAATAAATTGCAGACTAGATGGATCAAGAATAGGGGAGTGGGGAAAACATAGGCAGATGGACCAGTTTTTGGTTGCTTTTTTCTCCCATTATATAATCATAATAATGTGCACGTGGTTGCACTTTGAAAAAGAAAATGCTGCAAATGTGGAAAGGAGCGATCCAAGCGTTGTTTTTTTGTTTTGTTTGCTCATAATTGAAGCAGTTTGTCTACGGAGCTGAACCCCATAAATGTAAGCTCTGAGGGCCCCCTGCGTCCCTATATACAGACCTCCAAAGGGGGTGCTAGTGTCTGTAAAGTTTAAAGCTCCCGCGTCACGTGGCCCAATAGGAAGCCGCACCTGATGACGTCACGGCTTCCTATTGGCCCCCAGGGAGGAGGAGATTACATGATCCCTGCGAGTGGAGTGGTTACCAGCACCCCCTTACCTCCGTAAGCTGAAACTAATGGGGCTTTGCTGTGGAGATCCCCCCCCCCCCCTTGCTTCAAACCTATGTTGAAAATAAACAAATTCGCCCCAAAAAAAGGACGTTCTTGGATTTCTGCTTTAAAAAAATCCTATACATCTGTTCTTGGCCGTACAGCTGGATATTTTTCAAGTTCAAAGATAATTAAACATTCTTAAATGTAACACGCGTTGAAATGTTCTTGTTAGAATAATGTATTGTGCCGCTCAGAGGGGTTACATTGTCTGCCAGGCTAACACATAACATCATGAGTTTCCTGCCAGAATAAAGGAAAATGTACTTTGCAACCTCTTACATCTGCTTCTGTTTTCAGTGACATACTGAAGGCCCCCAATCCGGAGCCTGCACCCGAAATCAAGGAGCCATCCCCAGAGCAAAATTCCCGCAAAGTTAAAGAGAAGGAGCGGCATCGGCACAGGTCCCGCTCGCGCTCTAAATCAAAGTCAAAATCTCGCTCGCCCTCTCATTCCAGGCCTAGGAGGCGTCACAGATCACGATCCAGGTGAGGATCCATAAGTCTCTAGTTGGTCGTTTATCTCGTTCGTACCTCCACGGCAGCCATAAGGTTAGGGGTTTCTCTCCATTTTTGCCTCCACAAAGTAGAGCAAGAGTTTCTGGTCCCCTTAAATGCAGTAATTCTCTTTTTGGGAACCTGTTATTTTTGCCTTACCAGGGGGTGGGTGTTTTTTTTTGGCCCTCCCAGACGCGTGGTACGGAGTCTGATGCCATTTAGCTCTTACCCAGACACCTTAGCCCAGGGGTGGGCAACTCCGGTCCTCATCGGCCACCAATCCAGCTCAGTCGGATATCCTGAAAACCTAACTTGTTGGTGACTTTTAAGAACTGGAGTTGCCCGCCCTTCCTAGCCTGAGGTTTCCTAGGCCTGCACCCTTGAACGCTTGTTGGGGGAAAGCATTCTGAGGGCTGACGCCTTATACCACACATTGTCCCTTCAGGTTAATCCGTTTTCCACAAGAAAACTAAGAATATCATTGCCTTTTCTGGTTGTGTAGTAACATAATGTGCATAACTGGAAAGAGCCGCCCAACAAGGCCATTCTCAAACTGATCTCCTCATTTCTGCTGCAAAACTGCAAGGAAAGTGTCCCACTGGAAAGCAGGAAAGGAGCTTTTAATGGGGCACGCCTTTCTAGGACCAAAGTGGACTCATGGGAATTGCATGTTTTATAGTGTTACATCTGGGTGACTGGCCCGTTTTTTTATGTATTATTTTTTAGTGAAGTTTGACACCTATAAGTGTTTTTTAAATCATTTTTAAAAGTTTGTGTACATGGTGCGCTGAGACTTGGGAGGGCTCTTATTTCCTCAGCCTGCTGCATTTTGTCACTGTTCTACAAGCTATCCTTCTCTTTACTGGTTCTCTAATGGGAACATGGTGGGATAAATTTGCCTAACCCACTGCCCCATTCAGAGGCCTCTAAGAAATTCCATTTGTAATTCATTTCCAGAGAAACAAAGGCGGCAATCCATTCATATGTTAGTTTAAGGAACCCAATGAAGCTTGATTTTTTTATAACCAAAATGTTTTATTACCGTCTGCGTGGGATTACACCTTTTTTAAATGGTCACATCAACAAAAAACGTTAGAATGAGATATGCGAAAAGCGCTTTAAACCTCCGTCGTCCAGGAACGTGATGCTGCCAGGAAAGGAGCAGTTCCCCGAATCCCTAGTCTGCTTTTTTTTTTTTTAATGCAGAAAGTTATTTGTTGCGTTCAATGGGAACCATTTCTAATGTCCCTTACTACATTCTCTGGCAACAGGTCGTACTCACCCAGGAGAAGGCCCAGCCCAAGGCGTAGGCCGTCTCCACGGAGGAGAAGTCCACCACGCCGCATGCCTCCCCCACCCAGGCATAGGAGAAGCAGGAGTCCAGTGAGGAGGTGAGCGTTCAGTTTTGAGTTGTGTGTTCGTGTGTGAAACTGTAGTGTTCCTACGATAGCCGGATAGATCTCTGCAAAATGCAATCTAAAGACCGCAGGCAATGTGCACTAAAGGAGCAATCCCAAGCGGGAAATCTTTTTATTTGTGTATATATATATATATATATATATATATATATATATATATATATTCATATTCAGTCTCTGGAGTTGAGTCCCATTACTTCCGGAAATACTTACCTCTAAAGTAAGTGCCGGATGCTGCTCTTTTTTTTTTTTTTTAGCAGGGAGGGCTTTAAAGTTTCAATCTCCCGCGTAACATGGGCCAATGGGAAGCCGAACCAATGACATCACTGCTTCCTATTGGCCCGCAGGGTCTGAAATCTGTAAACAGCGGCTATTGCGTGATCCCTGGCAGCCAAGGAGAGCTGTTACCGATACCTACTTCGGAGGGAAGTATCTCTGGAAGTAGGGGGTCCCCTGAGCTGAAATTCATGGGGTTCAACTTCAGAGACCGCTGCTTCAATCATGTATGTACATACACAGACACTTGCTACATTTACCATCTTGGATTGATGCTTTAAACATGGCCCTGTGGAATCAGCCTTGCAAGCAGGTGTACAAGTAACTGCAGTCTCATTGGTCCATTTGATTTTTGCATGGTTTTGTTTACCCATTCCTGTAATCCATTGGGATGGGTAGTATACCGAGTACATGGTGTCCCTCAGTGTAACAGCTATTTGGTCCCACAGCTGATGGGGGAAGAAAACAGAAACTGATTAAACAATGGTTTCAAAAGATTGAGAGCTATTCTGATTTTATTAACAGCAGATAAACATCTTTAGCATCTTCAATCCATCCGAGATCACGGTCGCGTGTGAATTTCACGTGCTTTTGTCCGTTTTCGATAATTGACCCCTAACAGAAGCAGTATGGAAAATTATGATTGCAGGGCCCGTGTTTGCAAAGCTAACGCACAGATTTCAATTTTTCAACTGTTAGAAGTAGGAGAGCATGTTAGGAGTGCAGACTTTTACTTTATTGCAACTCTTATACTAAATGACACGCTAAATGGTAATGCATCATTGCTATTCTTGCGTGTGATGACCGAATAAATTGTTGAAAGAATGTAAATCATGCAACTAACATGCAAAGAATTAGTCTGATAGAAAAATGGAAAGGCGAGTTGGGCTATGTAGTTCATATTTGTTGAAGACCCTCAAACACCATTTAATCCACCGCTTCCTTTCAGATTCAGAATAGCTTTGTCTATCCCAAACATTTTTCCGTTCCCTTCCTGCCACCCCGTGGAAGCTATTCTGACTCCCACCACTCTTTACATGACTTGCTTCCTCCTGAGCATCCCACCCTCCGTCTTCAGCGTGGCCCCTTCTTCCGCCATTTCTTTCCTTGAAATACGCTTCCCTCCTCCACCTAGTTAAAAACCCTTGATTTTTTTTTTTAAGTTTCTGGTGTATTCCCCCCCCTCTACCTTCTCCTGGAAGTGGGTACCCGTTGAGATTCTTTAGTCTTTCCTGATAAGTTTTGATGTACAACAGGGGTGGGCAACTCCAGTCCTCGAGCCACCAACAGGTCTGTTTTTAAAAATGTCCCTGCTTCAGCACAGGTGGCTCAGTCAACGACTGCACCACCTGTGTCGAAGCCGGGATATCCTTACAAACTGACCTGTTGGTGGCTCTTGAGGACTGGAGTTGCCCACCCCTGATGTAGAGCATCTTATTTATTTATTACTCGTGTTTTTAAGGCGGTGCAGCAAATATTTACTTACGGGAATATTGAGGCTTTGTAGACATCTCAAAGGAAGTTTGGATGTTGTTCCTAAAATACTGACTCTTCTGTGCCTTACAGAAGACGACGCTCTTCAGCATCTTTGTCTGGAAGCAGCTCCTCCTCGTCATCCTCCCGGTCACCACCTGCCCCAAAGAAACAACCCAAAAGAATCTCATCCAGTCCACCCCGCAAGCCGAGGCGTTCCTCTCCCTCTGCAAGTCCGCCACGAAGACGGTTTAGGCCATCCCCGCCCCCCAGCCCACCGATGAAAAGCCGCCGGTCTCCATCTCCACAGCAGTCCTCTCGCCCCAGGAAGGGCAGAGGCTCCGTGTCCCCTGCTAGGGCTTCAGGTACAGTTTATCCAACATTCTCACAGGGAGGGCTGTTAATTATATAGGGGGTCGTGCGGGAAAGTCCATGTGACAGTGGGGTGGGCTACCTTTAAAAGGTGCTCACCGTCCCTTTCAGGACCAAACTGAACCGATGGTAGTGACATGCTTAATGATGCAGTGTTTGTTTTTATTTCATATTAAAAAAAAAAAATTGGGTGTTTGTAATTTTTTACTTTTCAAATATGACTGGGGTTTTTAGTAATACCGACCGGGTCAAGAACGTGTATCTATATAAGCTTTGTGTGTTCCTAGTGAGGCACAAATAATATGGGGGAAAGGGGAGGCGAAAACTCCTAGCTCAACTGATATATATAACAGCAGTAATAGTGTGTAGTAGTAATTGACTGCACAAATCAATTAAAGAAACAAATAAAGTGGTGTTACCAGGACAGCTTCCCATGCCAGTCTCCAGCTGTATGGTCTCTGGTGAAATGTCTGTGCATTGAAAGTAACCAGAGACAGCTACACTGTGATTTCCTGAACTCTATCAGTTAATAAAGCTTACAAATTCACAGTGTACTAAGATTTTAAGCCCTAATAAGAGACGTCTCCGTGTCTGTCGGGTACTCTGTAGCTACACTCTAGCTCCGGTTGGTACCGTGGCAAACGGAGCATATACTCCTCCTTTTTTTGAAATTTGTATTATTCATGTTCTAGCACATTCTCGATCTGTTTTCTGGAATTATGTTAAGTATGTATTTTGTTTACTTATTTGATACTTCTGAATTTAGCCAATACATCAGATATCTTGGATACCTCTACTTTTATCACGACATGTATTACAGTTGGCTACTTTTAATGTGTGTGTGTCACGGTAGACCAGTCCTATTTCAAGCCGAATATACTGGGCACTGATTGAACAGGACAAAATGATAAAATAAACTGAAGATGTATTCCCTTTCGGGCAAACACAATACTGTAACACAAATGACACTTAAAAATAACACGGTAAAATAACAGGGTGAAGTATCCAAGAATAACACTGGCTAGCAATTCTCCTTTGCTGGATTAGTCACGAACCACCAACTACGAACAGCGGACACTCTACAAATTGGGGTTGGGCAACCTGCCTCTTTATAGGGTTTGAATTCCCATCACAAACAGGCAAGGAACTCTGGGAGGAAGCAGGAGTGCCCCCCGCCCCCTGGCAACACCATGTGTAGGGCTGAATGGCTGGGCATTGTCTAACCCATAGATGGGGTTGATGTTGAGTGCAGATACTTAATGTTATCTGGCCCATCCCCACTCCTTATGGCTCTGCAGCTTGATAGTCCTCAATATCTCCAGACACCTTGGCAGCAAAGCCACTGGATGCCCTTTGAAGTCAGAGACTCCCAGCTCTTCTTCAATGCACCTTTATCTGCCGGAACCTCACCCGATTAAATCAGGTCAGACGTCGGATAATGCGTCCGGCGGACTGCGTTATGCGGCGTCGGTAAGCGAGGACTCGCTGTACCATGTGAGGTTGTAAGCTTTATTAACTAATGAGAGTTCGGGAAAGTCACAGTGTAGCTGTCTCTGGTTACTTTCAATGCACCGGCATTTCACCATCGACCATACAGCTAGAGACTGGCATGGGAAGCTGTCCTGTAACACCACTTTATTTGTTTCTTTTATGTGTCAAAACGGAGCAGCTAATCTTTAAGAGAGAAATTATTTGTATCCCTTTAATAATCACTAGAGCAGCTTCTAAAATAAAACTGCACTATATTATTGCAGGTTATTACTGACACTATAAGCAACTTGAGTCTATTATTCACTTAGGATGGGATTATTTCCTCCCCCAAGGCTACAGTTTCTGTACCTGCTACACGTTTTTTAAACCAATTTTAAAACATTTTGTTAGATGTGTTCTTTAATATTGTATATGTAGTTCTACAGTGGCTTTATTATATAATATTAAGTTAATTTTTAATCAAATTATATTCCCCCATGCCCTTTTCTCCCTGGTTGTTGTGTGTTCCTCGTGTGCTTGAATTGCTGCAATTCAACGGTTGGACAAAAATTGTTGTTTTTTTTGTATCCGATGTTGATTTTTATATTTTATTACAGCACCAAAACACAAAGTTGCTGAAAAGAGAAAGTCCCCGTCACCGCCCCCAAAGCCCCGAAAAGTGGATTTGTCAGATTCTGGTAGGTTTCCTCATTAAGATTAGAGGGGTGCCTGTGCACACTCGCAGGACATCTCCGCAAATACATTTTGTGGGGTCCTTTTGGTTCCCTGTTCTTGTCCGTCGAAGTCGCCCTGTGCAAGGATCACATAATGAGCCTACAGATAAGGCCGCGATTATAGTGGTGACGCTGCGCGCCTCAGCACAAATGTATGAATCCTCATGATGCCACCCATAGAGCGTGCGAGCGAAGAAGCATGTCCGCGTGATTATCCGTAAGACAAAGAATTCTGTCTTTGGCACGCGACAGCTGGGTCACATGCGCGGTTCCGCCAATGAGGATGAACCGCTCGCGTGACGTCACGGCCACGCCTCCCCGCTTTGCCTGAGATCACAGTTGTCTAGTGCTTATTTCGCGTGAGCGGCAGGCGCAAGTGACGTTCCGCGCTCCGTCGTGGGCGCGCTGCCACTATAATCTGGGCCTAAGACTGCATCCAACGGATTTAACCATGTCAGCGATATTTCCCTGCAATTCGTTTAGCCCTCTGTGCAGAGACAGAGCCAAAATGTTTTTGGGGGGGTGACAAACACACCCTTGTGTGCACGCGTCTTGTTTATCTGTAGGTTCCTTTATTACACTTTGTTATAGAAGATTGCAATGTCCTAGCAGGTCGTGGTTGCTGGATCACGTGGCTGTAAAGTTGCTGCAGATGAATAGGCGGGGAGGGCCCTTCTGTTCAAATGCAATATCCCCATGAAGCCGTTTGCTGGATGCCACAAGCGTTACCTTCTCGCTGGTCCGCATGACACCTACTAAACGTCATAAGGGCACTAGAGATTAAAGTAAAAGGCGAAAAACTGACGTTAATATAAGTAGTAGAAGATAGAGAGAACCCAATGTAGCACTCAGGTTCACCCTCTGGTGATGAGTGAATGATTTAAAACATAAACTTTATTAATAGCAACATATATATAAAATAATGGGTGTTAAAACGACGTACTGAAGGTGAGTAGATCAATAGTACTGATAGCCATATAGGCTCAGGATAATAATAAATAATAATAATAACGTAGTTATGTGTACTGGGAGTATCCAGGTAACACACAAATAACAAAACACAGAAATCCTTGTGTAGACCTGTGTTTTAAGTGAATACTGTAGGGTGTGCTCAGGTAGGTACTGAGACTACTGGTCACATAATGGCAGTATATGCATAAACCAAGGGTTGAAATAGGTAATGTGACTAGTAGTCACTGATACACATATAAAACATATATACTATATATATCAGTGGGGTATCTATATACAATCAGCTTGATGCTCCTCTGTGTGAATAATGGTGTGCCTTGCACGGTGTCAGAATGACCTAAGATAACCTGCTTAGGTCTGTTCTGCAGGAGTGTAATGTCCTGTAGTAACCTACGTAGCAGTTGTCAGAGGTAATGCAGTCTGACAGTAGGTAGCAGAGATAGTAGATAAAATCCTTTTCAGGGAAACACTGACACCTAAGTACATACATGAATCATGATATACTTCAGAGGAGATAGCTGCGTGATGCACAGAAAAGTAACCTTGGGGCTGCTGTTAATACGTCCATATACAGTGGCGCAACCTGCAGGGAACTTAACTATATACTTCTACTGGTTCGGAGCACTATCCCTATAAATATTCCTCATTAGGAGGCTTGTAGTGTCCGTCGGGCACTTATAGCCTGTATATTATAGCACGAGCAGACTACCGCATAAACTCGCGGTGTGAAACATAAATGCGGAGGCAGTCACTGATCTGCGCGTGCACGTAGGAGAAAGGAGCCGATGCGCGCGTTTCGCGAGAGGCTTTCTCAAGGCGAAATAGTAAGTGTAACTGGGGGTACCCTGTAGGCGAGCAGGTATATATAGGACCTCCAGCATCATCACCCATTATTTTATATATATATATGTTGCTATTAATAAAGTTTATGTTTTAATTCATTCACTCATCACCAGAGGGTGAACCTGAGTGCTACATTGGGTTCTCTCTCTTTCTTCTACCATTGTATTTACACCCATAGCACCGTTCACAGCCTAACTCTATTGTGGCTGCAGCAGGGGCTCCCCTATCGCTCTTATCAGTTTATATAAGTAGTCTAACTTGTAACCTTTTAAATTAACCGGTCAGAAACATTGCACGTTTTAGTTGTTGTGCACATCAGTAAATAGGTTATCATTTGTTCCCTGTTAAAGAAAACACTCCTTGCCAGTCTTTCTTTGGCTTTGCTGACAGTGTGAGGCTTGTGCAGCGGTTACGAAGGTCTAGCTATTGTACAACGAACACCAACTAGTGACTATTGTACGCAAGTAAAAAATATGCCTAAAATCTTAAGTGACCTCTCTCCTTATTTACTAAGGGGCCTTTTATGTGCACCGGGTTTGTAATGTTCTGAGGCTGGCTGCCTCTATCTCAGCGTTAATATCTCTTCTGTTTCCTCTTCTTGTAGATGATGAAAAAGGGAGCAAACTGGGCCCAGGAGATTCTGTGCAGCAGAGGCGTCAGTACAGGAGACAGAACCGGCAGTCTTCTTCAGGTAGACCACTTACTATTCCTCTTACAGGCAGCCCCACCAATCAGATGCTTGATCCAATGGCTCTAACACATGTAATTTGGGGTAATTGAGTAGGGAAACCAACAGTTTAGCATTTCATTTTTTTTCCCCCCAATTGTTTTTGTGTGCAAAATAACATGCAGGCAAGGATACATAACTTCAAAGGGGGCGAGGACGGTGATGAGAAAAGTGTTCAACATACACATTATATAATCATACTGCGAATATCGGAACCATATACAAGTTTTAGAATAGCTTTGGACCTCCACAACATGGCCCCTGTATCGGACTATTTTGATATAATTCTTTAAACCCCCCTCCACACTAACCAGTTCTCAACTATTCCCTAGTCCGCTTATTGCTGTATTGAAGGATAGTCTTCCGGAAAGGTCACTATCCATGGAAGCCACATTTGTGTTTTTTTTTTTAATGTAGTCCGTTATTTAAAATTGCTGTCGGCTTCTCCATCTCTGTTACGCATCTCACTGTCTGTTAAACCCTGGGCTGGTGCTGGTGTGATCTGCTCCCACTGACGTGCAGCAGCTCAACGTGCAGCGGTCAGCAGGTGGTCAGTTAGATTGTTTTACGGAGACCACCTGGGACATGTTTACCAAGTATTATTATCACGCAGTCACTTGGTACATCAATCCCCCACACTTGTTTGATCTGTTCTTTAACTTTGACCCAAAAAGGTATAATCAATGGACATGTCCAAAAAGTACGGAAGAGCGAGGCTGTGTCTGCGCCCATCGGCATTGTGCACTCGCTACTGTGTGACTGTGTAATCTAGCGGGTCTCCGATACCGTCTCATGCGGAATTTAGATGTTTAAAAATGTGCGTTTCTATTTTGCTTTTAGTAGTTATTTTTTTTAGTGAAAAAATACGATGCTGTAAGATTTTGCACTGTGCAAGTTGACACTTTCAGCCCAGGTCAATAGCCTAACGCTGCGTTACTTTTAAGCATAAGGCTATTTTAACCTATTCACTGCCACTGCTCAATGAGTAGCTGGCTCCTCTTGCAGTGAAGGTTCAGATAGGCCTGATTTATGTACAAGTTGTATTGCAAACTTCTTGTTCTTGCTAATAGCGTTCCAGGTTAAGCACTGTTGGGGTATGAACCTGCTTTTCGTTTGCTTCCAGACTCCGGCTCATCGTCCTCTTCTGAGGACCAAAGGCCAAAAAGAGGCGCTGTGAAGAACGGTGAACTCGGGAGGCGCCGTCGGCATTCAGCGTCTCGGAGCCCGTCACCTTCACGGAAACGACTGAAAGACCCTTCCCCACGGTAACTATTCAATTGGGTCCTGGCATTAAACAATCATGGCGTGTTCCAGACCTGTTGATCCATGTGTTTGCATATGCTTTGGCCGGTGAATATAGCGTCATGTGTGCGGATCAGTACGTTTTGATCAAATGAAAACTGTTTGTTTCCTCCCTGCTCTCAGGATGCAGACTGGGAAAAGGTGGCCGTCACCGCTACCAAAAAGGTTGGTTTAGGCTTCTTTCAAGTAATTTTATAGGTACAAGTCCCAAAAATCAGTGCTCAGATGAAGCAGATTAGGTATATATAATGATGTTCCCTGTATGTTGGGGGTAATGCAACAAATAAATGCTGTGTGAGACTCAATAGCTTAGTGCCTGTGTGTTAGCATAAAGTCATGTATCTGTCCCTGTGAACAGCTGACAGACCTAACATATATACCATGACGGGTCAATCAACTATAACACTGAGACTAGCATGGACTGAATGAGATATGAAGGCATAACAGGCTCACATATTACAGCAGTCCCAACCCCTTGATGAGTGTGCCTCACGCTGGAGATAGCAAAACGATGCAGTCAGTGAAGTACAGGAGCGGAGCACAGCGCAGTGAAAAACGGGGTCTAGCATCAGCAAAAACGTTAAAAAGCTTTTATTAAGTGAACGTGGGGGGGGGTCAGAACACACTGACGCGTTTCGGGACGGATCCCTTTATCAAAGTGTACTTCACTGACTGCATCTTCTTTCAAGTAAGATTGGCTAGTAGCCTCAGTATTGGTCTTCTAACATAGCGAATCGACATTTTAACGTAGTTTGCTGATAAATGTGAGTTAAAGGTGCAATCCGTATCTTAGAAACAACGTCTGTCTTCCTAAAACAAATGTGATCAGAGTTGACGCAAAGATTTTGCTGTTCCGGGTTCTTTAAGTATAAGAGCATTGTTTCAATGTGGGCGTCTTCTGAATGGGGGGGGGGGGGGGTTTGAGGACGTGCGTGTGCTTATGTCAAAGGGTTAACTTCACCTCTAGCTTACCCTGTAGAGGCCAATAAAGATGAGCAGAGGGAGACTTTGCCTGTGCAAGCTCTTGTTCACACAAGTTGTCTTCATTCCCGTGAGTTTATGTACATGGGAAGCAAAGTAAAGCATTTACTTTAAGTCCACAAAAATAATTCCTTTATTTTACTTTAAAGGTAAAAAAAATTTTTTCAAGGAAGCAAATTACAGGATGTCTATAAAAAAAACTATCTTTATATTCCGCTCTGTGTGGGACTTCCCATAACATCTGGTCTTTTCTTCACCCCTAATCTTTGATCTCATAGCTGCAAAATTGGAAACGCGTTGTCAATGTGATATCTCTGTTGCATTTTATGTAGGTAGAGGTGTTAATGTGGGGTATATCCTTTTTCAGTACACCTTGTTTTTATTACAATTATGACTTAATCAAGCAAAGTAACAGCACATTTTTTTTGTTCAAATGGGCAGTTGCTAAGCACCTTAAAGTTCAGTACATGGCCCGTACAGGAACAACCCCACCTGGTCCCATATTTATAGGGGGGTGGGGGGTGTATACAAGCAAGGTAGTGCAAGAGGGCGACACCCTATCACCAAAGCTTTTCACAGCAACATTTGACTTGCTCAAGACGTTGAATTGCGAAGAAAAATAAATCCAAATCAACGCTGAATACTTGTCGCCCACGCTGGGCAGATGACATTGTTATTTTTGTTTAAGTCCCGATGACCTCCCACAAAAATTTGGAAACCTCGCCGAAGCAAGTAAGAAAGTGCACCTCCATGTGAATCTCGGCAAGACCGAAGTGATGTTTTTGGTAAGGCCGCAGGCATGAAGCGCTGACCGGCGCTCACGCTCGGCAGTGAGCCCCTGCAGCCGCAATGAGAGCGGCTTTAGCAGGGGCGCCTGCGGAAGCGTAGCCGACAAGTCAGTTTGTTTCGGCGCTCACGGGAGCGCAGGGCCGGTCACGTGAGCAGTTCGCCCAATGAGGGCGAACCAGCTCCGTGACGTCGCTGGCACACCCCCAGACGGCACGCGAACTAAGGCCAGGGAAATCACCCGCTTTCCCTCAGCCTCAGCGCGCCTCCGCACAGCTAAAGTCACTATGGACTTAGCCCAACTCTGCAAAGATCGAAGTGAATGGAATAGAACTACACAAAGTCCAAAGCGATGTCTACCTTGGCCGATAAATAACAATGGAGTGGAACCTTTTGAATTAAATAGATAGAATGAAGATGGGATGGACTCCCATTTGGAAGGAACAAGACTATTCCAAGGGAAGCTTCCACTGCGCCTCGAGCGTTATCGCCCAGTGTATCCTGCCCGTGGTCACGTATGGATGTGAAACTTAAACCTTAAATGCGCAGATAATTCAGAAGCTTCAGACAATGTAAAGCAGTATGGAGAGATGCATGCTGGGTATTACCCGAAGAGACAGGAAAGAATGAATGAGTTCGAAAGGCAACAAGTTTGAAATCTAAAGGATGAAGATCTTTAATATGGCAGTGTGCCGGACATAGCGCAAGAAGAAATGACCATCGTTGGACAAAGATGGTACTTGACTGGATTCCAAAAGCGATTAAAAGACCAAGACGACCAAAAGTAAGATGGGAAGATAAAATCAGAAGATGTGTTGGAGGGACATCGAGAAGAGGGTGCAAACGCAGTACCTGGAATATAATTGGGGAGGCTTCATCCAGCAGTTAAGGGCTGAAGATGGTGGTGAGAGAGACATATGATCTATTAGAAAGCAAGGGGTCTATGGAGCTGGACTGTATTTGTCAACTCCGGGAACCCCCTAGCTCCTATGGCCCTTAAACAAAAAGGTGCCACGTTACATCCTGGTTGTTTAAATGCCCATAATAAAGTAGGCACATCTTTGTGGAGCTTCTGGGTTGTCAAAGTTCCATCCTCAAGTCCACTAACAGACCAGGTTTTGTATGTATATTTGTATAGGGTCATCAATGTATGCAGCATTTTGCAAAATAGACAATAGAATGCAGGGACATATAATGCAATAAGTGTATCAAACATACAAGCACGTAAATCCCTACCCGGAAGCGCTTACATTTGAAGTGGGGAAGGAGTAAGTGCAGTGGGTACTAGTGTCTGGCATGGTGGTTGGTAAGTGCCTATGTTGGTGTTTGACAGCCGATAGTGATAATTCCAGCTAAAGTAACCCCAAGCCAGGTTGCTTAAGTATGTATTGCCCTGAAAATCTTGACTGCTTGTGACTCTGCATAATTGAACCTAGATTCATCATAAGGTTTGTTTGTAACATTGCTCTGTCCTTCTTCTTTTAGTCGGAGAAGGAGAAGCCCATCGCCACCTATGGCCAGAAGGCGGCGCAGTCCTTCCCCTGGCCCTCCCCCCAGAAGGCGTCGATCACCCTCTCTGCAGAGGCGCAGGTACCACTTTTATTAATTAAGGTTACTGTACATTAGCATTGAATGGGCAAAAGTCAACTTTTTACGGTGCTGGAAAGCCCAGGGCCTGGACATACCAGCTCTGTAACCCCATTACTGCTTATGTCCGGAGTGGGAGAGGAAACCCATTCTAGCCACATCTACGGCTCCACTTCGAATGAGATCACGCCTAGATGAAGCAAGGGACGCAGCATTTCACTTTTAATGGCCACCACACATCACTTATGAAGGTTTAAGTTAGGGTTGGTCAACTCCATTCCTCAAGGGCCTCCAACAAGTCAGGTTTTAAGAATATCCCTGCTTCAGCATGGGTGGCTCAATCCACCTGTGCTGAAGCAGGGATATCCTCAAAACCTGGCATGTTGGTGGCCCTTGAGGAATGGAGTTGGCCACCCCTGCTTTGGGCTGCGATTATACAGCCGAACTGCAGGGCGCGCGCGTCTGTGATGTCGCCGCGCGTCTGTGATGTCGCCGAGCGACATGTTGACATGCTACTGCGCGCGTGGCTGCAGGCGGAGATCTGTTTTTTGTTTGGCGGCCTGTGGCGCGGCAGTCGCAATCCAAAAACAAATTTTGCAACCGCTCCAACTGTCTCCCACTTTGCAGTAGCAAGCGGGTAGACGGCTGCATGGGGTATATGCAGTTTTCAGGTACGCGTACAAGTTGTTTTTGTGCTGCACGGTGATAATCGCAGCCTTAGGGAATGTACGGATACATCATACTAGCAGTCTGGAAGCTATATTTTGATTCTTGGTGCCTTTACATGGTCTAATTATAGATATTTTTTTGGTTTCTCAATTACCTACAGTCTGTTCATATAGTTTGCTGTATTTTGCTTGATATTGTATCATGGGAAGCTTATACACTCTGAGCTCAGTTTATTTTTGCCCATTACATACGTGGAATTGGGCTGGCACAAGGCAATGTTGTACGTAGACGTTTCATTCTGACTCGAGCTTGCAATCTAATTTTGATGGCGTCGGAGCTGAAGCGGTTATTACCCGTTCCTTCCCTCGTGTGTTTTTTTTTTATAAATAGTCTATTTTCCTTTTTTTAAACGCCCTTTTCACGCAAATGTTCACAATCTTGTTGCAGCATAAAAAAAAAGGCAAACAGTTTGTTACAATGTATCGCCAGCAAGAATAATCAGTCGCTAATATCCGCCGGAGTTGGGATGTGATATGTTGACTAAATGTTTATAAATTGCCCACTTTGATTTGTCTTGCAGATCTCCCTCCCCTCCCCCACGTAGACATTCTCCTACTCCAAGACGATACTCTCCACCTATACAGAGGAGATACTCTCCTTCCCCTCCACCCAAAAGGAGAACCTCTTCGCCACTGCCGCCGCCGCCGCCTCCTAAGCGGCGAGCCTCCCCATCCCCACCGCCGAAACGCAGAGTGTCCCGCTCCCCGCCTGCTAAACAAAAGGGCTCCCCAGGAGTCAAGAGACGTTCCCCGTCCTTGCCTTCCAAGCACAGAAAGGGCTCGCCCCCCAGCAGGCCGGTCCGCGAGGCCCGCTCCCCGCCGCCACCACCACTGAACAAACGGCAGTCGCCCTCCCCGCGGCCGCGGCCTGCCCGTGGCTCAGAGAGCCCTCCCGTACAGAGAAGAGCACCCTCGCCATCCCCTCCCAGAAGGCAGCAATCTCCCTCTCCAAGCACTCGACCCATCAGAAGGGTTTCCAGGACCCCCGAACCGAAGAAAGTCAAAAAGTAAAACTCCATTTTTTTTCTCGATTGTCCTATGTTGCCGTGTCCATAGCCCCCAAAAAGCTGTAGGAATGAGATTTTGTTTTACAGTGGGTGGTATTGGTCAACGGTAGAATCCCAGGTGACCGGCCACGAAACAATATAACCTTTTAAACACGTCGCTGGTATTGGCTCCTAGAAGGGATTGCCCCTTTTTTTAGTGTGATCAGCGGTTCTATGCAGGAAAACCATGAAGACCATAACATACTAAATACGCATGTAATGCTTGAATTAAAACGAAAAGCTGACGCTGTTCATGTAGTGTAGTCTGCTTTTAAGGCCCCAACATGAGCTGTAGCAAAGCCTCATTGAACGTAGAGAACACAATATATCCTGTTCTATCTGAGAATCAGTGTTTCAATAGCACTCTCTGGCAGTGATGGTGCAGAACATCACACGTTCTATCGGAGGGCACAATGAAGTCTGCTTCATCTGTATATGTCATTGTAGAGGTGCTTGTGGGAACCCATGGGATTCCTGTTTCTTGGTCTGTCGGTAAAATCACTGTAAGAGTAAATCCAATAGTAGACCTGGCTGCTGGATGTCATTGCTTGGTTGCATGTGTAATGGTTTGGTTTAGTCTGCATGATGATAATATCCCTTGTCCTCCTTGTTCCTTTTTAGGGAGTCTCTGAGTCCACCTCCTGCTAAAAGAGCGTCTTCATCCAGATCCGCATCAGGATCCCCTGAGCCAGCACCTAAAAAACCGCTGCCGCCTCCATCACCCCCCCAATCCCGTTCTCAATCCGGCAACTGGTCTCCAGAACCAGCTTCCAAAAAGGCAAAGAGCGATACCCCAAGTCCATCCCCTGCTCAGGTATGTCAGTTCAGTCCTAGCGTGGCAATCCACACTGCTTCACTTCTCGGCTCATCCGAGCCCCATGCCAGGGAGTCTATAAGGCCTGCTGGCAAGTAGTTCAATAACGGCAATGTCTTCTTCACAGGAATTCACATGTGGCTGCCATATTTCTCCCCCCCCCCCCTTTCTCAACCTTCTAGGTGCTGAGGCCAGAGGCCTAAAAGCCTGCGTGGAAAAACAGCTCTGAGCTCTCGGGTGGAGCAAGTTAGCATAAACCGAGTTACCATGTGAAAATACTACTGCAGGCTTTGGGCCCTTTTAAATTAAAATGAGTTAAATAGCTAGGAAACAAATTGAGAATAAGGTTGGTAATCTGCTCTAAAAAGGTATCACATTAAGCTCCCTTTCAAGAGCCAAGTGCACAGCTACCAAGCTTTCCCCCCCGATCATGTCCCCAGGGCACTGTCGCAATATTAACTAGTGTAAGAGAGCGACAAAGCTAAATACCGGCAGTTCTGAAGTAAGGCGCAGGCTTCGGTGTCTCCATTTTCTTTAATCGATCTGTTTTTAAGGTCGGTCTGGTGGGTTCCTGCCCTGCAGCAAATGGTGTATCTGTTTTATTTCACGGAGTAGAATAGGGGTTTAGAAGCAGAAGGGGCCACAAGCGTATTGTAATTCTATGTGATGCATTCAAAAGTATATTGAAGCATGCTGTAAGTATTTCTTACATCTGTACCGTATCCACTTACATTTGTATTGCCCTATTCTACAGATAAATGCTTCAAAGTGCAGGTCTCCTCTAGGACAGAGGTACAAAGTAGATCTCTGCTCGCCTGTTTGTAATGCAACTCTCCATTTAACGTGACAGCCAAGAACAGAGGAGGGGAAGAACATTGTTCCTCCTCTGTTCTTTGCGGTCACATTAAATGAAGAATTGCTTTGTGAACGTGTGAGTAGAGATGTACTTTGTATATCTGTCCTAAAGGAGACCTGCACTGTGAGGACTTTGTCTACGTTGTGTTGGCTGCACACGCAGGATTCTCCTCGCCTGAAACAGTTTCCCCGCACTTTGGAGCTGCACTACCTATTCTTCAAATGCCATTTAGTGTGAAAAACTGCCCTTCAATTACCAGTGACGGTCTCGAGGCCCTTTCTGGCCTGCGGGGCTGCCCGTTGAGCACCAGAGTAGAGCATCGGTGCCACGAAAGAACAAAGTCAATTTAGTATATATATAATTATGTCATCTTTATAACTTGAGGGGCCTCTATGCAACTTCATGCACTGCACATCAGTGAGAGTGCGCGCCCGGGGGTACTGGAAATTAAATGATTTAGAATGTTTTTGTAGTTTTCATTGAACACACAAACATGTCTCTGGCGTTACCAATAGAAATCCGCAACATCGTCGAGCAGTGATGTTGCAGTTTCCTACTATTGGGCTCCGGAGTGAGCCCAGACCACTTGAGGTTTGTGTTTAGTGGGCTTGTCCTGGTGTGTGTTCACGCAGACGCTCCAGGGGACCACTGGGTTTAGGTAAGAAATAAATAAATAAACATTTGAGCAGCGGGAATGGCTGCTTTTAAACTAGTTATCTTTTGTGCAGACTTCTGACCAGGAAGGTGGCGGCAAGAAGAAGAAGAAAAAGAAGGACAAGAAGCATAAGAAAGACAAGAAGCACAAGAAACACAAAAAGCATAAGAAAGATAAGTCGGCCACCGCGCCCGCTTCCACGTCCGAGACCGGAGAGCAGGACGCCGAGACCGAAGCAAAGAAGGTGAGGGAGGCGCATGGCCCTGAGCTGCCAGAGTGGAGCGGTGTGTCCTCCTCTTCCGTTCAGATAGCGTTCACAGCGCCCTAGACATGCCATCTCCCCTAGGAATGAGCCGCGACATTCTCTGAACGCCGTAAGGGCCACTAGCGTGCCAGTCCTTCTGTCCAAAAGTGCACTGTAAAGATTCATGGTATGGGGTGAGATGTGAGGGTTGCATTTCCTGGTCCTTTTTGATTAGTGACGGTAGCCAATCACTGTTCTGTGTCCTTTTTTTTTCATGTCTTCTGCTGCAGTGTAATAAAAATTTGGGCGATGTTGAACAACACATGCTGAGCGTGTCATATCCAAAACAAACGCTACATTTTCCCTTTTAGGAGTCTGAAAGCGAAGGCGATGACAACCTCGACGATTTGGAGAAGCATTTGCGAGAGAAGGCCCTGCGCTCCATGAGAAAAGCGCAGGTGTCCCCCCAGTCCTAATTGTGTTTCTCCCCCCCTCCCACCCCCTTTGCTACAGTGTAAATTCTTTTCATTTTTGGTTTCTACTCCATTTCAGATGGCTACACGTGTTTGGAACGTTTAGAATATAACCATTGTTGTAATAACTAGGTTAAGGTTTTGCCATGTAAAGAGGAAGAGAAAAAAAATACACATAAGAAAGAAATGGGTTTATTATAAAAAAACAAACAAGGTTTTCGCTGTGACATTCTTTCCTACGCAGTCGGTTTGGTCGTGGGGGAGTTAACGCCTTAATGCCGGAGGTGGCGGCAACACATTGCAAAGCGCTGTAGGGGTTAAAAACCAAAAATCCAGTTATTTTGTATGGAACACATGCCGCGGATTTCTCAGATTTGCTCATCGGTACCATGGTGTGGAGACCGTTCTTAGCTATCTTGTTTGAAGATAATGCCTAAACTTTGCTTGGTTTCCTTAAACGCAAAGCCCGAAGCTGCACGTCATTCAAATGGAGGCTGTACAACACGGGTGCCCACCAACAGGTCAGGTTTTCAGAATATTCCTGCTTCAGCACAGGTGGCTCAGTCAAAGACTGAGCTACCTGTGCTTGAAGCAGGAATATCCTGAAAACCCGACCTGTTGGTGGGACTGGAGTTGGCCGCCCCTGTTGGTGTTAATTACATGTGTATCCCCTCATGGGTAAAATCGCCATCAAGTGTACCATAACTATGTATACGGCGATCCTAACCACGTCCGTACAAAGTGATTAAAGCCAGGTTACCTCTGGATAAAGTTAATACAATGAAAGACCTTTTTTTTTGTGCCCCAGGACGCCATAAATTTGTATTTCTAAAACAAGCTGACTCGGAACACTGGAATTTCGCTTTTTATTTTTAAATAAAGGTTTTTGGGGGGAATTTTTTTTTTAGTGGGTGGTTACATACAGTCGTTACAGTTCCTAAAGTTGCATACCTTTCTGTTTCTAGTGAATGACAGTTGCCCTGTTACTAAATCTTGTCATACTGTTAAAGGAATGACCTGGGCTTTTGGATTGTCATGTGTATTTTATTTTTTTTTAATTTTTTATTATTATTAAGACAAAGCTATTGAAGCTTGTGGATTAAACAACAGTAAATTTCTAAATTTAAAGAATTGCTTCATTTTTATGCACTCATGTTCTGGAGACGATTGAAAATTGCACATTTTGAGGTATTGTCCTGCAAGAGTCCGTTCTAGATGCAGTTTCCCTGCACTTTTATCTTTTTTTACTGTAAAGCAGGCGTCTCTCCTATAGTCCCCGCTCACTGCAACTGTTGCAGACCAGCTGGGTTATGGTGCATTAAGGGGGCAAAGTTCTCCACTGCAGACACAGACCCTGTAGAGTCACGTTTTGTGTTTGGTGTAAGGACTGGACAATGGCATTGAAGCATGTGATCAAGATGACGATAAAGGGAAGATTCTGTGTGTAGGTAGGATTCGCTCCATTCAACTGGCCATATAAGGTTTCAGCCCTATAGAGTGGCTCAAAGTTTTAACTTCTATCAGTCATTTTCTTTCCGCCTGAGATTCAATAATCCTTAAAGGAGCAGTCCTGTGTTTTTCGTATGTTGTTATTTACCTGAACCAAGTCTGACTCGCTCTTTAGGCTGACAGAAAGCAGGAGATATGAAGTGCCAATTTGACCATATGGCATCATCAGGGCTGGGCTGAGGCGGGATCCCCCAGTTCTAATTGTTTTTTTTTTTGGGGGGGGGGGAGGTCGGTAGGTGCTTTGCCATAATTTTACGATTCTACTTGTCATCCTGTGACTGTTCTGCGTAAATTCCGTCTTTATGGAATTTATCGGTTTCACTGGTGCTGGCTTATGTTACTATACAAACACGAATGCAAAAGTACGGGAGATGCTACATTTTAAAAGATTTCGAAACATTCTAAAGCCAACATCTGAACTAGTGTCGTCAACCTAAAAACCTGCTGAAGAAAATAGGTCACAAGGTACTGATAGACTGCAATGGAGCTCAAACTCGCTGGATCAGGACTGTTCTGTATTGAAGTACGTGGACACATCCAAAAATCTGGGGCAAGTTTTTTTGGACTGGATGCAATCCTAGTTTACAGAAAAAAATAATGTTATTGACTTCAGTGTAATTCTATTTAGGACAAGTTTTGGTCTCATTAATAATTGGCACCAGGATTCACGTTTCCAATATGAGTTATTGCACCATGGGCCTGCGTTTGCTGCCATAAACGGCTATCTGTATCTGAGATCAGTAATCTATATTGGGGGTGCTCAACTCCTCCCGTCTGTCGAGACAACCCCCCCCCCCCCCCAGATTTTGAGTATATCCCAGCTTCAGCACATTTGGCTCAGTCTCTGCCTGTGCTGAAGCTGGGATATACTTAAACCTGACCTGTTGGGCCGCTCTTGAGGACTGTAGTTGGCCATCCTGATCTGTACCATATACTCCCCTTTGTAATGCGTACAATAAGCGTGCATTCTTTCTCCATAAAATTGCCTCTGTACCCGATATAAACATAGTAGGAAGCAGCCTCAGTGGGGGCTCTGCTAAGCCCTAAAGTAAAGTCCCAAAGGTGACATACTCATTATTCATGTGTAATATGTCATGAAATTCTGTAGTGCAAGACAATGCTACACTATAACACTAGGCAAGGAGGACACTGCTCCCAAGATCTTGCCATCCAAAAGGAAGGGAGAGTGAAAATAAGCAGGATCCTCATAAATTGTTGGTACAAGGCTTTAGTTTCAGCCTCGTTTTGCCCCCTTCCCCAGGCGCCTTAAACACTGGAAGGGTTAATATCACTGCAGGTGTATGGAAGGGATATGCATAGCGGTGCAGAATGGGAGGTGAAGAAGACCTGTCGACACAAAATTAAAAATATTTGTGTTGTGTCCCCGCAATCGTGTGTATTGCAGCCAGAGGGCGCTCACCATTCCAATGTAGCATTTGGTATATAACTTATCTGCGTAAGCAGCAGCCACTGGGGGGCAGAGTGCACCAGTAGCAATTGGATGGTAATCTGGTTAATTTTTAGTGTGCCCTTAGGTAACGTGTCAGGAGTGTCCAACTTCAGTCCTCAATAGCCACCAACAGGTCAGGTTTTCAGGATGTCTGTGCTTCAGCACAGGTAGCTCAATCGTTTTTTTTAAAAAGTAGCGCCAACCAACAAAACAGCTTGTGTAAAAGAAAGAAGATCTCCAGTGTCTAGACTCCGTTCATCATCCCAAACAGGTATATGTGGGGAGAGACGCCCAAAACACAGCGATATTGGTACAGTAAAATAGGTCATATAAAATCAGTTATATAAACTATTCGAGAACTATAAAGAAACTAAAGTACTAAAAAATACTCCAAACGCTCAAAATACTTAAAAACACTTTTAAAAAAAACTACATGCTGTATCACACTGGGGATGGGAATGTAGCCTTGCACAGCAACCAGTGGCTGACTTTAAAAGGGTAGAGAAAAAAAGAACATGGCATAATAAATTTTTTAATAACAATAGATAAAATTAAAAAAAAATGGCTGCACTCACAGAGGCTTTAGTGAATAGCTTTCCAGGCCAGTATTCGGCCACTAATCCAGCTCTCCCACGGCTGTCCCTTTGCCTCCAAACTGCGGGGTTTCTTTGTGGTGTCTATCTCAGCTACTCCTGGGTCTTCCGCTTAGCGGTGGTTCCCCCGGCTCGTGCACAGCCCGGTTTGAGCCCTTCGATACCGTTCCTACCAGGGTCCAGTTTGCGCAAGCGGCTCAAAGACTGGAGCAGGGATATCCTGAAAACCTGACCTGTTGGTGGCTAATGAGGGCTGGAGTTGGCCACCCTGCCTTAGGTGAGCCTATTATGTAATGAGGGCTGGAGTTGGCCACCCTGCCTTAGGTGAGCCTATTATGCTCTGCACACGATCAAGGTTTGCGCAAGCGGCTCAAAGACTGGAGATGGGATATCCTGAAAACCTGACCTGTTGGTGGCTAATGAGGGCTGGAGTTGGCCACCCTGCCTTAGGTGAGCCTATTATGTTTGCATTAGGTCATGCCGGAGCCCCTCCATTTCCCCCCTAAAAAACGACTTCAAGTCCACTAGGAGTCTGGAGATTTCTTTTTTAATGATCTTGGACTGTGCAGCTGTTGCTCTTGACCCCTCGGCATCCTGGGCAGAGTCGGAGTCCGAAACCGCTGACATCTCCGCGGCCCCCACCTTGCTTTGTCCGGGGAAGTAGGCCCTGACATCCGACTTGCGTCGGACTTTCTGCCTCGTCGTAGCCATCTGGGATTTGGGTTGATGTGCCTCACCGGGGTGTATTTATGTGTCTGTACTGTCCGATTTTATTATTCTGCGGTCGGTTTTAGTCTCTAATATTTTCGTTAATATGCCGGCGGTTGGTGGAGCTGAGCGACTAAGCGTCCATCACCAGCCAGCCGCGCATGCGCATCCCGGTAAACGGTAACTTTATGGGTTTTGATGTTGAATTACAACGAATACACATTGCACTTTTAAATACTAAAGCAACTTTTCTACCAGTAAAGTTCTGACATTGACGGTGTTATTTCCAAATATGTAAATGGTGCCATTCCATGTGACCAGCTACAAAATAGCCTTTCGTAATCAATGTAACAATCTAATCAAGCAAAAAAAAAAGCATATTCTTGATTTCTTTGGAAATGAATTACAATTGGCATATTTTGTGGCCTCTAGGTGTAATTTGTCAGTGAAGTCTTTTTTTAAAACTCTTATCCCACCCTGTTCTTATCAGGGAGTCAATAAAGATAAGGGCCATCAGACAAAAGGCAGCAGCAGCCACAATATTTTGGGACACTGTACCTTTAAGCAATATGTATGCTGTACAAATAGATAAAGGGACATTCGTTCTTAAAGAAACCCAATTTTCCTTGAAAATAAAAAGTGTACATGTAACTTTTTAAATAAGGGAGTGTTGGTACTGAGCAGTGGTACTCGGCACCCAATAGTATCATCATACTTCAACCACTAGGGTATATGAGTACTGTTCTGCAATGCAAAGCGGTCCAACAGGGTTTTGTGAGCAAACACAGACCATAGTTTTCAGTGGCTGTCAATTAAATATTGAGCCAACCACAAGTATCTGGCCTCTAATGGGGAAATCAGTTGTAAAAACAATGCCTGGGCCAGCTCTGGGCAAAAGTTTCCAACAACTCCTTGCTTTATTTAGACTGGCTGAATCTGCCAAGAGTCCAGCAATCCTAAAGACAGCTACACCCCAGAGACACTGTCATGTAAGTGTTTCCATGTAAGGTAATAACTGTGTTTATTTTATTGATAGTTAATCCTTTCGATATATATTGATCAAAATAATCCATCTAAATCATCCCAAGTGATGGGCGTCACGGTTCCCCTCTGTGTGCCGCCATGTTCAGCGTCTCTGATGTTCGACTGTCGCCTCCTGTGATGTCATTTATGGCTTTGCCTGTGACAAAAAGAGTGGGACAGGGACAAGGGACCATTAGGTAACAGCAGTAGGGGAGAGACTTTAAAAGTTTGTGATTCAAATGTAAAATTATAATTATGGGGTCCTCAATCACACCATAACAATCATTTTATATATGACGTACCGGTACCATTTCAATATTTTGATTTCATATGCCAGCAAAAGGAAGAAGGACATACTGTCCTCGAGATAGGTACAAAGCAAAAATACCAGCAGTTAGCTAAAATTTTCATTTAATGCTACGAAAACTGAACACAAAGAAACCTCAAATTGTTAACAAAAAAATAACGATGTTGTGGTTTCTTCTCGATTCAAATCTGGGAACAAGGGACAGTTTTCGATAAGGCAAGGCGCATATAAAGGCTTGCAGGGGTGTAACTACATAGGGGGGCTCGGCTGGGCGTCAGTGGGAGATAGACATGGCCGGAGGGTCGGGGGCCCCATCTCCGTGTAGGGCTGCCGGAAACCTTGGTTTGCTGTGGGCCCTCACGCCAATCCCTCCTCCCCCCCTGCCGGTGTATCCGTGTCCTGGTCGGTGCCAGAAACCCGGCCCAAATTTTTCATCTGCCGGCGTGACCCCAGTTTCCCACTGACGCAGGACCTCTAGGCCTTGCCTCTGTCCCACATAGTCCACAAGGCAAATTAAGAGGGGGGGGATTGAGTGTGACAGTGAGCCTGCGTCCACGCTGCCGCTGACCGCGCTTGGCGCTTAGCGTGATCAGCACAATCAATTTTAATGTATCTGCTCACGCTGAGCTCGTGGGCGCTAGGTGCTTGCCGAGACAGATGAAATTGAGTTTGAGGCGCGTTTAAGGGTCACATGACCTCAGCCATGCTTGTAGAGTTGGTGACGTCACCATTCTCAAGCATGAGCGCAGTCAGCGGCACGCGGGACGCAGCCTTAGAGAGGAAGAGTTAGGGAGGAGGAAGGAGTGAGTTAGACTGAGAGGAGAGTGAGAGGCGGAGGGGAGACGGGGAGAGTTAGGGAGAAGGGTGGGAGAGTTAGAGGTAGAGAGGAGTGTTAGACAGAAGGAGTGGGGAGAGTCAGAGAAGGAGTGCAGAGACTTCGAGATGAGGGAGGGAAGAGTTAGAGTGGGAGAGAGTGACAGAGGTGGGCCTTTAAAACATTTTTGCATGGGGCGCCAAAAATTGGAGTTACACCACTGGTGGCTTACATCCAGCCGGTCCCAATCTTGGTTTGAATGGCAACCAAATTGAAACACCCTGATTCATGCAAATAAGTGGTTGCGTTTAGTAACTATAGACGAAACAATTGAAGCATGCCCAAGAAAACAGCGCATCAAAAAACCTTGTGTGCAAATATCAAAAATATATACAAGTGTGGTTAGGATAATGTATGGGATAGCAAATAACTGAGCAATGAGTCCACATAAACTTAAGGCTGATTAATCCCGCAAACAAAAGGTAAATCCTCCTGATTGAAGTAACTTAAATCAGTAAAGCATATCAACATACATCAAATGGGAACAAAAGAGACTGAGGTCTGGTCCCGTGAGGAAAAACCTGTTCCTCAAAATCTAATGATATGCATGCAATGAGGAATTGACACAGTCCACAATATTTGAGTAAACAGGACGACTTTCATAGAGAAAGAGACTGCAGAGGTACTCACGGGATCCCTTTAGGTGTGGGCTTCCGTTGGCGTGCTTCTGCCGTAAGAAAGTTGTACAGCTACGAAGATGGAATGCACAGCGCATTCGAGAGAACCGAGGGCTGAACATTGCAGCGGTATGAAAAATGCATTGGCACATCACATAAAACAGGGTAAAAAAAAACACTCCCAACGCGTTTCACACCTTGCTGGCGCTTTGTCAAAGAGTATAGGGCCCCCTCTTTTTAGTAAGCACGTGTAATGAACGGAGACGAAAAATAACGGGGTTGATCCCTATCGACCGCGCATTTGTGTGGCGGGACATAAAGAGGCTTTCACATGATGTCTCAGCCACGTGTTATTTTTTTTATTTTTTTAAAAATATTTTTCCTTTATTGGTGTCAGACAGCATATTGGTACATGTTATAGACATTGAAAAGCGAACCAACACAGGAATACGGCGCGGTACATGTACAAAGTATGTGAGAAGTTGTAGACACACAATAGTCCATTTTCCTATTTTCAGTGGTGAAAAAGAGGGGGGATGACGAAGGAGGGGTGGATAGTTGGGAACGACTTGGACAAGAAGAGGAGAGGAGGGGGGGGAGGGCGGTGATGGGGAGCTTTGGGGTTCAGAGGTCGGGGGAGTTAGTCCTACAGTGATGTATATGTGATAGTCAGGGAGTCTGATCCTGGCCAAGGTTCCCATGTTGAGTAGAATTGCGGCATTTTTTGCTTCAGCATTGCCGTTAGTCTTTCCATACCCATAATTCCATTTACCCTAGTGATTACCGTTCTTCTAGATGGGGCTTTGATTTTCTTCCAAGCGATGCCTATGCAGCATTCTGGCGCCGTTAGGATACGCGTGTTGTGTGAGCATAGCTATAGGGGTGGGGAGGGTCATCGATGGTTTTCCCCAGCATGTAGGTCAGGGGGTCAGGGGTATCTTACATCCAGGGTCTCGGTCAGAAGGCCTGGATACGGGTCCAGAATTTTTGGATTCCGGGCATGTCCACCATATGTGGGACATGTCCCCCCCTTTGACCACATCTCCAGCATTGCGGGGGGGTGGCGGGTAGATTTGGCTCAGTCTACTCGGGGTCAGGTACCAGTGGAATAATATTTTGTAAAATATTTTCTTTGTGACGGAAACAATTTGAAGTTTGGTGGAGCCTCCCAGATATCTCCCAGTCCTCAATATCTATGTTGGTGTCAGGGTCCTCGCTCCCTTTGCATATATGAAGATTAGGGGTGGGTTGGGCCGCTCTAGTGTTTTATATATCTCAGAGAGGACGGCCTCTTTGGTATCGCCTCTGAGGAAGAGGGTCTCAAATTGGAGCGGCGGGAATTTTAGGCTAGGGATTGGGTTCCAGGAAGTGGCGAATCTGTAGGTATTGGAATATAGGGAGATCAGGGGACGTTAATTGATTGTAGTTCCCGGAGGGGCATGACCTCGTCGGTTTTCCAGTAAGTCCGCAACCACTCTGATTTTAGGCCTGAAATTGGCCTGAATGTGGGTCGGGAACACGCCGGGAGGGGAAATCGGGGTTCCCGAATAGGGGGGTCAATTGATAGGGGTTGAAGCTCTAAGTAGGCCATATTTCCTTGGTTTCTAACCATGTCGACCACGTGCATCTATTGCCTCCAAGGTGAGTCTCATGGGCCTCCTACTTGTGGACATGAGTCATAGTAGGGCTGAAGAGGGGGGTCGGGAGGAGGTTGGTGCGTCTATTCTTACCAGCAATTAGAGGTCGGGGGGTTGGTATTGTCCAACCACCGCCTGCCTCAGCCTGGGCTGCCTGATAGTATCGGACTACCATCCGAGCACCCCCAGATCTCACCTCCGTCCTCGACCGCTAAGAGTACTGACCGTGGGACCCTGGCTCTCGTTGTTGCCAGATGAATCGCAGAATATGGGACGGATATTCCTCAGATCTGCTAGTGGAACGGGGACAGGGGGGTCGAAAATAGTAAAGCAAGCGGGGGAGGTATTCATTTGGTGGATATTATTCTGCCGAACCAGGATATTTGTGGGACCTGCCAGGTCTCGGAGATCTCTTATGATCTGACGGAAAGGGGAGGGTAGTTGGTTTGGTATATATGAGCCATATGAGCTCGCTATTTTAATCCCTAAATACTTAATATGGGGAGCTATTGCATTTATACTTAAATTTCTTTTGTAGGGATGTCCATATGGGATTACGGTTTAGTGAGATATTGAGGCGGCTTGACTGTCGTGTGACTTTGTAGTCTGAGAGGCCGGCCAAATTGGTCTAATAGTTTTTCTAGGTTGGGGAGGGACAGTGAGGGGATCTGATAGGGTAAGGATAATATCATCGGCGAACAGGGAGATTTTATACCTCACCTGTCTCCGACTAGGATTCCTTTACGGTGGGATCAGTTCTGATTCTGGCGGCTAGGGGCTCTATGGGACAGGGCGAAGAGTAAAAGGGGAGGAAAGGGGGCAGCCTTGCCTTCGGTACAGTTTGGATTTTTATTGGGTTGGATCGGCACCCGGGGAGTTTTAATAAGGCCGGGGGTTAGTATAGAGGGCTCGGACTCCATCAAGGATGGCGGAGGAAAAAGCCGAATTGGCGCATCGTCTGGTCAAGGAAGGACCATTGATCGGTCAAAGGCCTTCTCGCGTTGAGGCGAGTATCAAGGCATGGGACTGTTTGAGGTGCACGTGGTTATATGAATAGTCTTGGGAGGAATAGGGTTCAGTCTGTTTGCTAGAATTTACTGAAAAGCTTGAGGTCAGTGTTTAGCAGGGTCTATTGGGCAAGTAGCTGCCGCATTGAAGTGGGTCTCTGCCCTCTTTATGTATGATGGCCCCAATTGGTGCTGGACATAGTGCATGGGATCTGTTCTCCTTGGAGAAAGGGAGTTAAACATTTCTAGTAGGTAGGGGGGACAGGGGAGAGGATTCTGCTAGTTTATAGTAACGTTGGAGGAATCCATACCCGTCCGGGCTGTCTTGGGCTATTTGAGTGAGGATATTGCATTATCTAGCTTTCTTGGGTATTCTATGGTTTTTAAAAAACTCAAGTCTTCTTGTGAGAGGGATGGGAGGGTTGGCATTGGTTAGATAGTCGGAGGGCTCTTATCTTAGCGTTGATTGGCTGATGGGGGGTGGAGGTTGTAGAGGTCCGTTATAGAATCCGCAAACTCGAGCGCGATATTCCTCTCATTGTATGAGATTTGGGGGGGGCCGCGTTTTGGTTCTGATTCTTGTAATTCTGGGCCTTGTCCTAATGCCTCTAATTTTGAGGCCAAAAGTTTGTCCGCTTTGTTACCCCTATCATAGAAACCGCTGTTTGGTACATTCAGGGCTCTCTACCTCGTCGAGCTGGAGTATTTTTAAATCGGATCTCGCTTTATCAAGGGTTCTAAACACCCTTTTCGATAGGATTGTTTATGCAATTGCTCTAGGTTAAGATTTTTCAGTAATTCTTTCTGGGCTTTTTGTTTTATTTTTTTCTTATGGCAGGCTAGTGATATGAGTTCCCTCTATATAGTGGCTTTGTGCGCTTCCAGAGCCTTGAATGCTTAGCAGGGACTTGAGCGTTGTTTAGTGGAAAAAGGTGTGTAGTTTTTGCTTAATTGTTTGATCAACTTGTGGGTCATTGAGAAGCGAGTAGCTGAGTTCCAGGTATATACTGATGTTTGACGAAAGGTAGAGAGAGGGTGAGTATGATAGGGGCATGGTCAGACCAGGTTATTGGCGCCTATGTCGGAAGTGGGAGGATGCCGGGAGTACATTGTTGGTGCCTAGAAAATAATCGATCCGCGAGTAAGACTGATGGGGGGCTGAAATAGAAAGAGTAAGTCTTCGGCCTCATGCTGGGTCCGCAGATATCTGTCAGCGAATACTCTCTAAGAATATTCTGGAACTTTTGGGCTTTTTCTGAGGTGGATAGAGTATGGGGCCGCAGTCTGTCCTGATTATCTGGTCTGGGTTAAGGACCATATTTGCGTCACGACGAGAGGACGGGAGGAGAGAGCGTCGGTTGGTCAAGGGTACTAAGAAGATTTCTGAATGGTATTGGGTTTGGTTGCGTTTGGGGTAGATGTTGAGGATGGCTATGGGGAGGGAGCTAGATAGTGTGCCTTTGAGGAGTATTATCGTCCTCCGGACCGCTAGTGTACTTGTGATTGGGGCAAAATGGGGGTATTGTGTTTTAACAGTTATCAGCCCCCCTTTTTTTGTTGGGGAGGGATGCAAAAAAAACGCTTGGGGATATGTGGGTAAATGTGTTGGGCGGGTCTGTGGTGGTATTTAAAATGGGTTTCTTGGATGCATATTAGTCTCCCTTAGTGTTTGTTTAATTCTTGAGGGCTAGTTTGCGTTCTGCGGGTTGTTGAATTAGGCCTTAACATTTAGGGAAATGTTCTTTATGACGCCATTAATAGGGGGGGGGTTGCGGGGGTAGACCCCTTGTCCCTGAGATTTACCAGTCAGGGTGCTTGGCCATCTATGTTAGTATCGGGGGGGAGTTTCTGTTGTGCCAGAGGGTAGGCGCGGGGGGGGGTGGGTCGGGAGAGGGGGGGGAAGGGTGGAGAGGCACGAGGGGGTGAAGGGCGGGGGGAGGACACAAAAGCCAAGAAAGAAACAGACAGGTGGGCTGCCCTGGAGCCCGAAAAAACGGATTCCCTTTGACATTCTTGGTGTCAAGGGGGGGGGTTACAAAAAAGACCCCTGGGAGAACTTTACGGGGGTCAACTCACAGAACGCAGCCAGCAAGCAGGTCACGGCCGCCCCACACGTAAGGTGTGCCAGGACAGAGAGGGGGGGGGATATTGAGTGGGGCAGGGTTCGTCTTAGGGCCCTTGGGGCTTACTCTCCTTGCACCTTATTCCATTATTTAACTACCTACTTCCCGTACACGATAGGACGGGGGGAGGGGAATGGGGTGGGGGGGGGGGGAGGGGCAGGGGGGAAAGGGCGGGGTAGGATGGGGGAATGGGGGGAAGAAGTTGGGGGGGTAGGGGTGAGGAGGAGGGGGAAGAGAAGGGGAGGAGAGGGGGGGGCACAGTATCGTATACACATATAGCAGGTGGTATAACATTGCCTCGGGAGGACGTTCTTTCCTACGGCCGAGGTATCGCTTAAACATTGTGGTGTCTTTTATACAATCAGTATTGGTGCATCATTAAATATAGAGAGCAAACAGGTGGTTATATTACATAGCCGATCTACCCTGGGGGGAGGGGGGGGGAGGCGGGGGGAGGAGAAGGCCGGGGACACGTCGGGGCGAGATGGGGGGGTGGGGGTGAGGTTCTGTATGGGGAGACAGCTAAAAAGGGTGTTTGATCTGACATCGGGGGGGGGGGGAGGGGGGAGGGGCGAGGGAAGGAGAGGGGGGGAGGGGAGAGGGAAGAGGGGGGGAGGGGAAGGGAGGGGGGGGGGGAGGGGGGGGAAGGGAGGAGGGGAAGGAAGGGGGAGAGGGGTGCATGCATTTTATTTATAACATCTTTAAATATTTGGCGCGATACTCTCGAGGAGAGCTCCTTTCTTAACTGGAGAATTTAAAGTGTGTATGTTTGTAATATACCTTGATTAGACATATGCGATTTGTACATTGCTAACGAGGCTTTCCTTAGGTGATAATGGGGTACATCTCATTTTGTTATCAGGGGGTAAGGGGGTGGGGGATGCCAATGTTCGTTCATACAACCTGACTGTTGTGGGTGGGGGGGGGGGGGGGCCCCCGAGGCGGGGTTTGAGTGGTTGAGTCTGTTAGGAGAGTCCCTGGATCTCCGGTCTCGGAGTTGGTCCTCCCCGGGTTGGGGGTCAGGGGGGGTTCTTGTCCCGCGGGAACGCGGAGAAAGGGCTTCTGGAGCAGCGCGGATGCTGGTCCTCTTCTCTGGAGGCGGCGGGGGGGGGGGGGGGGGGGGGGGGTGGGGGGGGGGGGGGGGGTCTATTAGGAGAGTCCCTGGTTCTCCGGTCACGGAGTCGGGTCTCCTTGAGTTGGGTCCCGTGTGGTAGTCTCGTCCGCAGAGATCACGAGAGGGCGTCTTCTGAGGAGCTTGAGGAGTGGCGCGGGTGCTGTTGCCTTAAGCTGGTGCCTGGAACTCTGCGGGTGCAGCTTCGGTTCTCTTGACATCAGGGAGGAGCGGGAAGGTAAGTAGATAGTATGTCTATGTTTAAAAGGGGGGGGTAGGGGGCGGGGGTGAGGGGAGAGAGTGGGGGGGGAGCAGTGGTGGAGGGGGGAGGGAGGAGGGGAGGGGAGGGGGGGAGAGAGGAAGGAGGGGGGTTGCAGGGTTTTTTTTGGGGGGGGGGGGGGGGGGGGCGAGGGCTTGCGGACAGCTGTGTTGGGGCTTGCAGGGCCTGTTCATTTGAAATTCCCTCCATTTTCACCTCTAAGTCCTCTGTCCGCTCCGTTAGCGCTCCTACTTCGGCGCGTATAATTTGGAGGGCTTTTTCCGTATCTTCTCTGGACCCCTCCTCATTTTAGTGATAAGGGAGTCAAAAAATTCTTTATTTAGGACGGGGGGATCCGCGTCAATCGGGCTCTGCCGGCCGCTGCGCGCCTCGTGTTCTGGTTCTTCCTTGGCGCCATCTTACCCATCAGGACTGATATCAGCCAGGCGCTGTGCCGGGGGGAAAAACTTGGTAACTGGGTACTGGTTCTTCTTTTGTGTCTTCCCTGCCATCTCTCCAGTGTTTGAGCTTGATGTGGGGTCCAAATTCGGGGAGTTTGGGGTGGGGGAAAAGCTTATTCTATTAGCTTTAATAGCGAGGGCGCCGGGAGCTCTCTCACTAGCAGACCATCGGCTGTGACGTCACCGGAAGTCTCCCAGCCACGTGTTATTTTAACAGAATAAAAGTAATAAAATGCTACAAATAAAGAATGGAACGAATGTTTGATGTCTCGAGTTTAGATCCTTTTTCATATTCCAAGACTGAACCACTGATTGAGCCACCTCTGCTGAAGCAGGGATATCCAGAAAACCTGACCTGTTGGTGGCCCTTAAGGACTGGAGTTGGCCGCCCCTTGCTTTAGCCTCACACTTACCATACGATGTTTTAAGTCTTGGCACATCTTGTTGCCCTTTCACTGGCCATTATAAAAAGAATAATAAATACATTATTAACATTATCGTTTATTTAGAAAGCGCCCCAACATATTGCTGAGCGCGCGGTACAAAGCAGGTACAGAATGATGTATATTACATAAACATAGAAAAGTAAGAACCCCTATGCAGATGCTCCAGATATGAGGGAAACTTCAAATATAAGTAATCATCATGTCTCGTCATGAGTATACATAAACGTTTGCGTAAGTGAGAATGACGGGAGAAAACTGCTGTTGATCTATGTTGAGTTTAAGACACCGGTGCCTGCCGTGGACTGAAAACTGCAGCTAGAGGAAGGAATAATCGGGGAGAGTCCTGCAGCCTGACCTCCAAATGCCCCTCGCTAGCAAGACACCCAACCCCCTTACTAGCACTTTGCAGTGCTACGCCTATTTTTTTCTTTTTTATGTAGCCCTAATTGGTTTTGGGCTATAGGTCTGCCCTCCTCCTGGCAATAATTCCTAGTAAGGGTAGGTTCGCCAGGAGTAATGATGGGTTTTCCCCATTCATTGCAGTGCATTGAGTCAGAGAAGGTAGTGTAATCAGGCCTTGTGTCCAATCAGAGGCACAGGGGTGGTTCCTACTGGATCTGTATTTAAGGCACTAGACTTCCTTTATTTAGACAGTTGCCTCTACCGTGAGAGAGGCTGGTCTACCCGAGTGCAGGGTGCAGGGTGCAGGGCTCTGCACACTGTGTGCCCCCCCTTAGGGGAGCAGTGGGAGACTGTTCCCCTTACTCTACCAGAGAGTAAGGGAAGAGCTAGGACTGCTCCTGCTGCCCTTTGGCTGGGAGTGAGGTCAGGGACATCCTGAGGGTGGAAGCCCTATAAAGCTGAGATCTGACTGCTGTGCTGAATACGGAGAGAATAAAGAGACCTGTGTTTTACTATACTCCTGGCCTGAGAGTGAAGTCTATTGGGAAGAAGGTAAAGAGATGCGCCTGCAGAGACTTCTCCCCATGCACCTGGGCGGGGGGGGAAACAGGGTTACATTTGCAATATTACATAAACAGACTGAGATACAATTAAGGACAAACAAGCACAAACAGATAAGAAGGTAATGAGGGCCTTGGCCCTGAGAGCTTACAATCTAGAGCAGTGTTTTCCAACCAGGGTTCCCTGCAATTTTCTGGTCAATTGAAAATTGTATCAAATACAGAAGACTTTACAATTCATCTGATCTCAGACGCGCTATTAGGTAGGGTTGGGCTTCCTTATGTAACAGGGTATGTCTTTTCTGCCTGTCTTTCCCGCCCTGTTATGTAAGTCCTGCTAGCTACAGGCTGTAAGGGGTTCATCCTATGGGCTTCTGACCCCCCACCCATGCTCCTCTCTGATGGACAGAAGTAAGGTGACTCATGGCCTGTGTAAGCCTACCAGGGATAGGTATAGACCATGAGCCCATCCCTTCTGCTTCCTGATTAGGGGAGTGCCAAATTTATTCAGTCCTGCTCTGGTTGAGGAACAGAGCAGTAGGGCTATGAGCCTCTCCCATCAAGGGATGACCGTGCCCACCTCCAGCCCCTGAGGCTGGGGGAACATCTGATCATACCATCAAGATGCCCTATAATATCTGGGGTAAGCATCATCCGGAGGCCTGGAGCATCTGAGACCCTGCACCGCTGTGAGGAAGATCTGCAGTGAGTGCATGTCATGCAATAAAGACCCTTCACTATCATACTCCTGTCTGCATGTCAGTCCCTCGGCAGGAGGTAAGAAACATGCAATAGTGGGGGCTGATCTCCGAACTCCATGAAGCCCACTACTGCTGGAGGCGCTAAGCACCCTGAGAAGAGCTCGGAGAAGAACCTAAGCCTGTCCTGATCTCCAGACCACCGCAGATCAGACTAAGCTCTCTTGACCCTAACTGGCACTTGCACCACACACAAGTCTTCCTGACTAAGCTGCTGTATGTAACGAAACGCGGTGAATCGAAGGAGTAAACTGAGTGACATCGTGGTGTGCCGACGCTGAGCAGATTTGGTGTTTCTTGAGGCTGCAATCTGGAGCATCTTCCGCCCGGCGTTTGTGTTTCACCAGGCGTGGACTCTGACACTTGGAGGAGCGGTGAGGACGCCTTCGCTCCATTAACCTTTTCCTATTTGCCTGTTTTTAATGCACAAATTGTAAGTGCGCATTTGTGAGTTTCCTTTATTAAATATATGTCCTAGGTAGTCTACGCTATGGTGTCTCTCTGTTTCCTGTCTTAGTACACCCCTACATCCTTCCTACGTCCAGAGGGCCCTTCACATTGGACCACTGTTCCTATACACCTTATTTGAGTGTGACATGCTTTACTTGCTCACACGTATGTGAGTATAACATTCGCAGACTCTCTGTGTTCTCCACTATTCAGTCTACTGTGCTGTACTATTTTGTTATTTTTCTTTTTTGCATATGCGGCATCCCGCTCCCTCACTCCATTTGCCCGTTACCGCACACAAGGTAGAAGAATCTGTGTATCTCCCTCGGGGGGTGGGGGGGACAGGGGACAGTGCTACGCTTACAATGCATCTGATCTCAGACGCGCTATTAGAGAGATTGAGAAAGAGAAGCGCAGATTTAAATACAAATGAATATACAATGAGCTTCTCTGTGGAGCTTTAAAATAAACAGTATCTAGAATATCGTATGGAAGGGTAAGTGAAAAATTAAAAAGCGCAATAGAGTGCTGACACCCCAAAGTATCTCTAACTGGGAAATATCCCAGTACCAGTGATGTGATTGTGGTTAGATGAAAGAATCACTCACAAAATCTGTAGAGTGGGGGTCTGGTCAGGCGTAGCTCCCTCTTAGAGAATAAAATATAAAATTTGGAAGGGGGTCGGGGGGGGGAAGTGGTAGTGTAATTCTTTAAAAAAAAAATAATATTTTTTAAAAAAAAGCTATTTTTTCCCCCCCAAATGCCCCAGTTGGGGTCAGTGTCCAGGGAGCGAGCGGAAGTTAAGGCCTCGTCGTGGTCGCAGAGCACGGTTTACTTGGAGAGTCTCTTGGCCACGTCTGCATAGGCAATTTCGATCTCTCGCTCTCCCGGGCAGGTGCTGGTAAACTCGTCCCGGCTGTAGGCGTTGCCCAGGTACCGCCAGATTCCCGTCATGGACTTGGGGATATCAAAGCCCCGGTATTTCTTGGTCACCACCTGCAGAGGAACGGGGACACCAACAGATTGAGCAGCTGAACGTGGTCATCTGGGGTCAAGGTGATCGACGTTTAAAGCATTGGGTGGGAGGCGGGGTCTCCAGAGCTGAACCTACCTGCTCCGTCATCTCTACATCCCAGCGACGTCGCAGAGTCACGTCGTCATGGCAACGTGACGCTGCGAGATGGAAGAGATAAGGCGATGCCGGAGAGGAGAAGGTAAGAGGCACTTCCCGAGGCCCCCGCGCTCCCCCCCCCTCCCCCGGCACTCAGTTTAACTGTTGTGGGGAAGAGCGTGGGGGCTCTGTAAGCGCGGGGGCTCTGTGCGACTGCACCGCCATCAGGCCGGCCCTGCTTCCCGGTCACATGAGCCAATGGATGAGGTGGTGACTTCCTATTGGCCCGTGTCACGCAAAGTCAATGGCATAACGAGAGCACCGTCGGGAGGTAAGTATCTCAGCGAGTCCCCCCGCGGTTCAATTCCTTTAAAAAGGTGCAATCCCATGTAGCCTGGCCAATTTTTTTTTTCTACCTTTTGTAAACAATGTAACAATCTAATTGGCTTTCTAAAACTAATCTAAATGTGCCAGAAGCAAAGATTTGGCTCATTTTGGTCGCTGGAAATTAATTTGCATTTCTTAGGGGCCTCGGAGTGTTTATCAACCAAGTGCCTTCTTTAGCTCACCCTGTCCTTATCAGACAGCCTATACAGACAAGGGGAAAGGAAGAGAGGGGGCTTTGCCCGTGCAAGATCTTGTCGAACACAGCGACATCATATAAAATTAAATAATAAAAAACCAGATGAGTGTTTTCCTAGAAATGTTGTTAACTTAACATTTCCGCTGCAAACGCAAGCTGCTGAGGTTATTACAACCCACACTTAATCTCTTTAGTTGGGTATACCTCAAATCTACGGGTAAAATAGTTTTCTTTTTCACTTGTAAAATAATTATATTTTAATCAGCAGCCAAAAAGACAAAAACAGAAGCCGCTGAATTCAACAAGAAAACAAAAAACATTCATTGTTCACAGGATACAAATAAGTAAAATTGTTACTTGAAGGGTAACCGAATTTTTTTGAAAGGAAGCAGGTTACCCCGATAAGGTGCTTCATTTTGGGTGGTTGGATGGTTAAAAGGTGAGGGTCTCGCCTACGTCTTCTAGGTGGGGAGCAGGAGGTCTCGGGAACCCAGCCACGTTCATTTCTGACCACGGGGGCCCTCCTGGTTCCTCAGACACTTACCTCGGAAGGTGACCCCTCCTCCCCCCCGGAACCATCCCTGGCTGGGGATACAAAATGGAGGTTGAAAACTCCTGCGGCACAGGAGCCAATAGTTAGCCGTGACTTCTTCCACCGCGGCTTCTTATTGGCCCCGCGTCCTGCAGGAGCTTTAAGAACCACCGGCAGCCCCTACAGGACGTCAGTATCCCCGGAAGCAGGGGGTCCCCTGGTTCTGCTCCGGAGAAGCCCTCTGTTACACCCTATTGCCATGTTCCTCTCATTGTCCCCCGAGTCTCCCATTATTTACCTTGACAATGTGAAGTTTCGGAAGCAGGTTGCAGTCAGCCAACGTCATGTCGTCTCCATCCAGAAACTTGCGGCTCGAGACTGCGAGGTCCTCGATGCTGTTCTCGTCTATCTCGTCCGGCAGTGGCGAGTTCACATAGTCATCAAGCTTCTGCAAGGTCTTCAGCAGGCTCCTCTCCAGCACTGCAGGACAGGATGGAAACAGCCTTGTGTGACGCAGAGTTGGGGGACCCATAGACGTTGGTAGTTTATTTTATTTACCCCGAAGTAATACACAGAGTTACCTCTCATTTCCATGTATGTCCTGGGCACAGAGTTGCGGTGAGAATACATGGTTATGTTTAATGTTAAACAGAGGTTATACTACACAGGGGCATCCCCTTAAGGTTGGAGGAAAGGAGATTTCACCAGCAACAAAGGAAAGGGTTCTTTACAGTAAGGGCAGTTACAATGTGGGATTCATTACCCATGGAGACTGATGGCAGATACAATAGATGTGTTCAAAAAAAGGTTGGACATCTTTTTAGATGGGAAAGGTATACAGGGATATACCAAATAAGTATACATGGGAAGGATGTTGATCCAGGGAGTAATCCGATTGCCAATTCTTGGAGTCAGGAAGGAATTTATTTCCCCCTTATGAGACATTATTGGATGATATAACACTAGGGTCTTTTGTTTGCCTTCCTCTGAATCAAAATACTGTAAATACAAATATAGGATAAAGTATGTGTCATCTAAATTTAGCATTGGTGGAACTTTATGGATGGATGGATGGATGGATGTCTTTTTTCAACCTCATCTACTATGTAACTGTAATATTCAATTTACAGACATTTCATGCACACAGTTAGAGATAATATATGTTATGGGCATATGTAACAGTTACAGACCAGATTAAAATGTGAGACAGCTAAAATCTTCAAATTACTTATGCTGGAGGCGGCTGTGAGAGTCTCCGGTAGACTGTTCCAGTTTTGGGGTGCACGGTAAGAGGAGGAGGAGCGGCCGGATTCCTTGTTGAACCTTGGGACCGTGAACAGTCTTTTGGAGTCAGATCTCAGGTGATAAGTGCTGTGTTTGGTAGGGGTGAGGAGCTTGTATAGGGATAGTGGGGACTCGGGGTAAAAGGAGAGACATTTAGATGTAGCCGGACTTACGGCCCATAAAAAGCCAAATCCCGCGGCTCCAGAGAAGGTAAAATCCGCAGTGACCTGTGGTGGGGGGAAGGGGGGGTCCATCAGGCTTCCCGCGGTGTAACCCCTGCAGCCAGGGGAGCCCACGGTTGCATTCCTGTGGCTTTCCTCAGCAGTAAGTAACCTCATTATTAAATCCCACCCTGTAAATAAACCCCAAATTCTTCCCTAAATAATCAGGGGGGGGGGGGCGCGTCCCAGTGACTAGACTATTGTTTTACGGGGGCCCAGTGTAAAAAGACTGGGACCCTACAGCACACAGATCTTATTATATATGGAATGAAGTGAACACATTCAGTAAATCTATTATCTTCTATACTCTGGGCTAATTTTGGGGCATAATTTTTTTTTTAAGGGATCAGCAAGAAACTCCATATAGGGATTATGAAATTATTAGGAATAGAGCTGGAATACTAACCAGGAGTGAATACATGTTTATTATTATTATTAAACACTCCCCCTCCCCCCATTTCCAATGTGGGGTTTGTAAGACAAAAAGAAAGGCTTTGATCATCACATTTAATGCCAACCCTTCTTCAGGGCCAGAGGGTGTTTGCAGAAGCTTCAGGCCCTCAAAATGCCTCTGAGATTGGTTCCTATTTGTTTTAGCAGGGATTTTATTAGAGGCATGGAGATAAATACCCTGTATGAACAGCAGAGGGCAGTGTCGTACAATGAACGCAACTGTGACATTCTATCTACATCAGAGACAAGGATCCAATATCCTGCTTCCGTTGCCCCACTGTCACTGCACTGACAAATTTTCAGGGTGAAAATGTTGGAAATGGCGATACTTTTCCTGGGAAGTCCTACGGTTGTCAGGTGTCCAGTATTGAACCGGACTGTCCTATATTTGGACACTGTCCAGTAAAAAATGAGAAGTAATACTGGTCATGTATGTGGTAACATCTCAAATGAGAGGTAATACTGGACATGTGGACCCGCTCCGAGGACAGTGGCAGGTGGGGAGTTTGACTGGGGCGGTACACCTGTTAACCCGTATCGCAGGTGTCCTAAGGCGAGCTCAGGGAGGACAGAAACCTCCCGTGGAGCAGAAGGTTGACTCCTCTCGGGACATTGTGACCTGACCGGTTTGGGGGGCCGTGGGATTTCCCCGAGCAGGGAGAGAGCGGGGCTGTTGTTTGAGGGCTGGGCATCTTCCTCCATCCTGATTGACTGCATTACCCACGAGCAGCCAATCAGGAGGAGGTGTCAGGAGCCTGGGGGTGGGGCCAAAGAGAGGAGGATACCGCATGGAGCGGAGAAGTGTGAGGTGTGTGTGTCTCCAGTACGTTGCACCTTTCACCATTGCGTCCAGTATGGAGACTCCCCCTGGTAACTCTAGTCCTTACGGAAAACATTCTGTCTACTTACAACATAACCGGATATCAGAAGGATGGAGGAGGTACACAGAGCGACAGGCAGACGTGTAAATTATATGACCGAGGTTCTATACTCGGCTGTATTTTGCAGGAAACGTTACCTTCATTGGTTTCTGGTCGTGAATTCTTGATGTAAGCTGAAAATTTGGCAAATATGTCCATACCAGCGGTGTTCGATTCTGGGTGCTTCACGGAAAGCTTTCGGTATCTGAATTAAGCAGAACATTTTATTTTTTTTAAAAGAGAACAGTTATATACATATTAACCTCTCGACTGCCAGAAAAAAATGGGATGCAGGGCTGAAAAGTTTGTATTCTTGATGGAGAAGGATTTAGGAGTGCTTGTAGACTGAAGGCTTAGCAATAGTGCCCAAAGTCATGCAGTAGCTGCAAAGGCGAACAAGATCTTATCTTGCCTTAAACGGGCAATGGATGGAAGGGAATTAAACATAATTATGCCCCTTTACAAAGCATTAGTAAGACCACACCTTGAGTATGGAGTACAATTTTGGGCACCACTCCTTAGAAAAGACATTATGGAACTAGAGAGAGTGCAGAGAAGAGCCACCAAATTAATAAAGGGGATGGACAATCTAACTTATGAGGAGTGGCTAGCTAAATTAGATTTATTTACATTAGAAAAGAGGCGTCTAAGAGAGCATATAAAAACTATATACAAATATATTCAGGGACAGTACGAGGAGCTTTCAAAAGAACTATTCATCCCACGGGCAGTACTAAGGACTTGGGGTCATCTGTTAAGGTTGGAGGAAAGGAGATTTCACCAGCAACAAAAGGAAAGGGTTCTTTACAGTAAGGGCAGTTACAATGTGGAATTCATTACCCATGGAGACTGTGATGACAGATACAATAGATCTGTTCAAAAAAAGGTTGGACATCTTTTTAGAAAGGAAAAGTATACAGGGATATACCATATAAGTAAACATGGGAAGGATGTTGATCCAGGGAGTCATCCGATTGATTGCCAATTCTTGGAGTCAGGAGGTAATTTATTTTCCCCCTTTATGAGATATAATTGGATGATGTGTCACTGGGGGGGGGGGGGTTGTTTGCCTTCCTCTGGACCAATAAGGAAGTATAGATATAGGATAAAGTATCAGTTGTCTAAATTTAGCTTAGGGTGAACTAGATGGACGCATGTCTTTTTTGAACCTCATCTACTATGTAACTTAATGGGAATCCCATATGAGGCCTAATCCCGGGGGCGGATGGGCTATTTTGACTCGAAGAACAACACCATCTTTAAAGTGTGTGAAACCACATCAAATCCTGGTGCTGCCATAGCGCGAGGTCTCCCTGGCTATCTCTCGTCTACCAAACGGTGGGTGCACTCTACACTAGATGGCGCTCTGCTTCCGCTGGAGTAGTTGTAAGCGCATTAAGAGACAGCCCCAACCCTAAAAAAAAACCTACACTAAGCCCTTACCCTAAAAACCCTAACCATAAGCCCCTAACCTAAAACCGCCTACGCTAAACCCCCTACCCTAAACCCCCCTACCCTAACAAGATGTGTTTCGAATGAAATAAAGTAGGAATTGTTATTTAGCTCACACTTTGGTTGTAATATTGTAGTTTCATGTTGATATGGGTCAATGCATAAAGTCATTTGGTTGTAATATTGTAGTTTGCTATAGTGTAATCATTTTGTTTTAATATCGGAGTTTCCTGGTAGACCTGCCGCTAAAGTGTAAATGTCCCATAAGACCTCCCGCTATAATAGTGCCCAAATCCCCGTGTCCCCCTGTGTGGGTGACCTTGGGGAAGGACGTGTGCCCTAAGCCTCAACATTACATTAGCCATGTTAATAGCAAAGAGTACTTATTTTTTTTGCCATTTGTTTATTACAAATTCACTACAAATAAATTCATATAAATTAATATAAATTCATTACAAATCGCAGTTTTTAGAGGCCTCAGAATGGGAAGTGTTTTCTTTGACCTTATCCTTATCAGAGAGCCGATAAGGGGAGAGAGGGGGGTGGGAGGAGAGGTTTTGTCTGTGTAAACTCTTGTGATATCAGAAAGAAGAAAATCAACCCCCGCCCTCCCCCACGTCTCAGCTCATTATATTTAAAAATATTTATAGGTCTCGGATGTTGGTAAAAACGGCGCAGACGCGAGGGTTGCCACCACTCCGGGAGGCTACGGGTTTTGGCTAGGTATCCCCGGGCGACGGGGTTGAGATTGGAACTCTCCGGGTTACTGCAGGGTGGGCTGCGATGTTTGGTGCGGGGACACGTGGAGGAACCTCGGCCCTTACTTTCTCCAGCCGCGGCGGCATCATCCGGCGACATCTCCCGTCAAGATGGCTCTGCCACGTCAAACGCTGAGGTGTTGCCACGACAAACGGGACGTTGCGTGACATCGCAGTGCCTTGAGGTGTTTCCCCATTGTCGTGGCCACGTGACGTCACCGCGCCATCACGTTCCGTTGCATTGGCAACGCCACTTGACCTCGTGGAGCCATCTTGACGGGGCCATTCAGGGGGGAGATGCCGCCGCCGCCGGAGAAGGTAAGAGAGAGTTAAATATACAAATGAAAACCTTTAATAAAGTCTCCGGGTTATCATTTAACAGAAGGTGGCAACCCTGCTCAGACGTGACCTCTTAATCATGTCAGGCATTCGTACCCCTGGATCCTGGGAGGAGCTGCCCCTTAAACGCAGGGGCCAGTAACGTTGCTTACTTTGGTGGGCATAACACCTCTTCCAGGAACTCCTCTATCTTATTCACGTCTGTCTTCACCTCGTGGTTGTACGTGATAAACGGCGGGTGAGTTCCCGGGGCCAGGTTTTGCAGATCTGCTGGTTTCCTGTGGGGGGAGTGGGGTGGGGGAAACAAAGCAACATTTTGGCATTTCGAAAGACATTATATTCCCTTTCCCCCCCCCCTCCCGCAGTCAACAATAGGATGAAATTAACCCTCCGAGTGCCTCACGGTGTCACCACTACATCATGGTGCCTGGCACTCCCACGGGGGGGGGGGGGGGGGGGGGGGGCTGCGCGTTACTCCTGTGGAAGGCAAAACGCCATCTGGCGCACGAGGAAACGGAAGAGGATGACTCCCCCGGGTTATGGAATTGGTGAAGCCGCGATCACCATGGTGCTGCAGCCTCTCCGGCCTTTAAAGGGTTATTATACGTCAAGACAACTTTATTGATACGGACTTCCTTAACAACATTCACACATCGCTATAAAAAAGGTGCAATCCTACGCAGCCGGTCAGAAAACAACCTTTAAAAAAAAAAAAAAAAACATTTTTAACAGTGTAATTGGCTTCGCTTCCAAACCATTACCGTGTTCCTAGCGCATGGGGTCTCTTTGCTTTGCTTTTTATTCATTACTAGCGGAAAGTACCCAGCGTCGCTTGGAAATGGTTAAAAAAAAAAAAAAACCCCATTTATAAATGGAGAATGTAATTTGTTAGTTTCTTAATGCGAAATCCCCAGCTCCACTCAATAGTTGCATTGCCTCGGGCGTCCTGATGTGTTCGAGAGCCTCCAATGCTGCGTGTGTGGGACATTGCACTCTCGTCACAAACTATGACCTCGCCCTCTGGCGGAACGTTGGCTGCTCCTGTATTTTTGCTAATGTTGCAACTTGTTATTTCCGAGTGACCAAGATTAAGTGGGAGCTTGAGGGTTGTGTGATGGGATCGTGTAATTGGTGATGTCATTGGTGAATTGTATCCAAACATAGACAAAAACACGCTCCTTGATCGCAGGAACCATCATGCACATTTTGTTACGATATCTTAAAGTTGCAGACCAAGCAATATCCAACATGTTTTTTTTTTAAATAAATCAGTTCTGTACTATGAGAAAATACTTGTAGCATTTTTAAACAACTCTAAATTACATTTATAATGTATCAAGCATTTTTTGTTTCTATAGCAACCATTTACCAAGTCACATCCCCTTCCTCTTCTGAAACAGGCTCTGGCACCGCACACCCCTTTTTGAGCCCTGTCCTCTCTCCAGCAGTGCACTAATTGTATCTAGTGACTGCCTGGTCACATGATCTTCCCCACAGAACTTTGCATCTTTGGTCCTCTTCTGCTGCACTGACGGCCATTTAGTGAACTCCCGAGCTGAATCTTCGCCGATCAACTTAGCTAATTATTTATTGTGTTTATTGCATTGATGCAATAAAATAAAATGTAAAAAAAAAACCCGGCAGCTTGGACTGCGGCTTTAAGAGGTGTCCAAATGCATAGAGAACAGACGAGCAGCTTTCCAATATATATGGTAGACAAGTTGAATTTCTTAGGCCAGGTCCCCATTGGCCGCTGCGGTGCGCGCTACACCGTGCGATCTGCACACAAGGCACAGCCCTCTATGGGGCAGGCCCCAGTTGGTGTGTGCGCGCCCCAGTTGGCGTGTGCGTGCGCACACAAGCCGCGATGCGCGGCCGCCTTGGCCAAAAGACAAGATTTTTGGTGCGGCGGCCGAGCGTTTGCCACGTCACTGCGGCGGTTCAGCCACTGAGGGCGAACCAGCCGCGTGACGTTATGTCCGTGCCCCCCGCTACGCCCCTCCCCCCCCCCATCGCGATCTTGTCTTTCCCCCTGCAACTCAAGCACAGACCGCAGCTTGCACCTATGCCCGCGCTGTCAGGCCGCAAGACGCGTGCAGGAACCGACACTGGGGCCGCAGCCTTAGGGGCCTCGGAATGGGCAACGTTTGTCAATCAACTGTTTCCTTTACCCATAACCCCCCCTGGCCTTATCAGAGAGCTAACAAATATAAGGGGAGTGGGGGAGGGAGACTTTGCCTGCGCAATCTCTTGTAGAGCACACAGTGACATCAAACAGAAGGGAGCAGCCAGGGGACCCCAAACCCCCTCCCAAGTCTCCGCTCAGCGCGTTTACTTAATAACTTTAAATAATGAATTAAAAATACTTGTAGGCGTCAGATTTAGGTAAAGAAGGCATCTATCACCCAGACGTGACCCCTTAAATATGTCACATATATTAGTACACTTTGGTCGTGGGAGGCACTGCACCTTTCCAAAAAAGAACAATTCTTCCTGTGTAAAGATGAATAGGTTTCTATATTCTACAGTAATTCTAACCTCATCTGGTAATTGTTGTATATATAAGATTTTTTAACAAACAGTCTTATTGCACAAGAGATTAGGTAGAGTTTGTAAAAACCCGCAGTTAGTTACTCTGAGGACATTAAAAGGGGGCGGGCTGTCATGTAACCTATCAATCATGCCTCTTCCATTAGATCACTTTGGCCCTAGGAGGAGAAGATCCTACAACCCATTCAGGGTAAGAGCGTCCCTGTCTTATTACACACGACTTGCTGATCTCAGCCACGCCGGCTTTAACAGCAAATCTGTGAATCAGGCCCCGGCTGTGAAGGGGTTAACAGAACAGCGTGCCGGGGCCCGAGGACACGAAGCCCTACACGGACCTATCTGTGAAGGTGTCTGAGCCGGCGCCAACACGCACGGAGTCCTCGTGCGCTCACCGCGCGGGAAAACCTCGGCTGGGGCTTTTCTGTAATTAACATTCATGGCTTCGCTCGGGCAACAACTGTAGGAAATCACGTTTCATGCCAAGCCCCCCCACCCCGCCCCCCCCCCGACAAGCTCATAACCCAAATTCCTCTCCGCTGAACAAACACGCAGCGATAATCTGGCGGTGCCGCAGTCCCACCGAGGACCAAAATGGCCACTTTAACCCTTTGCGTGCCAGAGGGGCCACGCCACCACCGCATGCCACAGGCACTGCGTGATCGCGTGACTGTTCCCTCGGGAGGCAGTCGCGTGTTGGCGGCGTCACCGACGACGGGAAGGGAGAAAGGAGCGAGTCCTCTTTCCGTTCCTCGGCCGGGGGCCAGACCGCGTTGTCTCTCCCCCTCCTTACAAAACGCGCCAATAGATTAGGGCGTAGCTATACGGCCCCTGGGGTGTCGCACCCCATGATGGGGGGTAGCTAAGTCCTTGGGCAGCCAAAGGGTTAATAACCGCTATGCTGCAAGAGGGCCCCCGCAAGCGACTGACGTGGCGATGGACTCCTGTAAAGCAGAGGTCCCGTGCCCCCCCCCCCCCCCCACGTGGATCGACAAGCCAGTGTTGTCACCAGGCAAGAATACTGGCCCATTGGACACAAGCAGCGGTTGAGGTCAGGCTCGCTCAAGCAGCCAACAGGATGTTGCTGCGTTGACGTCACAGCGGCCATATTTGTTTTTACTGCGTCAAAACTGGAGCACAAAACAAAATTCCACAAACATTTCGACAACTACGGGGGGCCCCCAAAGCCGGCCCCCCAAAGCCGGGTGACGCCAGATCAGCTCCAAGGGACCCCACCAAGTGAAGAAACCATTTTGTCATCGACTGTAACTGAAAAATGATCCGGTTTTATTGTTCTCATAAGAATTCCGTTGCTACCGATCCACATCCGGTGTGTTTTTGGTAACAGTCCAACGCGCGCCGTGTTTGCGGGCGACCGGCAGCTCTGATTGACACTTTTTTTTTACTGAAATGCTTCAAACAGAAGATTGAAGCAGGGGGTCTCTGGAGCCCAACGCCGGTAATTTCACCTCCAGGGAACCCCTGCTATTCCTGGTGTCAGTGGCAGCTCCTTGTGACCTTGGGCGAGTCACTTTATCTCCCTGTGCCTCAGGCACCAAAAACATAGATTGTAAGCTCCACCGGGCAGGGCCAGTGTCTGTAACATTCCTATGTGCTGCGTACCCCGTGCTGTACTGTCACTGTGGTTGTGCAGGGGTTTGAGCCCCATGGGGAGAAAAGCGCTGTATGAGCTGTAGTTATTATAAAGTTATTAAACGTGCCCTAAATTGAGACAGGAAAATGCTACAGAACGTTTTCTAACTGCAAGTGCTTTCATTACTGCAACTCGTACGTCACCACGTAGGGCTTCACCTTTAACCCCAAGCATACATTATTTTCTTTTAATTAGGTACAATAAGCATCTCGTAGAATCCTATTCAGAGCCGCGACAGAACTGCTTCCAATAGTGAGCAGCGTTCCTGCAGCGGGAGAGAGGACAGAGGCGGCTGCCGGATAACCATGCAGAGGAGAGCTGGCAGTGTGCCGGGACGTTCATTCAGTCACCCTGCCCCAGCTCGCAGAACGCTAAATAGTCTTTCCTGTTTGCACACCGCTATTTTTAGTCTGTCCTTTTTTATTTGATTTTTTTTTCTTCAAAGGGTCGGCTACCAGATAAATGGCAAGCGCATTTCTACGCCACCAGGGGAAGTGTAAAAAAAGAAAGAATATATGGAAAGAAAACACATTAATATATTATTTGTATATCACATACAGTACATACAATCACATACAGAGCTTACAATCTAAGTGCTATGTTGGGAGACTTACAGAGACAGCAGGTGAGGGAGTAAGTGCTGTAGATGGCAGTGCTTGGTCACAATGGGTGGTAGAAGTGACTGAGTGTGGGACAGAAGCCATGAGTGCAGGCTGTTGGGATGCTGGATTTGTGGGGCGAGTTTTAAGGTTAGTCAGTGTTAAATGAAAAGGTTAACACCATTTACAGGGGAAGAGATGGCAGGGAGGCGTGGGTGAGATCAGGTGTGTATGTCTGGGTGCAGGCTTAGGGGAGATCCCCAGCAGCAGGAAGGAGTAGACAGAGATGGAGACGTTACATCAAATGCGTCTTACCTTTTTAAGTCAACCGTTGTGACATTAAACACGACTCCCTTTAGCCAGAGTATCATGAAGAGCCTCTGTGAGAAGGGGCAGTTTCCGATGCTCTCCCCATCGCTTCCCGCCTGAATGGACAAAGATACAGACATTGCCATGAGTTTACTCTCCCACGGAGCGGTTACACAGGGCTAGCAATTACAGGTAAACCATTAACACAGACGTGGGCAACTCCAGTCCTCAAGGGCCCCCAGCAGGTCAGGTTTGAAGGATATCCCTGCTTCAGCACAGGTGGCCCTGAATGCATTTCTTTGGGGGCCTCTGAATGAGGAAGTGTTTGTCAATCAAGTGTTTTATTTCCCCCTTATCCCACCCTGTACTTATCAGAGAGCCAATGAAGATAAGGGGAGTGGGGGAGAGAGGGGGCTTTGCCTGTGCACGCTCTTGTAGAACACCCAGTGACATCAGACAGAAGGAGCAGCCAGAGACCACCCCCCCCCCCCCCTCCCATGTCTCAGCTCAGCGCGTTTACATAATAACTTTACAAAGTGATTTACAAAAAACATAGAGGTGTCAGATCTGGGTAAAAGAGGCATGGATCTCCGACAAGTAACGTAACCCCTTGGGTGTCCCATGACTTAGACACCACATCTCGAGGTCTGGAACACTACGGCCGCCGTTGTAGGTACGCCAAGAGCTTCTGCTCGTTTTCAATGGCACGCCGCCCCTCTGGCACGTAAAAGCAGGGATATCCTTAACACCTGTGCTGAAGCAGGGATATCCTTAACACCTGTGCTGAAGCAGGGATATCCTTAACACTGGACCTGTTGGTGGCCCTTGAGGACTGGCGCTGGTCACCCGTGCGCCATCTGATTTACCCAAACAGAAATCCCTTTGTAGTGAGCCCGGGGGCTTGAATAGGATTGCAGATCCATTAGCTAATAGCCCCTGCCACTCACTGGCAGGAACACAGATGTGGACACGAGGTTGAGGAGTTCTTGGGGCGCCCTGACCTTATACTCTTTAATAAAGAACAACTGCCGCCTGCCAACTCACCCACGCATTGCAGTTTAACGCCTTCACTGCCAGAGCGACGGGACGAATCCCGTTCTTGAAAAAGAGCTAGCAGTGTACAGTCTGTGTGTATCTGTATAACAGTATATAAGTGTGTGTGTGTCTTTATCTATATAACAGTATATAAGTATGTGTGTGTCTGTATCTATATAACAGTATGTGTATGTGTGTGTATCTATATAACAGTATGTAGTATATGTGTGTATCAGTGTGTTAGTTAATGTCTGACTACAGTATATATATCAGGGTATATGTGTATAATTGTGTTATATATGTAGACAGTGTGTGTATTAGTATTAGTGTGTCTGGCAGTGTTCCTGTGTACATACAGCGAGCGTGTTAGTGAAAGTGCAAAGTGGTTCAAGAATACCAGGTGCTGACATTAGAGGTCACCAGCCATGTGGCAAAGGACACAATTAACCCCATCCCTGCCAGAGGGTCTTGCAAGGCATTGCTGACCTCCCTAGTACCAGCAGGCAGACTATAAAAGGACAGAGCATGAACCCTGCACAGTCAGAGCTTCCAACACAATGAACTATTCTTAGTCCAAGTCATTTCTGGCTTCTCTTATCTGCAGCATTCATACGGACTTACACCAGTGTCCAGGCCTTATATAGAGACAGACCACTCTGAGCTGCCTTACCCAGGGCTGGAAAATGTCACTGAAAATCCCCGGTCAAGGGGGAAAAAGTCACCAGATGCACCATCCAAGTTATAGATAGCACAGCAGGAATTACTGCTGCCCTATACTTAGTCATTATAAACAGTATATAATAACAAGACATTTATTTCAGATAGCCCTTCTCTCCCAATGGGACTCAAGGCGTGTCACAATTACAATACAGCACACGGTATGCAGCATTATACATAGGATTTTAACAGACAGTCCCTGCCCAGATGAGCTTACAATCTATGAAGCACAGGGAGATAAAGTGACTTATCCAATGGGCACAAGGAGCCGACACTGGGAATTGAACCAGGTTCCCCTGATGCAAACTTAGTGTCGTTGTTATCAGTGAGTCCCTTTTACTCGCTGAGCCGCTCCTTCAGTATACGTAGGGCCGTTCTATAGTGTGCGGTCGTGCGCGCGCCTGTGTGAACGCGCGTGCATGTGCCGCAAGCTTTTTGTGTGTATGCTGTGAGTGAGGTACTGTATGTATGTGTGTGTATGTGTGTTTGTTTAAATAAGTTTCTAAATAAATAAATACTTTAATAAATTGTTTATTAACATCGCACACACACACACACACACACACACACTTCAGCAGCGGTAGCGGCGCAAATTCTTTCTTTTCTTCATGCCCTCCCCTGTCGGCCGGTTCCACGCTCCCTGCCGTGCGCGCGCGGCACCATTATAGAAAGGCTGACTAACCTCAGCCAACTAAAGCTGCCGCGCCTGCGCACGGTGTAGTGTGCGTACGCAGTATAGAACCGGCCTTAGCCATGCAAAATACCCATCTTGATCACACAGAAAAATAAAGACTCCCTGTAACCCACCATGAATTATAACGACTCTTAACCTTATCGCTGTCACTTATGCCAGGAGGGAAAGATTTTACTTTGCAATTATCTATATTTTTTAAATCCGGTTTGACCGCTCCTGTTCAGTGTAGTTGGTTCCGGGGCTGAGCGCTTAGTAAGAATCCAAACCCAGCGGCGGATTCCCAGATCTGCTGCCCCATGCCACTCACCTGGTGCTGCCACCCTCCGTCTGCTCCTAAATCGCAGGGTCAAATGACGCTGCGGACGTCACACGGCGTCTTGTTGCCATGGCAATGTGATGTCACGTTGTCATTTGACGTCGCATGGCCATGGCAAGGAGACGCCGTGTGACGTCGCAGCATCATTTGACGCTGCAGACAGAAGGCGGAAGGCGGCAGCAGGTAAGGAACTGCCCCTCAGGTCCGAGACCGCTCTGTGTATGGGGGCGGAAATTTTTTGACACCCCCAAATGTTGCCGCCACAGGCCCGGGACTATCAGGCCTGATGGCAAATCCGCCACTGGCCAAACTGTTAATCACTTTGGAGTCTGGGAGCTTCCAAAATCGTGCCCCACAATACCTCGTGCCCACCACTGCAAGGCATTCTGGGGCATGACGTTGGAAGCTCCAGCTGTGATTGACAGCTGTACCACCCAGGAGATTAGGTAAGACATTGCAGGACATCCCTTCCATTGGGTGAGTGAATGTCTGCCAGAGAGAAAGTAACACAATTCATTTTAAGGGAGTATTACTCAGAAAAAGGGGAAGTCGCCAGTATAAGAGAGTAATCTTTTTGCCACCTATTCAAAGATGTAGCTATAGCTATCTACATGGTAACCACTATGACAAACACGCTAGTAAATGCAATGAATTATGAAGACATGAATTTAGGCAATTAAAAAGAACTTGGACTATGAAACAAACATTAAATTGTTAGCAAACGTGTTAAATGACCAAGTGCTCTCACTTGATTACAAATCCAACATACACGCATACCCCGGTTTAAGGACACTCACTTTAAGTACACTCGCGAGTAAGGACATATCGCCCAATAGGCAAACGGCAGCTCGCGCATGCGCCTGTCAGCACGTCCTGAACAGCAATACCGGCTCCCTACCTGTACCGAAGCTGTGCGCAAGCGGGGAGACTATAGAGCCTGTTACACATGTGTTATTTACATCAGTTATGCACGTATATGACGATTGCAGTACAGTACATGCATCGATAAGTGGGAAAAAGGTAGTGCTTCACTTTAAGTACATGATCTGGACCCATTGCGTACGTTAATGCGAGGTATGCCTGTATAGTGTTGCCAGGTGGGTTCCCCAAAACTACTGGACACAATGGGGAATTACCCAGAAGCAGCCAATCAGGATGGAGGAAGCTGCCCAGTCCCCTAGCAACAGCCCTGCTCGGGGCAATCCTGGGGCCCACAAAGCCAGTCAGGTCACTATGTCCCGAGAGGTAATATCGGTATATACAGACATGTCCAGTATTACCTCTCATTGTTTACTGGACACAGTGTCCAAATACAGGACAGTCCGGCTCAATACTGGTCACCTGGCACCCCTAATCCCTCTACACATTAAAAAGGTGAATATACTCAGACTGGCGGTATAATATTTATCGTGACGGCTGTGACAGTTTTTAATATCTGGAGACAATCCGGAACATATTGAATCGGGGAAAAGCCAAAACATTTACAATTTTTAATGAACAGCTGTTAAGAAGCATCAGCGGAGTGATGGATTGCGAGCCAGAAAATGGCTCCTTTAATGCAAATATTCATTTTCAGCATGACATTGTTAGAAAGTAATGTCACTCACACAGACTCTCTTACATTAGCAAAATGATACAAGGCCAAGCATTCGTCATGTGACATGAATATTAAGGGGTTTGTGTATTAATAGAGAGATTTCACAGGCCCCACTATTTTCTGCATGTGTGGGAATCACATGTAAGAGGCGGGTTACATTTTGGACATCTGGAGATGATTGTGACCCCGGAAGGCCAATACAGCTCAACCCCGTTATAACGCGAATCCGTTACAGCGCGAATCCGCTTATAACGCGATGCAAGCGTGGCTCCCAATTTTCGTATTTATGAATACTTTACAACACGATTATTGGTATCTTAAATACTTTATTGCAGCGGTGCGCAAACTGTGGGTCGCGACCCCCAGGGGGGGCGCGACACTGCCGACGGGGGGCGCGGGGTTTACAGAGGCCCCGCGCGCTTCCCGAAGGCACTTAAATTAAGTGCCGGGGGAGCTGCAGGGCCTCTGTAAACCTAACTTACCGTGACTCCGGCGGCTTCCTCCCTGCGGCGCCATGGCAACGCGGCGTCAAAATGACGCTGCGAGGTCATGTGACGTCACGTTGCTATGGCAACGTGACGTCATTACGCCGGAGCGCGGGTAAGTTGGGGTTGGGGGGGGCGCGGGAGCGAGGGGACAGCCGTCAGGGGGGCGCAGGGAAAAAAGTTTGCGCCCCCCTGCTTTATTGTACAACGCATACACGTGTGCATTATTTCTAACGCGATCCGCTTATAGCGCCATGTGATTCTTTGCGCAGTGTTATAAAGGGGGTTGAGCTGCACTACCAAAAAGTGATGAAAATTATGCTCAATGAAGCAGAATTTGATACATTTTAGTAAAGTCTGACAAGGCCAATACTTAGAAAGTGGACATGTTAAAAGTGCCCTCTGCCAGTTATAACTGCTGACCTCCAACGATAGAGTCTGGTGGTCTTTAACCACTGAACAAATTCATTAACGCACTGATACACACACAGCACACCTTATTACACTGGCACACATTCAGACACATTAATAAACTGATACACATTCAGATACAGATAGTACACAAACACATCTCTAATACACTGAAACACACTTTACTACACCGATACACATAAAGAAACCAATACACATATTATACACCCATATACATATACACACTGATACACAGACACTGATATACACAATAGACATATTAACACACTGATACACAAAGACACATTAACATACTGAAACTGATAAGAGTCTACACACAGGCACACTGATACATACAATGATATACACTCACATATGCACAAAGCTACACAAACTACTACACGCTAATATACTGTAACAATTACATTTACGAACACGGTCATTGTAACACTAAATACTGTACAAATCTGACATGTAGTAATCAGGTAATTAATTTCAGTTTTTATGCTGTTTTGGAAGGAACTTTGTCAAAGGTAAAGTTCAAATTCAACTCGATCATTTCCTTTTTTACATGGGTAAGGATATAATGTAGATGTAATATAAGTAAAGATATCTTAAAGGTAAAAGTAGATACTCACCACGAATATATTACAATGCATCCTATCCCTTTTTTGTAGTGAAGGAGGAAAAAGCGATTATTATGCTATTAAAATCCACTATCCATTAAATCAAAAACACAAAACAATGATTTCTTTCTAAATCCTCCTTTAGTTACAATGATATTTCAGCTCTGCCTGAAATCCTGCATGGATTAAATAGAAAGATAAAAAAGATGGCGTCCCGGCCTTAAAAAGAGGCCGCCATTTATAAAGAGAATGACTCGTTTCTAAACCCGCTCTGTCAACCAAGCAAATGTGCGTTTAACCCCTTCATTGGCACACGTTACCGAGCCCCTCAGGCAGGGAAGGCGTTAAAGTCTACGAGCTTACTCATAGAACTGCGATAGTGCCGATCGGGGCACTGTTGCCCGGAAACTCCCATTGACTGTAATAGGACCTCCATGCAACAGTTCCCTGATCGGCACTATCGCAGTTTAATGAATAACCCCCGTTGTTGTAATCGTTTACATACGTTTAAAGGCGGTGTTCCAACGCGACAGCCCAAAAAACAACAACCGTGGTAAATAATTCGACCACCTAACTGGCTTCCTTGAACCAATCTAACCATGATAAAAGCTAATATTGTGCTGCTTCTGTTTCTCTGGAAATTAATTACAAATTACATTCCTTTAGGGCCTCCAATCAGTGTTTTCGTTACCGTTAGCCCACATTGTCTTTATAAGAGAAGGGGAGAGAGGGGGATTTTGCCTGTGCAAACTCTTGTTGAACACACAGCGCCTTCAAACGGGACCAGCCAAAGGCAATTAACCTGCTGCAAAATCTCAGATCATCATGTTTACAAAAATGATTTAAAAATACTGATCCAGATGTGACCCCCTTAAACATGTCACTGCCATTATTGTCACTTTGGTGCCAGGAGGGATTAACCCTTTATGGCACATACTAAGCATAAGATCTGCTCTGTTCTGCAGACAGAGAGGCTACAAGTAATGTTTATAGAAAGTGCCAGACCAAACATACGCCTGGTGTGTCCGTAACAGGCGGTTCTCAGTAGCTCTGCTTGTGAAAAGTTCCAGATGTGGTTGGATGCCGGCTACAGAACTGTACTCATATTGTTTCTCATATGGCTGGGTGTTTGCTCAGCCAAGAGGAAAATAAGGCACTGAACGGGCGTGCAGACCGAATCCAATCAGTACTCCAATGTTAGAGGGTGCCAAGAAGAGAGAGAACTGGTCACACTGAGGGGGCGAGAAATAGTGAGGAAGAGAGAGGGAGGAGAGAAAGAGTAACAGAGAAAGAGTAAGAGAGAAAGAGAGTGAGTGAGTGAGTGAGAGAGAGATAATGGGTGGAAAGAGGTGAAGAGAGAAGGAATGAGTGAGTGAGAGAGAAATGAATGAGGCTGAGAGAGAATGGGAGGAAAGAGGTGAAGAGAGAGAAGGAATGAGTATGATAGGGAGAGAGAGAGACAGAGAGAGAAAGGGTGAGTGAGAGAGAGGGAAAGAGAGAGAGTGAGAAAGGTATAGAGGGGAGAGGGAAAGAGAGAAGGAATGAGTCTGCTCGGCGCGAGCGGCGCGCGAGCGCCCGCGCGCGCGCGCGACGACGAGCCTAGCTACGAGCGAGAAGCGCGCGCCCGCGGACGACAAGCGAGACAGAGAGAGACAAGAGAAGACAGGAGCTAGCGCTCGGAGAGATAAGTATAAGCGATAGAGAGATATAGAGCGAGAGACATAGAGAGCGAGCGAGCGAGAGAAACAGAGCATAGAGAGAGAGACAGAGAGAGAGAGAGAGACAGAATAGAGAGAGAGGTACCGAGCGAGAGAGAGGCAAGAGAGAGAGAGAGAGAAAGAGAGAGAGAGAGAGAAGAGAGAGAGAGAGAGAGAGAGAGAGAGAGAGAGAGAGCGCGCCGCGCGCGCGCGCGCTCCGCTCGCGCGCTCGCGCCGCTCCCGCCGCGCGCTCGGGCCCAGGCGGGGCGCGGGCCCGCGGGCCGCGGGCCCTCGCGCGCCCGTGGGCCCGTGGCCCGCGGGCGCGGGCCCCTGACCCCCGAAGAAGGGGAGATGCAGGGAGACTGGGAAAAAAAGACAGAAAGAACCAGCCCACGACCACAGACTCGGGGATTGAGAGTGGCGTTCGCAGAGCAGCGTCGCGGGAAGGGCCCGACCCTTATACCGCTGCATCCTCTCCCACCTTAGCTCTCACTAATTTCTTGCATTAATATCCAGAATTACGTATATTACTAGCACTGGTTTTCCATTGTGTATGTGAAAATGTAATCCAACATAGATTAAAGCTGCAGTGCCACTCAGAAAAATATACAGATACGCAGTATATATCACAGCACAAATTCTCTCCAAAAAGTTGACAAGGGCAGAGCACTTTTTAGAAGAACAGAAAGGCGGCCATCTTTAATAGTTTTCACCATACACAATGGAAAACCAGTGCTTTAATAGTGCCAGCTGAAGATAGGATACATAGATATTTCTCCAACAACAAACAAAAAAGGTTGTTGTAGCCTTTTCAACAATGAAAATAAAGAAACTATATATCTCGGGTGAAGAAGAAGCACGGGGGTAAGAACGCCCGCCTTTGACGTGGGTGTGCCAGGTTCAAACCCCGGTGCCAGCTCTCCTTGGGCAAGTCACTTCATCTCCATGTGGCTCAGGGACCACAATAAGATTGTGGGATAGGGCCTCAGTGTGCATGCAAAATGCCACAGAAAGAAAATATATATTATAGTATATATTAGGGGCAAAGTTAACGGGGCAAGAAATACAAATATTACCAGGTGTGTAACATACTGTAACATACTGATCACTGGCACGTCTGGACTGTTAAGGAATTCGCTTCTGCGCTTATGTGGGAGAACACGTTACTTCCCTGGGGATCCAGAAATGGTATCAATGATCACAATTAGACAATTAGATTGTAAGCTCTTCGGGGCAGGGGGGCCTCTTTCCTAATGTTACATTTATGTCATATTCCCATTATGCTTTATTTCTATGATTATGTCACGTGTATTACTGCTGTGAAGCGCTGTGTACATTAATGGCGCTATATAAATAAAGATATGCATACGATCGAAAAATCTACAGAAGACTGTACTTAATAACTATATTTCATATAGCGCTTTGGGGCTCAAAGCGCATTACAATGACAGTATAGTGAGCGGCAGCCAGCACAAAGGATTGTTACAGACACAGTGAATTTACAATCTATGATTTTGGTGCCTGAGGCACAGTGAGATACAGCGGCGTGCACAAAGTCACAAGGAGCCGACACCGGGAATCGAACCAGGCGACAACGATAACCTGTGGCTATGAAAGCCAGTGTCTGTACTCACTGAGCCACTCCTTCAGCCTCCCTTATTACCTGTAAAGGAGAGTTTCTTGGGGAGTAGGTTATTGCTTTGAGAGCGTAAGTCCGAGGTTATGGTGCCGGTGTCGCTACGCGCTTGCGCCAGGGACTCTGTCCTGTTCGGCTACTGCAGTAACCCCAGTGCCCGCGTGCCTACCAGCGATGCATTGACACGGCAGCGTTTTGAAAAGACAACAAATGTCTTTTCAGGCGGCTGCCGCGTGACGTCAGCGCTCGTGAATTGGTTCAGCCAATGAGGGCGAACCAGCTTTGAGATGCGTCCGCAACGCCCCACGCATCGCCCCCCCTATCTCCTGCAGCCAAGTTCACAGAACGCTTGGGCTGCAGCAGTGCGCGCGGCTGCGCAGGGACCATAATCCCAGCCTTAGGCTGAGTCCAGGGTCAGCGCTTGACGCTGGCCCGTGCTGAGGCGCGCTGACGCTCGGCAGTGAGCCCCTGCAGCCGCAATGAGAGCGGCTTTAGCAGGGGCTCGCGCACGCTTCCGCAAGCGTAGGTCTTATCCAATTTTTAGTTTGCCGCGCTCACGGGAGCGCAGGGCCTAATGAGCCCAATGAGGGCAAACCAGCTCCGTGACGTCACTGGCCCGCCCCCCGACACGCCCCCGGACGGCGTGCGAACTAAGGCCAGGAAAAGCACCCGCTTTCCCTCAGCCTCAGCGCGCCTCCGCACGCCTGCCGTCTCTATGGACTCAGCCTCAGACTATCGTTATTACCGGATGGATAACGCGATGGTCTTGGTACAAGATACAGGAGATCAGCGCAGGCGGCCAGCACAGAGGTGAACGAGCCGTGACGCCGGATATTCGGAAAAACCTTAAAAAGGTGCAGTTACCCCAATAGGACTTAGGTTCTAAGGTGATCTCCGCGTGATGCTCTTTAACCCTTTGAGTGCCCTGGGATGGGGACGGGGGGCATAACATGGTAGCTGAAAAAAGGCTTGTTGTCCTGGGGGGGGGGGGGGGAAATCGCACATGGAGCCCAATGACATACAAATAAGCGCAGCCAGATGCAGAAGGGAGCGAGGGCCCTGGTCCTGAGAGCTTACACTCTAGAGCAAGGGTGGGCAACTCCAGTCCTCAAGGGCCACCAACAGGTCAGGTGTTAAGGATACCCCTGCTTCAACACAGGTGGCTCAGTCAAAGACTGAGCCACCTGTGCTGAAGCAGGGATATCCTGAAAAGCGTGGCCCTTGATGACAGGAGCTGTGCCCTCCCCTCCTCCCTCCCCCCTGGTTTAGAGGGAATAATGGGCAGTGTTGAACCGAAAAGGTGAAGCGGCTGCTCACTGTGGGGCGGAGTAGACCTCAGGGTGGGGTATGGTCCGTCCGCACCACTGACCCCAGTGAGGCGTGGATGTGAGAGGGTGTCAGCGTGGAGCCTGGTCCTCTAATCCCCTATAATTAACTAGACAGCACACCGCATGCAGCTTTGTCGCAGCAGCTGTCAGCACATGAATTTTGCAGCACTCCCCAGGGTGACGTAGGATTATATAACAAGGGATTAGTCAGTAATGTAACGTCCCCACCCTGCCCTGAAGGTCCCTTTGCTAGAAGGTGTGGGATCTCTAAGGCACCGTCGTTCCCTGTTAGCGGAGTATATTTTACGAGTGGAAGCAATGACGTACAAGAACACGCTTCATGCTGTTTCTACTATGTATGTCTGCATGTCTTTATGTATATATAGCGCCCACGGGGTACTCAGCGCTTCACAAGAGAGACAACACAGTGCCGGGAATTACAGTGCAATAAATGCAAGTCAGACAATAGGAAAGCCCTGCCCCGGAGAGCTTACAATCTAAGCGTCATGTCCTCACTTAAGATTGGTCTAAAACCTTCTAAACTTCTGCCTGGACGAGCTAACCCGAGCGGCACGACGGGATCTATGCTTTTACCAATGCCGATTTCAAAGGGATCGTTTCTGGAATGTGGGATCACTCCCTGACACCAACCACTTTCCCCCACAGACTTACTGGGGGAGTTCCTATTATTTCCCTGTTCACTGATTTGTTGTTGTTGTTGTTGTTGTTGTTGTTGTTGTTGTTTATTTAATCTCTAACTGGGAGCCTGAAACCTAAATTAACAGGGCTCCTAAGTTTCTCTCACATGGCGACATTGTAGACCTCAAAAACACTTCACCTAAGAAGATTAAGATACCAATGTATTTCTTGGAAGACCCTTTGATGTCTGCATGGAAAGCAGCTCTGTGCTTCCTGGTGAAGAGGAGAAAGTGAGAGTAAACGGAGATGCCATGTGAGCGCCCCACTGCTCTCTTTCCAAATAGGTGACATTAAAGCCGCATTATTTCCTAGAGGCACTTTAAAAAAATCAATGGTTATGAAGCAAGGGGATCCCCGGGGCTGAACCCCGTTAATTTCACTCTTAGGACCACCTACTCCCTGAGATACTTACCCATGTAGCTGCTGCCGGTTACCACCTGGTTCTTAAATCTCTCGCAGCACACCGGCTAATAGGAAGCCGCAGCTTCCCATTGGCTCACACGATTTAAACCTCCATTTTATTTCCCCAGCAGGGGATTGTGTCGGGGGGGGGGGGGGGCACCCTGGGAGGTGTCTCGGGAACCAGGCGTTCTGCTCTGGAGATCCCCCTGCTTCCCACCTACGCAGAAACAACGCCAAAAATGAAGCGGTGGAACTAGAAATCTGACTGTGCTAAAAACAAAAAGTTGTGTTGGAGGGGGGGGGGGGGGGCGATTTAATAACACATGTAATTCCTTAAACAGTTTCCTTTGGCCTTACCCCACCTTGTTTTATCAGACAGCCAATAAAGGGTGCGGCCGTAGGGCAAGCGCGCGCCTGTTGCCTGAGCGATGTGTGGTCTCGGGCAGTGGCGCGACGGGGAGGCGTGGCCGTGACGTCACCAGGCTGGTTCGACCTCATTGACTGAAACGCCCACACGACGCGCCGTCGCACGAAAAATCTATTTTTTTGTCTCCTCAAAATCCCGACGCGCTTCCGCACGCACTGTGGCCGGAGTGATTGAAACATTGATTATTTTGTTCGCACCGCGCACACTATGTCCAATGCCTAAGATAGGGGGAGGAGGAAAGAGGGGGCTTTACCTGTGCAAACTCTTGTAGAACGCACAGCAACATGAGACAGAAGGGAGCAGCCAGAGGAAATCAAACCCCCTCCCAAAGTCTCAGCTCAGCGCGTTTACAGAATAACTTTATAAAATGGTTTAAAAGTACTTGTGTGCAAGATTTGGGTAAAACATGCTATCACCCATATGTGATCCCCTTAAACATGTCACTGGTATTACTACTCTTTGGGCCTAGCATCGGAGCAGGGTGTAATTTCCCTCCAGAAGGATTTGGAGAGACTGGAAACGTGGGCAGGGAAATGGCAGATGAGGTTTAATACAGATAAATGTAAGGTTATGCATTTGGGAAACAGGAATAAACAGGCAGCTTCAAAATGAAATGGGGATAAATTAGGGGAATCCTTGATGGAGAAGGATTTAGGAGTGATTGTAGGCCGCAGGTTTAGCAATAGTGCCCAAAGTCAGGCTACGTCCTCGCTGCCTGCGCACCTGCGAGGTTGGCGGCGCGTGCAGCTGAATTCCCCGGTCTGCAGGGGGAAAGACAGGGGGGGGGGGCGTGACGGGGGCACGACCGTGACGTCACCCGGCAGGTTCGCCCTCATTGGCTGAACCGCGGGGGGCGTGGCCTAGCGCTCCGTCGCGAGTCCTGCTCTCAATTTTCTTGAGAGCAGGAGTTTGTCGGCGCAGCGCGGCGGCCGCCCCTCGCAGCGGGTCCGGCCCCATTGTGGGGCGGCTCTTGTCCCTGCAGCGTCTGCCACAGCGGGCGCTGCAGTAGCCAGCGGGGACCTGGCCTCATGCAGTAGCTGCAAAGGCAAACACGATCTTATCTTGCACTAAACGGGGAAAGGATGTTACGGAAATAAACATAATTATGCCCCTTTATAAAGCATTCCAGACTAAGGCGAAACGCGTAGGGATTTTTGTTACTCGGAGGACACCGTACAGACCAGCCAGCCATCCCGATTCCACTGGGACACCGTACTGTGGTTGCGCACGCAGACGCGGAAGTTCCCGCGTCGGCAAGGCCATCGCCGACAGGAGGGAGATACTGGAGGCAGACCTGTGGCGGTTGTTGGTGTATTCCAGTGTGCCCTTAACACACTCATTGCGCTAAATGAACCTGGAATATGTGAGTGCATTCCCTGCTTTTCCCTGTCTTGTATCTGCATATAAAATTGTATTATGCCATGTTCTTCTCATTACTTCATCTTGCAGACTGTACCATCTACACTGCATTGGGTCAACTGACTACAACAGACTGGCTGTGAGTGCTCCCGTTCACTCATTGGGCACTGCCCAGTTTCAATCACACTTATCTGCGCCTTAATATTTGTTTATTCATGTTCACACGGTACTAGTGCCCGATTTTTTAGGCTGCACTGAGTTGTATTTAATTTATGTGGGAATTTCAGTTTGCGCTCTATATCGTTATCTTATACAGGGATCATTGGATGATATTTTACTGGGGGTTTTTTGTTTGCCTTCCTATGGTCAAAATACTGGAAGTACAAATATAGGATAATAAATTATTTGATGAAGGATTGATTGAAACTGAAAACGGTGGCCATTTAGTGAACCCTGGGAAGCCGGATCTTTGCTGCTCAATTACGGGAGATCTAATCGATCGGTAGCTTACTGTAGGTAATTAGTTTTCAGAAAAAATAATCAATGGCTGCACATAGTAAAACAAAACTATTATATATATATATATATATTTATTTTTTTAAGTGCAACGCGGACGGCCTCTTTAAAACATGTGTGTACACACACACACACACACACACACACACACACACACACACACACAGAATGATTATTATTATTATAGAAACGTATTCTCGCACAGAATCATATCCCTCTGCCGATGTATCTTATAATGCATAGCTTGATATATGTTAAATCTCTTTTCTTCTTCTGAGATTAATACATTTCAGTTCTTCACGTTATGGCAGATAAAGCTTTATTCTTCAAGTTTTCTTACTGGTACATGGTATTCAAATCAAAGAGTTCTCCTAGATGGTGACTTCTCTCTTCTGACTAACCTGTGTCTTAGAATAGGAAATGCCTACAGTACGTATGTGATACTTTGTGTATAAGAGTCTAGTCTAAGTGTATTTCTGTACAAGGACTTCAGATGTTTTGTCTCTCACATTGTATGAACAGCATCTTATGTACAAGGACGTCAACCTTGCACTCTAAATAGTAAACTTTCAGAGTCCTTACTTTAAGAGAACTTTGCTTAGGAGCTGTCATATAACCTTTACAAACACTCTATTCTTAGGCTGAGTCCCCGCTAACGCTGAGCATGCGGCGCTTGCCGTGGTTACTTACATATATAGTTAGGTCCGGAAATAAATTGGACACTGACACAATTTTCATAACTTTGGCTCTGTACGTCACCACAATGGATTTGAAATGAAACAACCGAGGTGCAATAGAAGTGCAGACTTTCAGCTTTAATTCAAGGGGTTGAACAAAAATATCGTATGAAATGTTTAGGAATTGCAACCATTTTCATACACAGTCCCCTTATTTCAGGGGCTCAAATGTAATTGGACAAATTAACACAATCATAAATAAAATGTTCATTTTTAATACTTTGGCGAGAATCCTTTGCAGGCAATGACTGCTTGAAGTCTGGAACGCATGGACATCACCAAACGCTGGGTTTCCTCCTTTGTGATGCTTTGCCAGGCCTTTACTGCTGCTGTCTTCAGTTGTTTGTTCGTGGGTCTTTCTGCCTTAAGTTTTGTCTTTAGCAAGTGAAATGCATGCTCGATCGGGTTGAGATCAGGTGATTGACTCGGCCATTGCAGAATATTCCACTTCTTTGCCTTAAAAAACTCCTGGGTTGCTTTCGCAGTATGTTTTGGGTCATTGTCCATCTGTAAAGTAAAGCGCCGTCCAATCAACTTCACTGAATTTGGCTGAATCTGAGCAGACAATATATCCCTATACACTTCAGAATTCATCCGGCTGCTTCTGTCTTCTGTCAAATCATCAATAAACACTAGTGACCCAGTGCCATTGTAAGCCATGCATGCCCATGCCATCACACTGCCTCCACCGTGTTTTACAGATGATGTGGTATGCTTTGGATCATGAGCCGTTCAAAGCCTTCTCCATACTTTTTTCTTCCCATCATTCTGGTACAGGTTGATCTTAGATTCATCTGACCAAATAATGCAGTTCCAGAACTGGGCTAGCTTTTTTAGATATTGTTTGGCAAAGTCTAATCTGTCCTTTCTATTCTTGAGGCTTATGAATGGTTTGCACTTTGTGGTGAACCCTCTGTATTTGCTCTCGTGAAGTCTTCTCTTTATGGTAGACTTGGATAATGATATGCCTACCTCCTGGAGAGTGTTTTTCACTTGGCTGGATGTTGTGAAGGGGTTTTTCTTTACCATGGAAAGGATCCTACGATCATCCACCACTGTTGTCTTCCATGGATGTCCAGGCCTTTTTGTGTTGCAGAGCTCACCAGTGCGTTCTTTTTTTCTCAGAATGTACCAAACTGTTGATTTGGCCGCTCCTAATGTTCCTGCTATCTCTCTGATGGGTTTTCTTTTTTTTGCAGCCTAAGGATGCCCTGTTTCACTTGCATTGAGAGCTCCTTTGACCGCCTGTTGTGGGTTCACAGCAACAGCTTCCAAATGCGAATGCCACACCTGGAATCAACTCCAGACTTTTTACCTGCTTAATTGATGATGAAATAACAAAGGAATAGCCCAGACCTGTCCATGAAACAGCTTTTGAGTCAATTGTCCAATTACTTTTGGTCCCTTGAAAAAGAGGGGGCTACATATTAAAGAGATGTAATTCCTAAACCCTTCCTCCAATTTGGACGTGAATACCCTCAAATTAAAGCTGATAGACTGCACTTTAAGCTCATATTCGTTATTTAACGGTAACTTGAATTTATTTTTGTACACAGCCGAAATAACAAAAACTTGTATCAGTGTCCAATTATTTCCGGACCTAACTGTGTGTGTGTATACACACACACACACACACACACACAGTGTGTCCAATAGCCGTCTGTGTGAGGAGTGAAGAGTGAAAGTGAGGACTGAAGACACCCTAAATACATGCCAGTTGTATCAATTGGAAGCCTGTTATTCTGTTACATCTGCGGCTGAGACTGACATTCTCCTGCTTGGATTGGAGACCCACACATTGCAGGGTGCAGCGTTAAATCTACGAGTCTGTGGCAGGCTGGGGGAAAGGCAGGAGACCGTCTCCAGTGTTACCCGGATCACCAACACATGGTCACCGAGCAGCGTCTTTTCGCGTGATGCAGCTGACGGAAGGACGCGGGGACCGTCGTGTATACACAATCTGGTGAGATCGGCCCTTTACCCCCAGTCCCTGCTAGTGCTTGTCGTCTGTGTCCAGCATATTAACCATCACAGAGGATATCTTCCAGCCAGCAACTGATACAGGAATTGTATCACTGCCTAAATATTCTTTGTACGCGGCTACATTGTATTCCTCCTGTGCCAGTAGTATACCGTTCCGCATTTATGTTGCAAGGAACAAGTGACTTTCTAACAACACTAATCCTTCACTCCTCCACAGTAGTTATATTGGACTGTTTTTGGTCATATATTTTTTGATCATATTTCTCAATATTGATTGACCCGCCATTATTGTGTGGTATACATTTTATATGTGTTATTGTTCATAGACAGCTATGTCCAGAGACCTTTAATAGATTTCCCAGCTATTTTTGTATTGCTATATAGGATTGTGCTTTGTTTCTTTTTTATTCATTATTTGGATATGTATATCCTCATTGAGCTGCATCCTATTGGCCATATTACCTCCTATCACTACATGACCATATATACACATACATTTATTTAATTTATATTTGTATATTCACCTTAAAATTCACTTTTATTGACACATTTATGCTAGTCCAATGCTGATAGAGACATATAGATATATAAATAAATGTTTAATTATTATTATCAAAAATGAATAGACGATACCGTTCTGTGGCTAACGAAATGCTTTTATTTGTGCGAGCTTTCGAGATACACTGATCTCTTCTTCCGGCGATGTTACAATGAATGAAGCCAAAAAAGGGTTTTAACTTTAAAACAGTGCATCCTGGAATGTGATCTGTGATTGAAGCTTATCCCTCCCCCTGTGCAGTATGCGTTTCATGACGAGGTGTTAAATAGTCCCTGAATGTAAGTGATGTAAGAGTGTGTATGTAAATATACATTTGTAAAGCGCCCACAGAGTACTGTATACCGCGCTTTACAAAAGGTGTGTGTGGAGTGGGAGTGTATACCAATGGTGTGGGTAGGTGTGGAAATGTAAGACCGGAGTGGCCGACTCAAGTCCTCAAGGGCCAACAACAGGTCGGCTTTTCAGGATATCCCTGCTTCAGCACAGGTGGCTCAATCAGTGGCTCAGTCAAAGACTGAGCCACCTGTGCGGAATCAGGGACCGATTGAGCCAACCTGCACTGAAGCAGGGATAACCTGAAAACATGACCTGTTGGTGGCCCTTGATGACTGGGAGTTGGCCGCCCTGCCCTGCCCTTTAAGACCCTGTAGTTTCCTTCGTATGTAGGATCACCTCATACCTATCCCAATCATTTTCTTATTCCCTTACTGTACTAGCCTCCAGCACCTCTACTGGGGACCCCATTCCATTAACCTACCACCCTTTCCATGACGAATTACTTCCTCACATGTCCCCCGGGCCTCCCACACTCCAGCGTCGGAGCGTGGCCTCTCCTTCTAGCACTCCTCTCTCTGAAATATGTTTCCCTCCTGCACCTCGTGTAAACCCTTGAGTGAAAGTCCGTCCCCCCCTCCCTCCTCCCAGCTGTCCACGTTGAGATCCTTCATCCGTGGTAAGTTTAAGGACGTGGACCTTGCACACGTCCCTCCCTCACCCCCCTTTCCGTGATGAAATACTTCCTCACATTTCAAAGCTACGAGATACCGCCTTGAATTCCAGGTTAAATAACCCTTCTTCAGGCTCGGCTCATTAGTATTTTTGCATTGATATTTCCCCCTTTGTTGTGTCTTTCTCCTGCCACTTCCCAGCGCATTGTTGTGTCCAGACACGATATTGCGCTCACCATGGAAACTTCCGGAGCAGACAATGCTAGGTCTGTGAAAACACACTTCAGCAAAGCAGTGTGCAGTGTAAAAGGGGCAGTCTCACTGACTTACAAAATGTGCTACCAGGGAGTAATACATTGAGAGCTACCTCTCGTTTTCACGTATGTCCTGGGCATAGAGTTATAATGACAAATAATACATGGTTACATTAAGTGAGCAGGGTTATACATTATATACAAGACATTGCATGCACAGTTAGAGATAATAAAGGCATACCCCACTTTAAGGACACTCACTTTAAGTACACTCGCGAGTAAATACATATCGCCCAATAGGCAATCGGCAGCTCGCGCATGCGCCTGTCAGCACGTACTGAACAGCAATACCAGCTCCCTACCTGTACCGAAGCTGTGCGCAAGCGGGGAGACTATAGCGCCTGTTACAAATGCGTTATTTACATTAGTTCTGCACGTATATAATGATTGCAGTACAGTACATGCATCGATAAGTGGGAAAAAGGGAGTGCTTCACTTTAAGTACATTTTCGCTTTACATACATGCTCCGGTCCCATTGCGTACGTTAATGCGGGGTATGCCTGTATATATTATAAGCGTATGTAACAGTTACAGACCAGATTTAGTTTTGAAAGAACTTAGACTGACGTGGTCCATATATGGTGAGATTGCCCGGCAATCCAAACCTATTGGGGGATGATCCAGGGAATTATTGGGGAGACAGCTGGTTTAACAATGCCTCTCGACCCTCTGGTGTACCTGTTCGCCAATTTTCTTTAACTGTGCACGCAATGTCTTGTATATAATGTATACCCTGTTCATTTATGTAACTGTATTTGTAACCATGTATTATTTGTCTTACTCTGTGCCCAGGACATACTTGAAAACGAGAGGTAACTCTCACTGTATTACTTCCTGGTAAAATATTTTATAAATAAATAAACCAAGAGGTTCTCGATTAAACGGATGATTTCGCATATTCTGACGCCGCAAGGTGCCTGAAAGAGTCCACCACCTCCTTCCAGGTCAATGGGGACAAACAGAATTGGGGAAGTGATGCTGGTGGAAAGGCACTCAACCGAAAAATTCCATGGGATCTGGGGCCCGCTGGCTGGATACCTAGATAGTTCAACGTTAAGTAGTCGGTGAGGGAGTCAGGACGAGAGGAAGCAATGGATGAAAAGACCAAAAGGAAATGGGTAAAACCAGAATCAACAAGATAGAAGGCACCCCCCTTCCCCTCCCCATTTGTTTTCAATTTTCCTTTCCTAGGTGTCAAAATGTTTATTGATCTCTATAAAGTGAAAGTGAAACTGTAACGTACGTTACATACATATAATTTATTTATTTGTGGTACTGTCGGCGTGGAAATAAAGTTGGGGCGCATACACCCTAGGGCCGTCACACTAACCCTCTGGTTGGGGCGTCTCTGCAGCAGTGAAAATGTTAATCCTTTGGCTCTCCGACGTGAGCTACCACGCCATGGAGAGACTCCGATACCACATCCACTGTGGCATTCATGGGTTAACCTGTGAGAGGCACATGGTTCGAGGGGAGTTACATGAGCCGAGAAGGCACAGAGAGAATTTGGGGTGCCAGAGAGGCCGCAACACCAGAGTGTCACCGCCCCCCTGCAGCACATCGCCATCACGTGATCGCGGGCGGGGTCAGGGATGACGGAAGCGCAGGACGCGGTCTCCCCCAGAAAACAAGCTGAAAGCCCGAGACGTAACCACACTACGTTGGACTCCGGGGACCCAGCAGTTCCCGAGATACTCGCCGGCAAAAATGGGCCGGATTTAAATCTCCTGCCTCGCGCCGACCAATAGGAAGGCGCAACATCATCCGTCAGGGCTTCCCACTTAAATCGGACATTTAAAAAACCCCCACGCAGTAACTCCGGTACAATTACCCAGCAAGTAACTCGCAAACTAACTTTAGTATTTAGAAAATTCTTGAAGGTGTCAGATTTGGGTAAAACAGGCATCAATCCCCCAGATATGGCTCCTTAAGCCTTTGAACGCTGAAAGCACCAAGATATGGGACTGCCACCCCCCCCCAGCCCCCCTGTCTCCCCCCAGGCACATCGCGATCATGTGATCGCTCCTCGCTGTTCATCTCCCGTAAAAAAAAAAAACGAGCAGCGAGCCCACGGCGTCCCCACCACGTCGTGGGCGTCACGTGCCGGACCTCCATCCCGTGGTGGCCATGTCACGGGAGGCACTCGAGGGGTTGTTGACCCTGCCATCGGTACACACTGGTCCTAGTAGCGACTGCCAATGGAACGCACAAGGGCGCTGTAAGGCCGTGCTCGTGGAGGTGCGCGCTACTATGCGTGCAACCATGCGCATCCCTGCGCGCACTTCTGCAGCTCCAGCGATCTGTGCACTTGGCTGCAGGAGATTGGGGAGGCGATCGGGGGCGTGGCAATAGCGTCACGACGCTGGTTCGCCCTCACTGGCTGAACCAGCTCACGTGACGCCGACGTCCCGCGACTGCTGCCCCGAAATGACAAATTTACTCGTCTGGCCAAAATGTAGCAGCGTCGACGCGCTACATCTCCGGCAGCGGGCAACTGCAATAGGAAAAACAGGTAAAGAGTTCCAGAGGCGCGCACGTAGCAACGCCGCCACCATGAGCACAGCCTAAGAAAACGCCGCTCGGTAATAATCCGCTCCAAGCGGCAGATTTGAGCGTTCCTGCCGGTAACAGATGACGCAGACCGGGAGAGCCTTGTACATCTTGCAGAGAGATTGCGTCAGCCTCTCGAGGGTCTTGACGTGACAAGTACATGAGCGAGAGGCCCCGGGGCTGGAGAGCAGGAAATCCGGCTGTTTTTTGGCTGATTTTTGTAGCGTGCTGTGTATTTCCAAAAAATAAATAAAATCAACAATCCGACGGTGGAACGGGTTTCAGTTCCTGCTGCTGCGGCCGTTACCTCCACTCTGGCAGCTGGCGTCTCTCTTGCTGCTGTGACATCACTGCCGGTTATATTCTGTGTACGGAGCGTTTAATGATTGTGCGTTTGTCAATGTGATTTTAAGATAAATAGAATTATTGAAAAAGCTTATCCCAGCGGACTCCTGTCCTTTTAAATCTTTATCAGCGAGAGTTGAGAGGTCGGTCAAAGTGTTAACGGAACAATTCATGCTGTTTTAATTTTTTTTATTTTTAACAGGATTGAAGCAGGGGGTCTCCGGAGCTGATCCTCACTAATTTCAGCTCGGGGACCCCCTGCTTCCGGAGATACTTGCCTCTGAAGTAGGTGCTCATAGCCGCTCCGGCTGAGCTGGCTGGGTTTTAATTTCAGCTCTGGGGATCCCCTGCTTCCGGAGATTTGGCATTGCGGTGATCAAGCAATGGCCGCTTTCAACGCTCCCGCGTCCTACCGGCCAATAGGAAGCCGTGACATCATCAGGTGCAGCTTCCTATTGGCCCGTGTAACAAGGGAGCTTTAAACCACAGCTAGCTCAGCCGTAGTGGCTACCGGGCACGCCATACGGGGGTAAGTATCTCCGGAAGCAGGGGGTCCCCAGAGCTGAAATTAACGAGGATCAGCGCCGGAGACCCCCTGTTTCAATCCTGTTAAAAAAAAAAAATGAAAACAGCATGAATTGTTCCGTTAACACGTCTCCCCTGCTTCAAACCAGTGTCATTTTTTTTATTTTATTTTTTTTAAATGTTAAAAAAAATTGTTGCTATGTATCAAAACAAAAAATTGATTTCACGCACACACGGACGTTTCATTATCTTACATTTGTTTGTATTATTTTGACAGTATAGCTATTATTAATAATATTTTACTAATCATTGATATTTACCAATACGAGTTGTAAATACAAAACCAACATAATTCTGTTTTAAATTAAAATCGTATCATGTATTCAACATTGGGGGCTGTGAAAAAAAAAATCCCTTTATGCAACAAACGCCGCGACGTATGTAAGAAGCCTGCACAGCCACGGCGCGGCTTTTCTGAAGCTTTGCATTACTTTTCAGCGCTGCCAATTTTAACGCAACGCAAATTGGAGAAAGTATGTTAGTTGCTACAGAGTAGAGACGAGCGGAGCTGTCAAAATCCGTCTCGCGGGATTTCCCGCGCTTTCCATTCAAAATCTGTTCGGCGGTGTCAAATCCGTCGAAGGATTGTTCCAGTTTAAATCCGGCGCGGATTAATCCGAAACCACGGCTGGTGGACTTCAGAATCCAATCCGCGGATTCAGCAATCCGAATCCACGGATTCTTAAGATCCACCAGCGGATTGCGGAACCCACGGATTAGATTGTCGGCGATCAACCAAATCCGGAAGAGACTAACACGTCCTCGTTGAGACTGGCTCGCGTGAAATCCGGCGACCCAAAGGAACCGGCCATTCCGACGCAGATCCAAATCCCCCAAAATGTCGCCCGTCACGACTACAGATAACATCTTTCCTGAAACGATGCGCAGGCGTCTCTGGCAGGGGAGGGGTTAAGATTACCAGAGTCCCCGCGCTGCCCTCAACCAGAAGCTGGAGGCGAGAGGAGGACAAAGGGGAGAAAGAGATGGAGAGAGGGAAGGAGGGAGGGAGGGAGGGGGGGGGGGGGGGGGGGGGGGGGGGAGCGTAGCGGCTACTGGGGAGAAGAAAATGAGCGGAGCGATGACAACACAAGTCAAGAGAGCCGTGAGAGTGGGGGGGGGGAGGGACTGTGTGGGGGGGGGGGGAAGGGGGGGAGGGGACTAAAAAGGACATTGTGGGGGAAGGGTCGTGAGAAAGAGAGCAGAGAGCATTAATCATACATCGCCAAGTCAGATCCGGTGAAAGAGGAAGCACTCAGCCATGGAACAGCTTATCTGCCGCCATAACTGTCCATAGCGCCGATACTGTACGCAGACTTGTGCATAGAATTTTGCCAGCAAAAGGAGCCCCTGTCCCAAAGAATTTATAATCTAATGTTGGTGCCTGAGACACAGGCAGATGCAGCGACTTGCCCAAGGTCACAAGGACCGGAGGTTGGGGTCCGAAATCGGCTTCACCCACTTCAAAGGAAGCGAGATTGTGACGGAGCTGCTGATGGATGATACTTTTGCTCGCAAGGCCTCAACGCCGTAGGGAAGATCACCGAATATTCAGCATTATAATCTCCTGCTTTGGAGTTTTGGGGAAATTTTAAAGGTTATAAGTGAAGGATTCGGCAACCGTATCAAAGTGACCAAAATAAGGCAGAAACGTAAAAAAGTTTCTCAAATGTGTTTAATCAGCATAATTTAAAGCTGCAGACCAAACGTGTGTTTTTTCTGTGCTATGAGAAAATACTTGTAGCCCTGTTTTTTTCAACCCACTGTGAATGACATTTTTAATGTATTATAATGTAACAAGCATTTTTTGTTTCTATAGCAACCATTTACAAAGTCGCATCCCCTTCCTCTTCTGAAACAGGCTCTGGCACACCTCCTTTTTGAGCCCCGCCCTCTCTCTAGCAGTGCAACAATTGTATCTAGTGACTGCCTGGTCACATGATCTTCCCCACAGAACTTTGCATCTTTGGTCCTCTTCTGCTGCACTGGAAGCCATTTAGTGAACCCCCCGAGCCGAATCTTTATCGATCGATCACGGGAGAACGGACCGATCGGCAACTTAGCTAATTACTTATTGTGCGGATTGTATTGATGCACATATTAAAGGGGAAAATAAATAAAATGTAAAAAAAATAACCGGCAACTTGGACTGCGGCTTTAACGTAGCAATCCCGTCTACGCAAATGTATATAACATTTATAACGGGAATCGAACCGGGAGATTTTCCGGAGCCGCGCCGTGCTATTTTCTGCTCAGTGGTCCTCCCGGGCATCCCGAGATACTTACATACTCAGTTTTAGGAGCTCCGTGTTCTCCACCCATCCTGGGAAATCAACATTTCTGCCAAACCACAGGCCAATGGGACATCCCAATGGTGTCTTCCTAATGGATGGCCACGGGCGCCATCTTTAAAAAAAAAAATGACCCCTTAAACATGTCTCTGCCATTAGTACACTCTGGCCTGGGAGGGACTGACCCCTTAAACATGTCACTGCCATTAGTACACTCTGGCCTGGGAGGGACTGACCCCTTAAACATGTCTCTGCCATTAGTACACTCTGGCCTGGGAGGGACTGACCCCTTAAACATGTCACTGCCATTAGTACACTCTGGCCTGGGGGGACTGCCCCTTCGAAGCTCAATAACTTTGCTTATCCTGTATGTATTGTGCAGTGTACGCGGCATTGTTAGTGGAAAAGAAAGCTTTGGGTCTGGGATAGCATAATTAGGGGGTTCATATTACTCACAGAACAATAGGGGAACTGGCAAACCAGATACTTTTTATATGGGTTCTCATGGAGGAGAAATAAAGGAAACAGGATTATATTCCACACCCAGTCCACAGTCTGATTGTTGTACCTGCCTCCTATAATCATTAGTACAATCAGCAAAACTGTGCATTGCAAAATTACTCTGCAATTGTCTACTATGCAGTATACTGCATATACATTACACCAGGGGTAGCCAAGTCAAGTCCTCAAGGGCCACAAACAGGTCAGGTTTTCAGGACATCTCAGCTTCAGCACAGTGGCTCAATCAGAGGCTCAGTCGGAGACTGAGCCTCTGATTGAGCCACCTGTGCTGAAGCAGGGACTGATTGAGCCACCTGTGCGGAAGCAGGGAAATCCTGAAAACCTGACCTGTTGGTGGCCCACGAGGACTGGAGTTGGCCACCTCTGCATTACACAGTACAAGGTAAAACTGCAACCCCTCTTAGGACCACAATGAACTAGTGATATGTTTAAGTAGTTAACCTTTTCAGTGCCGAGAGGCCGAGAGGTCTCTGGCACCTCTGCGTCATTGTTCCATACGCTCCAACTGTACTTATTTGTCAGGTACTGCACCCGTTTTCTTTTAAGGTGCGGTGCTTATTAAATTCCCCTGTTGCACCCCTCTCTGCCAGTAGTTGAAGCTCAGAACCTTCAGCTAAATAAAGCATCTGGGAGATTTGCAGCTAGTGATCAGCTGGTTATGGGGGAGTTAACCCCTCTTCCAATTCCCTGAACCAGGCGGGGAACATGAAGTTGATCCCAGGGAACCCAGGACCGTTCCTACGGGCCGAAACCCTTCCAATGCACGAGGTAGTGGATTACTCTTCTGGAGTCAAGAATCGGCTGACCTCGAACTCCTCCTGTCCACCCACTAGGAGAGGCTGAGGTGGGACCACGGGAGCGGGGCCAGACGGGTCCCATACGAAAGGCTTCAATAAAGACTTGTGAAACAAGGGACGACTCAGTCCGTAACTTGTTGTGAGCGAATTCTCCCCGTGGTAGCAGATCAGCCTAGTCACCCTGGGTGTCGGTGATGAAGCAGCAGATGAACTGCTCCAAGGACTTAGTCTGTTCTGTCTGTCTATTGGACTGTGGATGGTATGCGGAAAAGTAGTGCAGATCTATCCCGAGTCGTAGACAGAATGTTCGCCAAAACTTAGAGACAAATTGGGATCCCCGATCCGACACAATGATCTAAGGTGCTCCGTGGAGGCGGAAGATCTCACGGATAAAGACCTCAGACAAGGTGCTGGCACTTGGGAGGGATTTTAAGGGAACAAAATGGCCCTGCTTCGTGAAGCGATCCACCACCACCAGAATTGTGGTCATGCCCCTGGATGGAGGTAGCTCCACGATGAAGTCCATGGAAATGTGGGTCCATGGGCGGTATGGAACAGGAAGTGGTCGGAGGAGACCCCCCGGACAACTCCTAGGAGTCTTGGTCTAGGGCATGCTATCACGAGGGTCCCCACGGATCTCAGGCCACCAAAATGTCCATTGCAGGAGTTCCATAATCCGCCTCTCACCCGGGTGCCCAGCACTCTTGGAGCTGTGACCCCATTCGAGAACTCCACATCGGAAGTGTGGCAACACATATAGCCGACCAACCGGGATGACGATGCCCCCTGGGATCCGAGACTGCTCACGAATGCGGTCCTCCAAGGCGTCAAAGGTGGCGGCCGCAATAATCCAGGAAGAAGGCAGCAAAGGTTCTGTGCAATCTTCCGCTACGTCGTCCGCTTTTATATTCTTGGAGACGGGAATGTAGGAGAATAATAAATGTAAGCACGAAAAGAAAAGAGACGATCTGGCTTGCCAAGATCCCAGGTGACGAGCGCCTGAATGTACATCGAGTTTTTGTTGTCCGTAACAATTGTGATAAGATTCTCAAACCCTTACAACAGATGTGAAGAGACTCCTTGAGAAAGTGCCACTACGGCGTGAAATGCGTGGGAAGAAGCTTTCTGCTCTGAGACTGCCACATTTTTATATATGTCTCAATAAAATTCCCACATCATAGTTATACTCGGCTGGTGAAATTTTTTAGGGAGAAAAAGCGAGCAAGGATGTAATTCTGCCTTCTTGCGGCAATACCGCCCCTGTCCCGACTTCAGATACAACCATCTCCTGTAGAGGATTTTTGGACAGCACGGGCAAGCCAAAAGCACTCACAACTCACCGGGTTGGGACGAATTAAAAAAAGTTTATTGAACTACATAATAAAAAACATAATGGGGGCGCAAAACAAAAAAGGGGTTCTCCTCCCACGCGTTTCACGCTGTCATTAGCGCTTTCTCATGGAGAGCCACTTTTTTTTCCATTTAAAACTGCAATTTCTGTTTGAAGACAAAGGATTTATGTTAAATATTCTTTTAGCATTTGTTCAGTTGTTAATATCACTTCTTGTAAATGTTTTGGACTATATAGTGGCAGTATAAACACTCCCTATGGCTCCTCCCAACTTCTCCTATAACCGTTTCCTATAAGGCCATGGCGCTGCTGCAGGGACAAGAGCCGCCCCTCAATGGGGCCGGGCCCGCTGCGAGGGGGAGCTGCCGCGCTGCGAGGGGGGGCTGCCGCGCTGCGAGGGGGGGCTGCCGCGCTGCGAGGGGGGGCTGCCACGCTGCGTGGTGCGTTTTTCCTGAAGATAGGAAAATTGAGCTCAACACTGGCGACGAGCGCGGTGGTCACGCCCCCCCGCTGTTCAGCCAATGTGGCCGAACCGGACACCAACAGCTTGGCAGGCGCGAGTGCAGCGCTGACACCGGGGTCGTAGCCTAAGGCTGCGGTACCAGTGCGTTCTGTAGCTTGCGCACCCGGCGGGGGGAGTGACGGGGGCGCGTCCATGACATCACCTGGCACACACACACACCAACAGGACAAATACACACACACACACACACAACTAACAGGACAAATAAACACACACACCAACAGGACAAATACACACACACACACCAACAGGACAAATACACATACACACCAACAGGACAAAACAAACACACCAACAGGACAAATACACACAGGACAGAGACACACAGCCTCACCTCCCTCATATCCATGCTGATTCCTCCTCTGCTTGGCCACACCCCAAGGCTCCCGCCACATCCTCCTGATTGCCTACATTGCTCAGTAGCAGCCAATCAGGATAGAGGAAACTACCCTGCCCCCTAGCAACATCCCTGCTCTCTCTCTGCTCTGGGAGATCAGTGAAATCCTGGGTCCCCTTTTGAGCCTCTCCCGGAACCCCGGGGCAGGGCCGTGGAACCCCGGTACAGGGCTGTGGAACCCCGGTACAGGGCTGTGGAACCCCAGGGCAGGGCTGTGGAACCCCGGTACAGGGCTGTGGAACCCCAGGGCAGGGCTGTGGAACCCCGGTACAGGGCTGTGGAACCCCAGGGCAGGGCTGTGGAACCCCGTACAGGCTGTGGAAACCCCGTCAGGGCTGTGGAACCCCGGCAGGGCTGTGGAACCCCAGGTGCAGGGCTGTGGAACCCCCGGTACAGGGCTGTGGAACCCCTCTGGCAGGCCGTGGAACCCCCGGGCAGGGCCGTGGAACCCCGGGGCAGGGCTGTGGAACCCCCTGGCAGGGCCATGGAACCCCGAGGCAGGGCCGTGGAACCCCCGGGCAGGGCCGTGGAACCCCGGGGCAGGGCCGTGGAACCCCCCGGGCAGGGCCGATGAACCCCAGTTGGGAAACACTGTGCTAAGGGCCAGATACACAAAAACTCCGGTAAATCAGGGCAATTAATGTTAGGTTACCGAAATTAGTAAGGGTCGTTATAGTCACCGAGTTTAACGCATATCCACAAAGCTAATAATAGGCAAAAACTATGGCCGATGTTTAACACATTAGCATAGGTTAATAACAGGTTAAATTAGGACCGTCTTGCGTTAGCTTCAAATAATATTGCCCCCGTAACTAGGGTGACCATATTTTTCCCGGGACAAACCGTAACATTTGCGCATGCACAGTCGGCGTGGGCGGTTCCCCCGTTCTAAGGCACGGCAGGCTCCTGGCGATCGCGCATGCGCGAGTGGCGATTGAAAGAAACGAGACATTTACTACAAGTCCGGGATACCGGGATAAGTAACAAAAAAAACGGCACTGTCCCGGCTAAACCGGGATGTTTAGTCACCCCACCCGTAACCCGTAAAGGTCGTGTTAATCTCACCCAGACCATGAATTATGAGTTGGACAGAGATGTACTATATGAGAGAACCAAGTGACATATATGTCCCCAACACGCACTTTTAGACAACATGTGAAGATGGTACCGGAGCACACAAAAATAACACACCTGAGATACCTGAGATACCTGAGATCTATGCAAATGTAGTTCATTTAATTACACTTGGCATATTTCGCAGGTATTTCAGGTGTGCTCCTTTTTGTGTGCAGGTGTCTCTGTACCTGTTGTATAAAGGAGTGGGTTGGGAAGTCACTTGAAACTTTACATAATTACTCTGTTGCCTTGTGTTATTTCAAGAAGGAGCACTGGGTTAACGTTAGGTCGGTCTCTTTAGTGGATATGTGTTATGATAAACTTAACGTTCATTTAGGTTAACTAGCCTTACAGAGTTTAATGCACCGTGCCCTTAATAGGCCAACAACAAAATATTTAAGCAAACAATAACCATGGTCCAGCACTCAAAAAAAAAATATATATATATATATATATTGGCTGAAAGTACCCGGCGTTGCTTGGAAATTCAATGATAGTAACCTCATCCCTTATCCTCTCTTTTCAAAATTAGGGCGAACATTTTCAAACTTTTTCACAAAACGTTGTAGGTTTTTAGCAAACTCAGGAGTGAAAAAAAACCCACACACACAAAACCGCAGAATGAGCCTCTCTCAGATTTAGTCCTCACATTTCTATCTGATTAAAAAGTGTGTTCCAAAGGTGAACTTATTCCTGAATTGGGCAGAATTTCATTTAGAATTCAATTGCTTTTGACAATGTGGACGCTTAGAGCTAAAAGAACATTTCCTTTCTTTTTACTCTTGTTTTTTCTATATAATGATGCTTTGTAAACGCGTCCATATTACACATTTTTTTTAATGTACCAGATTTGATCTAGTTTAGAACAGTATAATTGAGGGGATACAGCATCCCGCGCCTCTCCCGCGCGTTACTCATTAACAAACCTACAGTACAATTCCGCTTTCTTTTTAAAGAAAAAAGGGGATTTCTTTTATAAAGCCTCCCCCTTCTTATCTTCACGGCATGAATGAATCCTCAATGTTTAATAAATGTCGCCCTTTTCTTTTTCAAATCGAACGCCAAATTTTAGTAACAAGCAACGCCATGAATTATACTAGGAATCTAGCAACCTACATTATTACGGTGTAGCTGCTAAACCTGGAATAATCGGTGCGGTTTGTCTCTGACTAGGTTGCGGTCGCTTGTCCACAGTCTAGAAAATAAACTAAATTTAATCTCTGAGGCTCATAAGAGTTTTACAGCGACACTGAGACATGGGCTGGGCCTGTGGTTCATGGAAATTATCCAGGGGGAGGTGGGAGTAGAATCAGCGTACTGTCCAAATAGCTACTCATTTACAGACCATACAGTGCACAGGAGGAGGAGGCGGCGGAGAGAAACTGAATAATATTACAAGAAACACTCAGAGCACCTGAATGAGGAGTGGTTGAGCCTGAAAAACAGGATCACATTGGAGTTACAACATGGCTGTATGAGGAACTCTTGTGAAAAAAGGGACAGATCATTTTGTCTAGAGATCAAGCCAGTGGGACCAGCGTCTGCACATAGGGGAAGCTCATCATGTTAAAAGAGGAAGAGGTGGTGTTGACTGGAAGAGTGGAGGTCTCTCCCTAACTTGTGAGAGGTGTGCCGACTCAGAGCAGGTAAGAATCATCGTCTAACTGGCTGGTGATGAGCTGTAATGTTTATTATTGGGGTAAGGAGGCTAATGTACACGGTGTATCTGGAAATGCCTTACAAAACCATTAGCTTTATATGGGAATGTCCAAATTATTTGTGGTCAGTCCCAATTGATCTCACCTATATATCCCTGATGTTAAGTAATCCACAATTCCGGGTAGTTCAAATAGGGTTTTATTTAGGAAATCTTGTGCCTTCCAGGAAAGATCAACTTGGGTTTTTATATCTTCTATTGGGTGACTTGATTTCCTAGTGACAGTTTTTACCGGTGTTTGGTTTGGCTGGCTGGAGAGATGATGCTGTTGAGGAGGAAGATGTGGGGTTGAGTTGAAGGAAAGAGGTCTCTCCCTGTCTTTGGAGAGGTGGGGAGATCAGTCAGGCTTACAACACGTACGAATGAACTAACTGCCTGGTGTTGTGTTGTAATGCTTATCATAGGCTTGGGAGATCCATGTGCACTGTTAGGTCTTATAATTACTTATGAACCCTCATATGTCAACCTCCTGATTTCTTTGGATCTGTTAGTCCCAGTCCTGGTCTTGTTTATCCCATCCCAATAGAATATACCAAGATATAGCCCTGATCCTGAGTAGCCCATACTCTAATGAAGAGCAAAAGAGATTTTACACAAGAAATCTCCCGACTTCCATGGGTAGAATGGATCTGGTTTTATATCCCCTATTGGATGACCTGATTTCTAGGTATAGGGTTAACCAGCCTTTGGTGTTATTAAATCTCTATCGTATCATTTCCACTTAAATTAATAACCTATATAATGCAAAAGGGGCTATATAGGATGACATGATTTCTAAGGGGTAGCATTTTTACGGAGTGGTTTTATCTTGCACACATTTCTAAGTTAGGGGGTAGTTCTGGCTTTACATTTCCTATGAGAATGGATTTTACCTCTTGGATGTTCTATGATCCTTTTCAAAAAGAGTATTTTATTGGATAAATAGTTCTGTTTTTTCCCCCCCGCTTAAGGAATATCTTCTAATCCTCACCCACCCATAAAGTTCACCTCCTTTAGTTTTAGGGAAAGCTTTGTAGAGTGGCCTCCTGATTTTTAATATTAGGATTAACCAGTCCTGATTTTATATATCCTATAACAATGAATTGCTGCTAGGGGGGAAATTAGCTGTGTAGGGTTTAAGAACATGAAAATGAAAACAGGGCTGGCGGAGTCATCCTCCAGACCCAATAGGTTGAATGATATAATTAAAAAGTTTGTTGGTGTTCTATCTCAATTGATTTCCCCTACTCAATAACCCCTACCCCCCCCCCGCACCCATCCCCATATCAATGGTGATACAAATAAGCAAACAAAATCGAAAAGATACAACACAAAAATCTATAGGTACTAGTTTTTAAATAAAATAAATAGTTTTCGTCACTGTAACCACTCTGGCAATATGTAAAAAAATAGAAGGGAGAGAACAGCATTCATATATAGGCACTCAGTGGAGTGGCCAACTCCAGTCCTTATGGGCCACCAACAGGCCAGGCTTTCAGGCTATCCATGCTTCAGCGCAGTTAGCTCAGTCTTCGACTATAGTCTAGAGAAGACTATAGTCTTTGACTGAGCCACCGATTCAGTCACTGAAGCAGGGATATCCTGAAATACTGGCCTGTTGGTGGCCCTTGAGGACTGGAGTTGGCCCCCCCTGCTCTACAGCGTCCTTGCAAGGAATAGAGTATCATGGGACATTGTTGGCTGCGTGTATACATTAGACGGACTGGTAATACTAGTATTCAAACCACTTACCTGAAGAAAGGCCGTTTGTGACCAATATCGTCGTATTTTGTGTGTTTGCCTGAAATAAATGGCGTTATGAGACAGATGTTCTGACCGTGATTAACTGTCAGTGTATATATATATATAGGCTGTGCTCAAAAGGTGTGCAATGCAGCACACATAAGCGTGTAGGGGACCATGTCATATGGTTTTGAAGCAGAAGGTGGCACTGTGTGCTCATTTGCATGTCATTTCCCAGAATCCCTTGCTGCAGTGGAAGCACTGTGTGCTGGGTGATAATGGTGAAAGACAGGGTTGCAGACCTGTCTAAGACATGCAAATGAGCGCACAGTAATATTTCCATTTGCTATATGCTTTACTGTGGAGGGGTTTTGTCACTTTTTTTACTCACCATAACTTAACTAAGTGTAATATATATACATATACACACACACATATATATATATACACATACATCATATACACATACACATACATATACATACACATACATATACATACACATACATATACATAAATATATATATATACACATACACATACACATATATATATATATACACACAATTGCTGTTGTCTCGCTGCTATTTGTTTTTTTTTATAAAGCCCTATCCTGTGGATTTCCCCTATGTGCTCTGTAAGGCATTGGGAAACCATGAGATGGTCCCAGTTAATGAGAAACAGGTTGTCATCTCAGTTCTTTCAATTCGTTGTGAGGCTCCTACGGTTAAGGAGAAATAATTTTGGGTATATTGCAAATCATTACCAGCTGATACTTTGCTGGGCTACGAAGGGCATGTGTAACAGTGATTGCAGCGGCTTAACTCCTTCGCTGGGTTAAAAAAAGTAGTGCAACTGTGCCCACTTCAATTTTTGCATAATGACTGAGCCACCTGTGCTGAAGCAGGGATATCCCTAATACCTGGCCTGCTGGTGGCCCTTGAAGACTGGAGTTGCCCACCCCTGCCTTACCCAAACCCGCAGATCCAGGAAAAAGATGAGACAGTACATCTCATATTGGTGTAGGAAATAGTGTACATAGTGCACATAATACAACCAACGTTTCGGTCTCCCAAACGGAAGCTTCATCGGGGCAGTGATAATGAAGGTCTATGTGAGATGTGCTGCCTCGTCTTTTACCCCAATCAGGAGGTTTGGGTAAGGTATTACTATATTTTATGACTATGATTCGTGCACTCACCAGATTATGCCACCCATGTATTGTGTGCCCAGTGCCCACTATCTTGCCATTTGTTGTATATTCTGTACATATATATGTAGTGTTGTTTGTACACGACCCCCTTGTAGATTCACACTTTGACCTCTGTGTCTCCCTAGTGCTTAAGAGATAAGATATAATAAACTTGCTTCTAGTAGATATACGCTGAATTCCTGTTTCCTGAGAGGGAGAGCAAGGGAGAATAGAGAGAGGGGGAATGGTGGGGGAGAATAGAGAGAGGGGGAACGGTGGAGGAGAATGGGGGGGGGGGGGGGGGGGAGAGAATGGGGGGAGAGAGAGAGAATGGGGAGTTAGAGTGGAGGGAGAAAGAGAATGGGAAGAGAGAGAGATTGGGGGGGAGAGAATTGGGGGAGAGAGAGAATGGGGGAGAGAGATAGAATGGGGAGAAAGAGAGAGAAAATGAGACAGAGAGAGAGAGAGAGAGAGAGAGAGAGAGAGAGAGAGAGAGAGAGAATGGGGGAGAGAGATAGAATGGGGAGAAAGAGAGAGAAAATGTGGGTGAGGGATCAAAAGAGAGAGAGAGAGAATGTGGGGGGGGGGGGGAGAGAGAATGGGGAGAAAGACAGAGAGAGAATGGGGAGAAAGACAGAGAGAGGATGGGGAGAAAGAGAATGGGGAGAAAGAGAGAGAGAGACAGAGAGAATGTGGGGGGAGAGAGAGAATAGGGGGGAGAGAGAGAATGGTGGGAGAGAGATAGTGAGTGAGTGTGAAAATGAGTGTGAGAGAGTTCAGTAGTGTTTTTGTAGGGGAAAAGGTGCTGTCACCCAGGCATAAGGAAAGTAAGATGTATTTATTTCAATAAAGAACCGTGGTAGAAAATAATACACAGTATATACTCTTGGTTTGTATTCCAACCCCCATGCTTTATAAAACACACTTGGATTTTTCACTTTGAACGCTGTGGTAAGGATTTTGAATACCACAGGCTTGCTTTTATTTACAGCATCTTCATTTATTGTCTTTATCAGTTGCACACCTTTCTGTATTAGTGTGTATCTCACACGCATTTATCAGTATTTATAATCACTATAGTCACCTTTTATCACTAATTATTTATTGGATATATTTAGTTAGCGCCATTGTGTGTGTGTGTATATATGTATACACAATGGTGAAAGGTGAGAGACACACACAGACCTCTCGCTGCTGTCCACTCCACGCTGTTTCCTCCTCTCCTTGGCCCCAGCCTCAGGCTCCTGCGACCTCCTCATGATTGGCTGCATTACCCGGCAGCAGCCAATCAGGATGGAGGAAGCTGCCCAGCCCCCTAGCAACAGCCCTGCTCTCTCCCTGCTTGGGGAAATCCCGCGGCCCCCCAAGCCGGTCAGGTCACTGTGTCCAGAGAGGTAACACATGTCCAGTATTACCTCTAATGCTTTACTCGACAAAGTGTCCAAATACAGGACAGTCCGGTTCAATACTGGACACCTGACAACCCTATTAAAATGTCACTGATTGAGCCCTTCCCTGTGCATCCAATATTAGTTGCCCAATTACATGCAAAGTTGAAATGAGATTTTTTTTTTTGCGAGTCACGTTATTTCCATGTTAGCGAATTACTAATTACAACGTGAGATCCTTAAGGCAGGGATTTTCTGTGTCTGCATTTCAATTCCCTGCCTAATTTCATACGCTTTCCAGTAACCCTTTCCCTACCAGAGGCTTTTCAAGGGGAACGATAGTGCCGCATTGGATATTGTGAGCAGCTGCGTCTGGCTCTTATTGAATGCAGCATAAATATTATTTAAATTGATTTTAAACGTATTCGGTTTCCTTTCAGGCATTAAAAAAAACAAAAAAAAAAACACGGTGCAAAAGGACAGTATTGATGTGTTATTAAAGTCTCCTGCCTGCAAATCTAGAACAGAAGAGACATTTATCGAAAGCAGGAGTCCCATTACAAGCCGTGAGACTTTTATCTTTACTAAATCTGGTGCCTTTCCCTATTTACGTCGTCGTTTCGTTAAGGGGTTGGATTAGCCATGCTGGCTGGTTCCCATCAAAGGGGTTTATATAAGTCTCCTGGCTGTCCCCGTAGTCTGATAAATAAATCCCCACAGTCTGGCGGGAGACTTTTTTTCGCCTCTGTTTAATTTGCGGTAATACCGGCTTCCCCTTGCTTGGGAAGATTTAGACGCCATTGAAATGAGTAGATCTTAAATCGCAGGCCTTTGACGAGAATGAATCCCAAATGAGTGCCATGGCTTAAGCCCATTGTATTGATTTCTACGTATCCTTGTAGGCTAGGGGTGACTCAGGGGTCACCAACAGGTCGTCTTTTCAGGCAATCGCTGCTTCAGCACAGGTGGCTCAATCAAGGGTTTACTCTACCAATAGCCCACCTTGTCTCTGTTAGAACTAATACTAATGAGTGAAGAGAGAGGGGGGCTTTGCCTGTGAAAACTCCCGTTCAACACATAGTGATCTCACACACATCAGGTTATTAGGAACGCGTCCAAGGTCGAAATCCCCAATGGCTCCACAGCCCTGGTGGAGGCCGCCGGCAAGTGTTCTGACTCCCTGCCCCCAAAACCACCCCTACCCCAAAGCCTTTTCTCTGCGTCCGCTTTAGCGACACAGCTCGTGTGTACGATGTACGGTTGAGGAGGGCCCGGCACACTGCAAAAAAGGGGGCTAACAGGGAAGGGAATTAGTTGGATTTGGGGATAAGGGTCCACTGTGATGGGCAGGGTTGCCACCACTCCGGGTTTGACCCGGAGACTACGGGTTTCGCTAACCGATCTCCAGGCTACAGGGTTACGAGGGGCGCAAACTGGGAGATGGCGTCTGCAAAAGAGGACGGAGGACCGCCAGAGCAGCGCAGGGCGGCAGTCAGAGGAGTTGGACGGCGGGAGCAAAGGAGGACGGCTGTGGAGCAGCGCGCCTCAGCTGTCCGACCCGGAAGTCTTCACTGACTTCTTGGGCGGCATCTCCCCCTGCATGGTCAAAATGGCTCCCGTGACAACGTGACATCACGGCGCCACGCCGGGTCATGTTGCCATGACAACAGGACGCCCTGCGGCACCGGATCGACATGTCGTCACGTGACGTCCCGTTGTAATGGCGACACCATTTGACGTCGCAGAGCCATTTTGACAGGACCGTACAGGGGGGACATACCGCCGGAGAAGGGAAGACAGTTAAATCTATAAATAAAAAATACTTAAAAAAAAATAAATAAAGGTCTCTTTAAAGCACCTTAATCCCCTCGGAATGACATCATTGCGGTGAGGAAGGACTGTCAGTTAATTACTGTGCATAGAAAACAGGTGTGTATAACATAAGCGCAGTGTTCAGCGTAGTATTGTGAGAAGCAGGATAATGAGCTGTTACACTCACTTGAATAGAAGTTTCTGCATCAGTGAGTGTGGATTACCACGCTTCTCACCGTACAGATAATCGCTGGCACAGTTGGTAACGCTAGTCGTGTAATGTGCTGATATTATTAGAGAGGGCTGATGGTATATTGGGGTTCTCATAATATATATATATATATATTTTTTTTAGCAATATATACTGATTTGGTCTCTTCCTAATATATTGTATGTATGTGTCTACTTATCTCTCTCTCGTAGGATATACCCCATGATACACAGAGAGCAGACTGATTCTCCCTGCAGCCGCACCCATACAGTGCCATGGGTCTGGGGGTAGCCAACTCCAGTGCTCAAGGAAACCAATTGGCCAGATAGTGGGGCTATCCCTGCTTCAGCACAGGTAGAATTCTGACTGAGCCACTCATTGAGATACCTGTGCTGGAGTTATAGGGAGCGGATATAGGAGCAGTTAGGGGAGGAGTTATAGGAAGCAGTTAGGGGAGCAGTTAGGGGAGGAGATATAGGGAGCAGTTACAGGAGCAGTTAGGGGAGGAATTATAGGGAGTGGTTATAGGGGCAGTTAGGGGAGGAGATATAGGAGCAGTTAGGGGAGGAGTTATAGGGAGCGGTTATAGGAGCAGTTATGGGAGGAGTTATAGGGAGCAGTTATGGGAGGAGTTATAGGGAGCAGTTAGGGGAGGAGTTATAGGGAGCAGATATAGGAGCAGTTCGGGGAGGAACTATAGGGAGCGGTTATATGGAAAGATGCCTGTGACTACACCTGACATACCTGGGAAATGTGCTAAGGGAAATCCTTTTATAACGTACTTTGCATATTTAAATTAGGTTATTTCTTAGGTGCGGTCCCAGGTACTTCTCCACGTAGGATATAGGTGACTCTATTTGGAGAAGAAAAAAAGTTATATCTACGGCGCTTGGCCCACAAATGAATATAATATATAAAGAAAAGTTATACAACCAGATGGAAGGTGGTGTCCACTTGGACTCTCCTCATGAAGACGATAAATAATGTAAAAGATATAAAAACAGACATAGTGTAATCCAGTAACTAACAAACATACAACACTACTCATACAACACTACTCACAGATAACAGACATAGTGTAATCCAGTAACTAGCACACATACAACACTACTCACAAATAACAGACAAACGATTTTATTTTTTATTTACATCAGTCATTTGTTTTGTCTCAGCAATCGTTTGTCTATTATTTATCGTCTTCACGAGGAGAGCCCAAGTGGACACCACCTTCCATCTGGTTGAATAACATTTCTTTATACATTTTATTAATTTGTGGGCCAAGCGCCATAGATATAACTTTTTTCTTCTCTCTGTATCTGACCTAGGGTGTCAGAGTTATATCCCAGGCTGCTGGCCATTTTCTAGTAGTTATTCATTAGCGCTGCCTTTTTTGTTGTTTAGTGACTCTATTTGGAGGTACAGTATATAAGTAACGGAATAATGTAGCGCAATATTATAACGAGACATACATTTGTGCCTGTAACTAGTAACCAACAAAAGACAGAAAAGCCCAAAGCTACATCCACTATGACAAAAACACACAGTGAAATAACTATATATTCTCTTGAAAAGGGGTCATTTATTTAAACCCTTTGGCCAAAGCGTTATAAGTCTGCAAGCCACATCAAGGCATGACCAAATTAGCAGGTCCTAACACTAAAAATTACATAATTTTAATCCCTGGTGCGCATTGTGTGCATTTTTCTTCCTAGCACTACCTGATTAAAATTCTCATTTACCTCTATATTAGGAAGGGAGAATGATCACAGTGGATCTGTCCAAACCCAGCAACATGAAAAAGACCTGCTAACTTGGAAAGTGGGGAGGGCGAGTTTAAACCCTGGGGGGGAGGGGAGGGGTCACTAACCTCCAAACAGCTGAGACCTGCTGGAAAAAGTGAATAAACACACAGAATCCCAGCAAGCTCAAAAAAAAAAAAAACATATGTGGTATGTTTTGGGGTTTCTTGAGCTTGCTGGGATTCTGTGTGTAACTAGTAACCGTTTGACTTTCTCCTATGTGAAATACAGGCATACCCCACATTAACATACGCAATGGATCCAGAGCATGTATGTACAGCGAAAATGTACTTAAAGTGAAGCACTACCTTTTTTCCACTTATCGATGCATGTACTGTACTTCAATCGTCATATACGTGCATAACTGATGTAAATAACACATGTGTAACAGGCTCTTTAGTCTCCCCGCTTGCGCACAGCTTCGGTACAGGTAGGGAGCCGGTATTGCTGTTCAGGATGCGCTGACAGGCGCATGCGTGAGCTGCCGTTTGCCTATTGGGCGATATGTCCTTACTCGTGAGTGTACTTAAAATGAGTGTCCTTAAACCGGGGTATGCCTGTAAATCAGCTGTCTATAGGTAACAGTAACTCCAGCGCTTAAGAGATCTGCGTCAAATGTAAGACACAAGATGAACAAGCGTCATACATCTTCCACCAGCAGAAAGTGACTTCATGTAACATTTTTGCTTTGTAATATGGATCAAATAGTCCCATCTTGGTACTAATCGATCAGCAACTTCACGATAATCTCCAGGGCTGCCCTTGTGTGCTAGAAACTCTGTTGATGTATAAACCTGTGAAGTCAGGCTGGATATCAGTCTCTCTTGCAGGGGAGGGGACGTTATCTCAGTGCTCTGCCCGTAATAAAAGCTTATTACACCTCGATAACCCAATTGGATGTTATCCAGAGTCCAAACAGACAAAGGGGCAGGTCACATATGGGACTTTGTATGGTCTCAACCCAGTCACGTGGATTATTGATGTTTGCTGGTAAAATGTTTACTTTTGTAGTTTTCCCAGAATCCCTTGCTGCAGTGGAAGTATTTTTTATCTAAGAGATAATGGGGAAAGACAGGGTTGCAGACCTGTCTAAGACACCTGAATGTGCTCACAAGTGGTATTTATATTTACTGTATGGTAGAGGGTTTTTGTCACTTTTTTATCCACCATAACTTATTTGATGTATAGTTTTGAAAGGAATTCCACTTGTCTTTTTCATACATCTGTTGTCCATCTAAACTTCAGTGGGATTGGCATCAAGAAGAATAACATAGAAAGAATATGTCACTCATAGAGAGGGCAAATCAGTAGATTAAAGCAACAATCCCCCCTTAAATTATGATTGTTTTTACCCTATATGAACCAGGATGTACCCCGAAGCTGAACCACAGAACTCAAAGGTCCGATGACCCCTCGATTGCCGAGATACATATGAGTTTTGTTTACTTTTGACACTAAAAAGATGGCTATGGGGTCACCCAATGCAATGTCATCTCACGATGATGTCACAGCTTTCTATTGGCTGCCAGAGTGCAGCTCACCCCAGTGGCCATATTGTTGATCCCAGACCAAACTTCTGAGAAATGTAAATATCTCAGGAACTGGAGGAGCTTGAAGTGCTGCATTTTAGCTCCGGATAGGGTGACCACCGGATAGGGGGACCATATTTTCCCCAGGACACATTTAGCGAATGGCCAATGCCAACCGTGCATGCGCAAACAGCTAGTGCCCATCACTAGTTAACATGCGCGGCCGGTAAGTGTGAAAAAAAACGGGACTTTTTTCTTTAAGTCGGGACCTGGGACAAAGTCCAAAAAAACGGATTAGTGCAGGTATAATACACCCCCGTGTCAGTCTGGACATCACCCTCCATTGAAGAGTAGTTGAATGTATAAGGCTGACAGAGAGAAATATGTGTAAGTTTTATTATATTCACAATGGAATTTGTGCACCCACAGTTTGCCTCTCAGTAAGGTAACTATGATACTGGGTTCAGCCAGATTTTAATTGCACTACTCACATAAGCTTATGTTTATTTAACCCCTTCAGGGCTTTCACACATTTTTTCACCAGTCCACGGGACAACTATTACATATATTCAGTGTAGGTACCTGCATACGGTTATGCCTTGACGTGGCATGCAGGCTTATCAATGCTTTGGCCAAAGGGTTTAACAAAATTACCCTTTTTCAAGAGATTATTATTTTATTTTAGCCTAATTGGTAGGAGCAAGGGGGTAGGATGGTCCGTGGTTCACAGCAACTTCAGCAGCCAACGCATGGATGTCTAAAAAAACTTTATTGATCGCTAGCAGCAAACATCAGGCAACCACTCTAACATGTTTCGTCCAGGCTATGGACTTTTTCAAAGAGTAATTGGTAGGAGCGCAGGAATCGTTTATATATATATATATCTCACAGATTGCTACTTTAAGGTACCAGCTAATTCCTCTTAAGTACAACATGTACTAACGACAGTGGGATATTTTACTCAAACCTGACACCTATGAGTATTTGTGTATCTGTTATTTTAACGTTAACTTGTAAACACGGGGAGACTTGGCAGGGATTTGTCACTGTGTGTTTATATGAAAGATTAACAATTTTCTAAATAATCTCAAAATCTACTGATTTAACAGTTTTAGTAGTATCAAGGTCTCCCAGAAATCCCTGCTGGTCTTATCCTTCTAGTTTATTGCCCTCACCTCCCTACCCTGCCCTCCCCAAAATGATTATTAATTTCATGAGACTGGCATTAAAGCGCCATCTAAGGGCTGGGTCCCGCTGCGCCCGGCGGCGCGGGCGGCCACACGCGAGTTCCCCACCAGCAGGGGAATCCTCCCGAGCCGGTCCCGGTCCCCCCTGGCTGCACAGCTCACTACACGCTGTGACGCGTCAGCCGCTACGGGATACAAGAGAATTGTGATCCCTAGCTTCGACGCGTCACATGGTGTGGCTGTGAGCCAATGAGGAGGGGAGGCTTCGGGATGAGAAGAGGCTTCGGGGAGCGGGGAGGAGTGTGGAGTGAAAGCAGCGTGAGTGCCTGTCTGTGTCTATGTGTGTGTGTGCCTTTCTGTGTTTGTGTTTGTGTGTATGAGTGCCTGCGTGTGTGTGTGTGCCTGCGTGCGTGCGTGTGTATGAGTGCCTGCGTGTGTGTGTGTGCCTGCGTGTGTGTGTATGAGTGCCTGTGTGTGTGTGTTGCTTTATTTACCTTCAATCAGCAGCTCCAGCCCGAGCCGTGGAAGGAGGGAGGGGGGAGAGTAGCGGGTCCCTCCGCTCAAGCCACGCCCCCCCCTCCCGCTCAAGCCTCCCACTCCCGCCCACCTCCCACTCCGGCTCCCGCTCCCTACAGACCGCATATCGCGGTCTGTGTCTGTCAGCGCCCCGCCTGTCTGCAGTGCGGGAGCGCTGATGGAGGGAGCGGGGCCTTAGCCTAATTCTATCAGCCATGTTTTTCTATCCCACTATTTTCTGAACTGTATGCAGGTATACTTTTATTTATATAGCGCCATCTATGTAAATGGCGCTTCCCAGCAGTAATACATGTGACATAATAATATAACACATAATGGGAATAAGCGCTTCAGACATAAAAGTAACATTAGGAAAAGGAGTCCCTGCTCCGACTAATCTAAGCGATAAGTAGGGAGAACGTACAGAGAAAGTAGGAGGGTGTTCTGGTAAGTGCGTCTGTAAGTGGTCAAAGTCTGTGCATATTAAATGTATAGTATCCGCCAACAGAGCTACTTGTATGCTTTGTTAAGCAGTGTGTCTTAAAGTGTGTCTTAAAGGTGGATAGAGAGGGTGCTAGTCGGGCATTGAGGGGAAGGGCATTCCAGAGGTGCGGGGCAGTCAGTGAGAGAGGTTTAAGATGGGAGAGGGCTTTAGATACAAAAGGGGGTAGAGAGAACGCAAGAGTCGGGATGGGGCATAGCGAGAAATTAGGGCTGAGATTTTAGGAGGGGCAGAAGAGTGTATAGCCTTTAAAGAGAGGAGAAATTTGTAAGTAATACAAGATTTAATAGGAAGCCAGGAGAGGGATTTCAGCAGGGGAGACGATGAGAAAGATTTAGGAGAGCGTAAAGTGATTCTAGCAGCAGCATTTAGCATAGATTGTAGCGGAGACAGGTGAGAGGCAGGAAGGCCGGACAGTAGAAGGTTACAATAGTCGAGAAGGGAGAGAATGAGGGCCTGCGTTAGAGGTGCAGAAGAAAGGGCGAATCTTTGCAATGCTATGAGGGAAAAAACAGCAGGTTTTAGCTACATTCTGAATGTGAGAGGAGAATGTGAGGGAAGATCAAATGTGTGACACCTAGGCAGTGTGCTTGTGATACTGTGTGTGGGATGGTACTGCCAACAGTAATGTAGAAGGGAGAAGTAGAACAGTATGAGGAGCATAGTCTTTGTCATGTTAAGTTTAAGTTGGCAGAGGGCCATCCACGGTGATATAGCAGAAAGACATTCAGAGACTTTGGTCTGTACAGCAGGTCAGGGGTTGAAAGGTAAATGTGTGTGTCATCAGCATTTGAACCCAAGAGATGTGATAAGGTCAGCTAGAGAGTATGAAAAGAGAAGTGGTCCCAGGATAGACCCCTTCGGTACGCCCACAGAGATCGGCGTAGGTGGAGGGGGTGTTAGACACTGAAAGTATGATAGGAAATCCAGGATAGCGCTCTGCTGTGGATACCAAGAGTATGGGGAATGTGAAGAAGACGGTGGTCTACGCAGAGGTGCGCAAACATTTTGCCCTGCGCCCACTGCCTGCTCTCCACCAGTGCTCGAGATAAGTAATGCACAGCCAGTGCAAGTCCATCGTTTTGTGGGGAACCCAGCGCAGCTCAAAGGTGCTTCCGGGCCGACGGTTGATGAGGTCACAGATTCATGGACAGGTCCCTCATCCGTCTGCACTGGGCTCTGGGAAGAGCTCCGTTTTAACCTCCCGGACACTGAATATTTCAAACGCTCATATCTCCCGAACACAGCATCAGATATTAAACCCCGTTACAAAAATACACGCCGGAATAAAACACGCTACTGTCTATAGTTCACGTTTGTCCTTGGCAAGGACTGCCCCTCCAATGCAAACTCAGATAACTGAACATATGTCTGCCGGAGACACTGCGAAGCCTTTATGATTTCTGATAAGAGTCGGCAAGGAATAGAAAACGAAAACAGCCTGCAATGTATTGCTAAAGGTGCCCGTATTTGCTCTGAAAACATTGCTATTGGGAATGCTCGTCCGCTGGTCTCTTTTCAATCAGAGGAGTCTTTCATTTTTCAAACGCTGCCCCACAGCTGCATTCAATTTGCCGAGTGTATTTCGCTGCCCACTTGTTAAATAATCTCAGAAATTCGACACAAACATAATACAAAAAAAAAAAAAAAATGTTTTCCTGCCCGGCTCGCCGATTCGCCGGACACTTGTTTCAGTAGCAAAGCTTTGGCACCCGCCCTGCGGGTTATTGCCACTTCTGGTGAGAAAATAAACCAGTACGTCGTTAATAAAAAGGGAAGGAATTATAGCATTAAGTAGAAACATGAAAACCATGAATGGCTGGTTACACCCCAACTAAAGAAACAGCCCCTCCTAAAGTGACAGGGAATAAAGAACAGGGGCGCGTTTTGTAGGTTAAATGGGGCTAATTGACACCTCTTAGAATAAATAAAAAAAATGTAAACGAAAAGGGGCGTATTAGTATTATTATTATTCAATCATTAATTAAATGTTTAATATTGCGTGGTAAACACATGCTATTTTACAATCTTCTCTCTACCCCCTTTGTATCTAAAGCCCTCTCCCGCCTTAAACCCTTCTCACTGACTGCCCCACACCTCTGGAATCCCCTCAATATCTGACTAGCACCCTCTCTATCCACCTTTAAGACACACTTGCTTAAGGAAGCATACAGTATGAGTAGCACCGTGGCTGATACTATACACCTGATACATAAAGCTTGGCCCCCTGCAGACGCACTTACAAGAACGCCCTCCTACTGTCTCTGTACGTTCTTCCTACACACCAATTAGACTGTAAGCTCTTCGGAGCAGGGAATCCTTTTCCTAAATGTTACTTTAATGGCTGAAGCACTTCTTCCCTTTATGTGTTATTTGTATTATTTATATGATTGTCACGTGTATTGCTGCTGTGAAGCGCTATGTACATTAATGGCGCTATATAAATAAAGACATACATACATACATTATATAATGTCTGTTTGTCAACCTTCAAAACAACAGGTGAATTCTTCTTTTTCTGCTCTCTGTTGGCAAAGTAATGGTGAAGTCATTGCTGGTCAAATGGTTAAAATAAGATACGCTCGAATTCTGTGTTCCCGTAGAAAAGCCAAATACATTATTATTATCATTTTTTTTCACGAGATACAAATAAGTCAAAGTTACTTTAATAGTGATAAGTATTTATAAGGAAGCCGATTACACAGATTGTCTGGGCCTTTAAAAAAGAATCTGGATGTTTTCACGTAAGGTAAAAACTTTGTGTGTTTAAATATATCAAAAGGGACCTAAATATCAATTTACAAAAACCCAGCTACATCATCCCATGTAATGGACGTCACGGTTCCCCTCTGCGTGCCGCCATGTTCAGCGTTCTGCGTGTCTCTGCTGTCTGACTGTCACCACCTGTGATGACAGGTATGGCTCTGCCGGTGACAGGGACCGTTTGGTTAAAGGAAAGATAACGTTTAACCCTTTGGGTTCAACGCGATCTCCCCTAGAAGAATGAGCGGGTAGATTATGATGTAGCTTGTATTTCATGGGGCCCCTGGAGCACACTAGAACTTTCGTTCGTGGCCATTTTGCCGTGACCAAGTCGCCGTCGGCATTTAGCCGCCACTCCTCTCGCCGCGGGGACATCTTGCCACGAAGGTAAACCCCTAATCTTTACCCTTACCCTAAAAGCTCCTAATCTTAACCCCTAATCTTAACGTTACACCCTACCCTAAAAATGTAACCCCTTCCTGTAAAAACCCTATCCTTAACCCCTTACCCTAACCACTAAAACCCCCTTAAATTAACGTGCCTTATTGGCTAAACGGTTGACGGCCGATTGTCCTGCGGTGGACCGGCCGCGGCGAAGGGTCCCTCGGCAGCCAACCACCGCTGTGGTGACACGGTCACGGCGAGATGTCCATGACCAACTGTCCGATCCCGCTCTGGAGTACCAGACCCCACGACGCAGTAGCTACGTCAAATGCACACAATGGGTAAAAGGCGGCTACAGCCCAATTAAGGGGGGAAAATGTATCCGACAGTGTGTGTTTAATATATCAAGAAAGTTCTAAATAATAATGCAATCATTCAGTGAAACCCTCCCAGGTGCTGGGCCTCACAGTTGCCCTCTGTGTGCCGCCATGTTCGGCGTCGCTCAGCTGTCCAGCTGTCCCGTAATATCATGTTGAATAGGGCCCTCTATCTGCAGCAGAAATGCCTCCTTCTTTCACTCTCTCATGCCTCCGCAGATAAAATCTCCCAGCCCACAAGTTGGAGGGATTCGCAGCCTTTAAGAAAACATAATTAGGTCCGACAATTTACCTATTGATGGATTTGGACAATGAAGTCACACAGCTGTTTTTCTCTTGCCCTGCCCCCATGGCCGTACAAATACATCTCCTACCAAAGTAAACGAGGCCGCGGGTACGGTAACCATTAAAACCCGCAGGCCCGCTGAGCAGGGTAGATTGAATTTGCAAGGAGATGACAGCACTCTGACCCTTTTAATGGGGCAGTCCTTTCTGGGACCAAAGTGTCCGGATGTTAGCGCCATGTTTAAAGGGTCACTTCTTGGGGGGCTGATGTCATTTTCTTGATCCAAATTTAACACTCTTTTAAAATCACTTTGAAAGCTATATAAACACGCTGAGCGGAGACTTAGGGGGGGGGGTTGGTGTTCTCTGGCTGTTCCCTTTTGTCTGATGTCACTGTATGTTCTACAAGAGATTGCACAGGCAAAGCCCCCTTCACCTTACCTTTATTGGCTCTCTGGTAAGGACAGGGTGGGCAAAGAATAAAAAAAACCTTGATTGACAAACCCTTCTCTAATCAAAGCCCCCCAAGAAATACAATTTGAGATTCATTTCCAGAGTATAAAATATATATATATATTTGCTTTTAGCATGGTTAGATTAGTTTAAGGAAACCAATTTAGATGATTGTTTAAGAAAAACTTCTGGTTTTATGTGAGATTGCCCCTTTAAAGCATTCATTGTTGCATAAAATAATTGTTGATGGATATAGAGACAGGAACGTAAAGTAATAAAAAGGTGACATGAAAAAGTCCAGATTTACAGCGTCAGCAGTTTAACAGTACAGTATACAAATAGGCATGTGTAGGTGCGTGTGCACGTATATCACAGTGTGTGTGTTTTTATATATATATATATATAATCATTCAGCCCTTGTCAGTGCCTGGCTGGATGAATGCCTCCCCAAAAGATCTTCCAGGTACCGCGGTTACAAGCCTCTCCTCTCCATGTTGCTCCACCATTGTCTTGTCGAGTACCATCTTTGTCCAACGATGGTCATTCCTTCTTGCCACATGTCCGGCGCACCGCCATTTTAATCTTATCGACCCATGTGATGATGTCACAGACTTTTGTTTGGTTTCCAACCCCTTCATTCTTTTTCCGGTCTCTTCGGGTAATACCCCGCATAGACAGACCACGGGCAGAATACAGTGGTCGACCACTTTCCTCTTGAGACACCGTGGAAGGTTCACTTGTAAGATAGTCTTGTTTCTTCCCAATGTGCGTCCATCCCATCTTCATTCTCCTATTGATTTCATTCCAAAGGTTCCCACCCGTTGTTATTTTCCGGCCGACGTAGACAGAGTCGCTGACTATATGTATGTACAATATATATCAGCCTGTTTGTGGTTAGACTATGTATGTCAGGGCCTTGGGGTATGTATCTGTGTGTATTAGTTTATTGACATGTTAATGTATGTTTGCGTGTGTATCTGTTTCTGTGTGTTAATATCATGTGCCCTTCAGCAATCCCTGTACTGTGTGCCCCTACTCTGAGTATCCAGGGCCGCCAACAGGGGGGGACAGCCGGTGTTGTTGTCCCGGGCCCGGTGACTCAGGGGACTGCCATTAACCTGTTCACTGCCATACTGCAACCCTGTATTATATCCAGTGTTCGACAAACCTATACATTTGCTCGCCCCGGGCGAGTGGATTTAACCCCCGGGCGAGTAAATATTGGCCCAAGCAGCACACGTTTGGTACTAGGTGGCGAGTAGATTTTTTTGTGTGGCGAGTAGATTTTTTGGTGATTTGTCAACCACTGATTATATCCATGAATTATTATAGTTATCATTCTTTAATTGTAGCCTCCCCCCTTTAGGGAAAAATTGGTTAGTATAAGGGGCATGTATTTTCTGTATATTGTTGGAATATATAGGAGGGGACCCGCCAATCTCCTTTATAGTATCACTTCCTCCCCAATAAAAGGTTGACCTGGAATGAAAGAGAGAGATGGATGTTGCACAGCAGATGTTCTATACAGTACCTGCATATCCCTATATAAGACGGCTGATTCACATGATGATGTGTAGACAGGATCTTGTCGCAGGATCTGTCATTACTTATAGGATTTTAAAAAGCCTTTCAATGTCCCCAGTGTGGGCTACGGGTTTATCAGTGGATGAGACATTTCTAATAACTGCAGTGCCCACAGAAGCCATAATCCTGGCTTGCAACTTGCTGATTGAAGCCACAATCCCCCCATTCTATCCAGGTTTTTGTTTTAGTTTTTTTAACCCTTTGGGTGCATCAGGACGAAGCTGCCATGGTATGGGGGTCTGCCACTGGTTACCATTTTATGAGCGTGTTCCCGGGGAGATTGCGTTCTAAAACGCAGGGTAATAATGGAAGAGGGACGTCCGTTACCGGATTAGCCTTTTGAATTCCCCCATGACGTAGCTATGCTCCTCACCCCCCCCCCCCCCAAACAAAATGCTAATTTTCTTAAGGGAGGCGGGAGTGCAGGCTGCGATCTGAACTGACGGTGGATGGGGGGCGAACTCCTCCTCTTCAGCTACGGATCCATCACGTGACCCATTCGGAGAGGGGCTGTGGCACTCTGACCCCATGAGCCCTCTGGCACTCAGAGGGTTAAGAGACGCCGCGATTATGTGATCACTCAGATGCCGCTGCCCCTCCGGCACCAACAGGGTTAATATTACTTGAACCGCAGGGCCATGTATAGACAACCAACCGCAAAGCCAACTCCTGACGACGTGGTGGCTTTCTATTGGTTGCCACAGGGAGAGGCTGACCCCAGCCGCCATTTTGTTTCTGCTGTGCAAATATTGTATCCAGGACAGCTGCTTTGACCCATGACCTCCTGGAGGGCCTGTGACAGCTTTGATCCTTTTGGTTTTAGTTTTTAGAATACGTTTACCCTTTTTGGGGATTTTTTTCTTCTTATAATTGTTTTATTCTATTATTATTATTAATCATAACAGTAGCTTAGTGGTAATGTCACAGCCTTTGAAGTGGGTTAATCTTGTTCAGACCCCAATGTCGTCTCCTTGTGAGCTTTAAACAAGTCACTTTATGTCCTTGTGCCTGGACAGCAACATTTTGATTGTAATGCACCTGATCTATTAGAGAGGGTTGGGGTTCCTTACAATGCATCTGATCTCAGACGTTATGTGTGAGTATATGTGTTGCATGTGTGAGTATATGTTGTATATGTGTGTAGTTTGATTATGTGTGTGATGTATGGTGTGATGTAGTTATGTGTGAGTATATGTTGTGCAATGTGTGGTATATGTGTTGGTGTGTATGATTGTGTTGTATGGGAGTATGTATGTGTTCTGGATGGGTTGTGTGGAGTGAAAGTAAGTCCTAGATATTTTTAAAGAAAAAAAACTTTAATAAATAGATTTTTTACTTCTGCAATCACACACCGCACGCACACGCACACGCACACGCACACCACACACACAACACACACACACACACACACACACACATGCTACCACACACATCCATCCATACAACCACACATCCACGCATACACACACACACACACCCACACACACCACACACACACACCCACACATCATCCCCACCACATCCATCCTACAAACACACATCCACGCACACACCACACCCCACACACGCGCACACACGCCAGGCAGCGGCGTGAAAAGAGGATTCCTCATCTTCGCCGCTGTGTCGGCTCCCCTCTCCCTGCCGTGCGCGAGCGGCCCTTCTATAGAAAGGCTGACTCACGTCACCAACTAAAATCCCGCGCGCGCAACACTGCGCACAATGAGGCCCGGCCAAAACTTATAAAACGGTGCCTATGAGTGTTTGGCTGCAACAAAACTTGATACTGTTGCAACCAATAGCACTACTAGTCAAACACCCTATGCCAGATTTTTTGAAAACCTTTTTTGGTTGAGGAACCCAATAATTATTGTGAAATACTGAGGAACCCCAACCCTCTCTAATGCGCGGTCTGAGATCAGATGCATTTAAGGAACCCCAACCCTCTCTATAGCGCGCCTGAGATCGATGGCTTGTAGGACCCCACCCTCCTAATAGCACTTCTCAGATCAGATGCATTTGTAGGAACCCCAACCCTCTCTAATAGCGCGCCTGAGATCAGATGCATTGTAAGGAACCCCAACCCTCTCTAATACACGTCCTGAGATCAGATGCATTGTAGGAATCCCACCCTCTCTAATACGTGTCTGAGATCAGATGCATTTCAGGAACCCACCCTCTCTATAGCGCGTCTGAGATCAGATGCTTGTAAGGACCCCAACCCTCTCTAACAGCGCGTCGGAGCTCAGATGCATTGTAGGAGACCCAACCCTCTCTAATACGCGTCTGAGATCATATGCATGTAAGGAACCCCAACCCTCTCTAATAGCGCGTCTAGATCAGATGCAATTGTAGGAACCCCAACCCTCTCTAATCGCGCCTGAGATCAGATGCATTGTAAGGAACCCTCAACCCTCTCTAAGTAGACGTTCCAGATCAATGCATTGTAAGGAACCCCAACCCTCTCTAATAGCGCGCCTGAGATCAGATGCATTGTCAGAACCCCAACCTCTCTAATACACGTCTGAGATCAGATGCATTGTAAGGAATCCCACCCTCTCTAATAGGTGTCCTGAGATCAGATGCATTGTCAGGAACCCCAACCCTCTCTAATAGCGCGTCTGAGATCAGATGCATTGTAAGGAACCCCAACCCTCTCTAACAGCGCGTCTGAGATCAGATGCATTGTAAGGACCCCAACCCCCACTCTAATAGCGCTTCTGCAGATCAGATGCATTGTAAGGAACCCCAACCCTCTCTAATAGCGCGTCTAGATCAGATGCATTGTAAGGAAACCCCAACCCTCTCTAATAGCGCGTCGAGATCAGATGCATTGTAGGAACCCCAACCTCTCTAATAGCGCGTCTGAGATCGATGCTATGTAAGGAACCCCAACCCTCTCTAAAGCGCGTCTGAGATCAGATGCATTGTAAGGAACCCCACACCCTCTCTAATATCGCGTCTGAGATTCATATGCATTTGTAGGAACCCCCAACCCTCTCTCTAATTGCGCGTCTGAGATCATATGCATTGTAAAGGACCCCCAACCTCTCTAATTGCGCGTCTGAGATCAGATCATTGTAAGGAACCCCAACCTCTCTCTAATAGGGCGTCTGAATCAGATGCATTGTAAGGAACCCCAACCCTCTCTAATAGCGCGTCTGAGATCAAATGCATTTTAAGGAACCCCAACCCTCTCTAATAGCGCGTCTGAGATCAGTACATTGTAAGAACCCCCAACCCTCTCAATAGCGCGTCTGAGATCGATGCATTGTAAGGAACCCACAACCCTCTCTAATAGCGCGTCTGAGATCATTGCATTGTAAGACATACATACACACACATACACACACATACACACATATACTCACACACACACACATACATACACACATATACTCACACATACATACACACATATACTCACACATACATACACACATATATACACTACCTGCAGCTCCCGGCACCATATACAGGAAAAGCATGCGGCACGTGCACGCGCGTTCGCATAGGCACGCGCGGCCGCATCCTGTATATAACAGCCCATAGAAGTGTAGCAGAAAGTTAAGTTATAAGCCAACCCCACAAATCTACCTGGTCCCGAGAGTTCTGTGCAATTCTAGGGATATCTTTCTCTTTCTATGGTTTGTGTCTCTTTTTCCTTTTGAGCAACCCCCAACATACATTTCAATTTGTTCACGATAGCTGAGCAAGGTTCCTTTGTGTTGCCGATTTAATAATAATAGAACCTCGAAAGAATTTCAGGGAGAGCTTACGGGACACATATAGGGGCAGGCATAAGCTTATAGGGCCCCATGTTAAAATGGATTTGAAGCAAAAGGTGACACTGTGTGAGAGCTCATTTGCAGGTCATTACCCAGAATCCCATGCTGCAGTGGAAGCATGGTATGCTAAGAGATAATGGGGAAAGACAGGGTTGCAGACCTGTCTGAGACCAGTGAATATTTTTAATTTACTGTACGGTGGAGGGGTTGTCACCCATTTTTAACTCACCATAACTTATTGAATACATTGATTATCAAAACTAGTGCAAAAAAAAAAAACCGCCACATTTCAGCAAAACACAAAATTCACATTGAAAGCAGTTTCACCTGATGCTGATTTTCTTTTAAGTCACTTTAGCTCCCAGTTTAAGACTTCTATTTAATATACCAGAAATACGTCTGTATGGGGGTAAAATCTCTAGCAATGTGTTGCTGATCCCTTAGGCAGCGATAGACTAACCCTTAGAGTTCGGCCCTGGACGCCATGTGGAATGGTTCGCGTGGGGCCCTAGAGATCGAGGAATATTATGTTATGACTTGTTTCCTGTGGGTAAATCCCTCCACTTCCGTCGGCGTCACTGGTGGCACGTCACGACCACGAGATCCCAGCGCCACGTGACCGAACAGAAGACGAAAAGATTTCCAGTAGCAAAAAAGGTTAAAGGCTACGTTCTTATTTAAACAGTTTCATCTTTTCTATATACCCCCGGCTTAGCCATACTAGATTGGGTTCTGGAGCCTGAAAGAGCTCTGGGGAATCCCTGTTTAAAATGGGTCGGATGACAATAATGTGACACACCCAGTGAGTTCATTTGGATGTCACCACCCAGAATCCTTGTCTGTGACTTAACCACTGTATAACAGTTTAAACGATGCAGGACTGGAGACCACTGCAAGACACGCAGATACACTCACGAGGCTTGCAAAACTCTGGCATGCAAGGAGTTAAGCCAGCTTGACCACTGGCTATAAACGGGCGCCGTGTGTCCCATTACCACGCAGTTCTGGGCACAGCTGCTGCACACTGAACTCTCTGTGGTCCCCTGTGCTGGCAGGTATGCCTGATTACCTTAGAGAGAGAGAGGGTGTGTGCACACTCAGTCCAAGGCCTCTTTGTTCTCGCTCTGAGCAGGAGGGAGACATCAGACCGAAAAATACCTGTCCACCAATCTGCATTCCATCAAACGATAGGGAATTTGGTCAGAGACTGCAATTAAAGTAGGGTTCCTAGCAAACACACACACGCACACGCAAACGCACACACACACACACACACACACACACACACAGAAATCCCTCGATATACGGAATAGATGCGTTCCTGAAAAGTTGTCCGTAAAGCAAAATTCCGTATATCGAATCTTATTATCCAAGTCAATGGACTTTCGCTATATAACCGGAGATGCAGAAAAAAATTCAGCCCCGAGACAATAAAATCACAACTTAAGAATGCCGCAAAGCTTTTTTTTTAAGCGCATCGTTATTGGGAAATTTATAGTTGTATGATAAAATATTAATAATAATCAAAGTGGAGAAACCAGTTCAGTATAAAAAGTGCGCACAAATGCTAGAGCCGTATGAACTGCGCCAGGACAAATGACAGACAGCGCATTGTACGATCCCCACCAAAAGGTGTCAAATTCCGTAAATGTGAATTTAACATTCTGTATATCGAATTTCTTCCCTAATTTACAAATACATATATATATATAATACACACACAAGCTTGCACCCCACCCTCCCCCACCACACACACACACACACAATTCACTTTCAGATATTTTTTTCTCTCACTGAAAAATAAAAATGTTATACCCCATAGATTTTTTTGTAACATTCATACACACTCCCCCCCTCTCTCCGTTATTCTCTTTCCCCCTCTCTCCCTGTCATTCTCTGTCGCCCCTCTCTCCCTGTCACTCTATTTCCCCCTCTCCACATCACTCTCCCTCCCCCTCTGTCATTCTCTCCTCTCCTCTCTCCCTGTCATTCTCATTCCCCCCTCTCTTTCACTCTCGCCTTCTCTCTCATTCTCCCCCTCTCTCTGTCATTCTCCCCTTCTCTCCCTGTCTTTCTTGTTGTCACTCCCCTTCTCTCTCCCTCCCCCTCTCTCTTCCTCCCTCTCTCTTTCATTTTCTCTCCCCTCTTCCTCCCGCTCTCCCCCTCCCTCATTCTCTCTCCCCATCCCTCAGTCATTCCCTGTCCTCCTTCTCTGTCATTCTCCCCCTTCTCTGTCATTCTCCCACTTCTCTGCCTGTTATTCTTGTTCCCCCTCTCTTCATGTCACTCTCCACCTCTCTCCCCCTTTCTCTGTCATTCTTCCGCTCTCTCTCTATCATTCTTGTTATTACTCTCCCCGTCTTTCCCTCCCCCCTCTCTTCCTCCCTCCCTCCCCCTCCCTCATTCTCTCTCCCCCTCCCTCATTCTCTCTCCCCATCCCTCAGTCATTCTCTCCCCTCCTCTTTGTCATTCTCCCCCCCTTCTCTCTGTTATTCCCTCTCCCCCTGACACACACAGACAGCCACAGAAAACACACACACACACACACACACACACACACACACACACACACACACACACACACACACACACACACACACACACACACACACAGGACAGCCACAGCAAACACACACAAGGACGGAGCAGAACACACAGTGACACACGCACCCTCACCTCTCTCTGGTCCACACTGTTTCCTCCTCTACTTGGCCCCACCCCCGGGCTCCTTACACCTTTTCCTGATTGGATGCTGCTGGTGAATGGATGTTCAAAAATGATTATATTGTAGTTCAATACAAAAAAAAACCGACGTTTCGGTCCCCTCTGGGGCATTCCTCAGACAGGACTACAATGTTACATTGTAACTTTTACATTCCTTTTTAGAACATCCACAAAGAAAGAGGCCAAAGTGTGCGCTGTCCCAAAAAAGTCCCTTGGTATCCAAGATAAACGGTTATCCCTCTGCAGCTCCTATCCTCCCGTGATCGGCGCGGTAAAACCGGAACATATATAACATAAAAGGGCACAAAAAGAGAGAAAAACACAATCGATCATATATCAATGAAAAATGTATCAAATTGACTTGGTGAAACTTGCATAGTAAAAGTAGGATCACGCTGATCCACACATGAGAAGACGATGCACCAAAAAAGGAGGGGGGGGGGTTCCACAAAATTTGATTAGCCGGCGGATGGGACAGTAACAAGTGTGGGCGAATGCTCCTAAAACCGCCGTTGTTGCGCCCTCCCTTTCTGAGAATGGCGTCCCATCCGCCGGCGAATGTTTATACCGTCGTTTGAGCCGAACGTTTCAACATTCGAGGTGCGAGCAAATGTTGACACATTCACCAAAACAAATAGTCATTTCGTCTTAAAGGAGCAATCCCTGCAATATCCTACGTGTTTGTTTTTTTTAAATAAATAAGTTCTGTAATATTAGATAATACTTACTGCATTTATTTATTTTTTATTATTTATAATGGGTTTTATTATACTTAGCATCCTTTGATTTCTATAGCAGGTCTTTGCAGCACTTTCCAATTTGTAGTACATTGTTGCCAATATTTCAAGCAGTTTGAGCTGCAAACTGTAACAATAGATAATGCTACCGTAGTAATATCAGATTACATTGTAGCTGCTGAGTTACACTGCCGGAAGTATTGATTTGAAATGGAAAGGCGGACATTTGGTGAACCCTGGGAAACAGGATCGATCACAAGAGAACCAATCGATCGGCAGCATAGGGAATTCGTTTTCAATAAGAAAAGGAGAAGGAGCGGCTCAGTGAGCACTGAGTTTGAAGCAGGGGAACCTGGCTCAATTCCCGGTGTCAGCTCCTTGTGACCTTGGGCGAGTCACTTTATCTCCCTGTGCCTCGGACACCAAAATCACAGATTGTAAGCTCCACGGGGCAGGGACCTGTGCCTGCAAAATGTCTCTGTAAAGTGCTATGTAAAACTGGCAGCGCTACACAAGAACAAACTGTTATTATTATTATTAATAAAGGTAATCAAAGGCTGCATGTATTAAAACAAAAAAAATATTATTTTTTTTATGCCGCTTGTATTGCTTCTATTTGAAAGAGAGAAAAAAGAGGCAAAAGTGCCGATCGGATATCGAAGAAACGCCATATTCACAGCGAAGTTGAATGTCAGCGAAAAATGTACCCATCTTTACTCAAGATCTTTATGGAAAGATAATAATTGTTTATTAACACAGGGTTTACTTTTCTCTCTTGGCCCTTTATCAGGATTCGACTGTGCCAAACAACCCTATAACCCAACCTGGGCGCCGCAGGAAAAACCCGTGGGGAAAAGCATCTGTTCAGTTGCTAGGTTACCAACGTCATCAGATCCGCGCCCCTCATGTTAGTGTTAGGTGCACAGTGTACCATCTCCTGCAGGGGATTCAAAATGGCGGTTTAAATCTCCCGTGTAACATGGGGGATTGAAATAACCTGGAAGTACCAGTACTACCATTCCTTATACTGTATGTATTCTCAGGAACCAGCGGGTCCCTGGAACTGCAATGAGCGTGTTATAACGACTCTGGGCTGTACGAGGAACCTGGGAGTAGGGATGTGTGAACCTGCCCCTGTTCTGATCATAAACGGTGAAAATTCGATTTCCCTTTTGGTGTCTCAAGCTTTATGAAACAGGCCAAAATTGTTCAAAATTGGCTATTTCGCTTTTTTCGAGTGAGGTAATTACAATGCCCATTGACACTTAGCGTTAAGCCAACTTGCTTTGTCTCAAAGTGAATTTTGTCGCCGGACCGAAAAGGGGGAAGGTCGCCAACGCGGGGTAAAAAGTTCACACATCCCCTCTCTGCGTGAGAGTTGCTGGAGAGGAGGTGATCCGGTCGCCTCGTACCACTCCACGGGAACGGAAGGAAGACACGACGTGGCTAACAATGTAAATAACAAGGTAAACCACGTGTTGGGAGTTACTGCGTTCCCTCGGGGTGACAGTCTTCTAGAGAACCTGGTTATTAAACCAGCCGAGACTGGCCCAGTGCCACCAGTTGTAAGAAACCAACGGCCCATAACAGACTACTGTTGGCTTTGCGTTTCCACCCACACACTTAAACAGGGATTACCGTACTGCCATATGCTCCATGTTCTTCTAATAGTTATTGACGGTCCATAATACAGTATAGAAATACTGCCTTATGCTCTCGTTAAGATTCCCCGATAGCATCCCTATATTTTTCAATCTACCTTGCTGTACCGGTATTTCCCTTCATACTGTAGTTATTAATGGTGCCAATAAACTATTATATTTTTATACTATTGAATATCCCATCTTAACACTTCAAACAGGTCTGCAGCCCTGCTTTTCCCCATCATCTCTTAGCATACAGTGCTTCTACTGCAGCCAGGGATTCTGGGTAATGACATGCAAATGAGCACAGTGTCACCTTTTGCTTTTCATTAGTGATGTACCGAGTACCGGGTAATTACCCGGTACCCTGCTTACCCCGCACATTTTCAGATACACAGAAATTACCCGGACCCAGCAGCAGCTGTGATGTGCTCCGCTGCTCCCGCGCCGGCTCAACAAGGACGCCCTCTGCCGCCACGTCACCATCACCAGGATGTCTGCCGCTGGTCCCCACGATGTCGCCGTGGCCCTCCTCACCCACCGCAGTGGTCTTCCTCACCCTCCGCGCCGGCTGCAATGCTACCCGGTACTCATCCCGGCAAAGTTTCTCATTTTCACGGGTACCCGGCAAATTAGAAGACTCGGTACAACACTACTTTTTATCCATTTTAACATGGACCCCTAGGAGTGTAAGCCTGGCGCATTACACAGCTTTTCAGCACAGCCTGGGTTAAAGAAGTGCAGAGCCAGTAACCCTACTCACAGACAGCTTTTCTGATCTTTTGGGTCTCTTCAGTTTGAGGCTGGTTATGTGCTCATTGGCATGTCATTTCCCAGAATCCCTTGCTGCAGTGGAAGCACTGCATGCTGGGAGATAATGGGGAAAAGCAGGGTTGCAGACGTGTGGATGTGCTCACAAGTGATATGTCTATTTGCTGCACTGTGGAGGGGTTTATCCCTTTTTTACCCACCCTAATTTATATAATCTGAGCTCCACTGGAATTTAATATCAAATTTACTGTACCTTTTTGGATTGTCTTGGATACGTTAAAAACGCGTGCGTGCATTTATTTATATAGTACTGACCATGTTTGCGGCGCTTTACAGAGATGAATAGAAATAATGTAATAAAATAAGTGTGTTTTTTTTATTTTATTTAATGGTGTCAACGATCTATCATTTACTCATTAAACATGCCACTCGGAAAACGGTTTAGTTTATTCACACTAGATTGGGTAGAAGCAACGACAGACAGAGAAAAGAAGGTGGAGAAATTCTTTCAAACATGGGAGCGTTTTATTGCCACACAATCAGACGAGATCAAGCTAAAAACACAGGAACGTTTTAATACACCGCGTGGTTCGTGACACACGCTGGCCAGAAACCCCCCAATCAGAATGTAAACATTACACAGTCTAAACAGGGCCATATGTGATGAAGAGAGACCAGACAAGACCATTGACAGCCACCACAGCACAGATGACGGTGTTATGAGAGCAGACGCGGTGCCATCTTGGGTGACTTAACTGGAGCAAAGTATTCAAGTTGGTGTTATTTTTGGTTGACCATACACAATAGGTTTGTTTGACATGAAATTGTCGTTGTGTTAATAATACAAATAAAATTCAAAAGGGAACGGGCAGAATGCGCAATGACAGAAATGAAACAAAATGTACTGTTAATATGCATGCTACATTACGTAAAATTGAAATGTATAACGTACAAGTTTGTAAGTTTCTCTAATAAAAAAAGATTTTTTTTTAAAAATGCCACTCAGTTATTCTGGGGTGGGCTGAAACATTAGGGTGATTATTTATTTATTTATAAAATATTTTACCAGGATGTGATACATTGAGAGTTACCTCTCGTTTTCAAGTATGTCCTGGGCACAGAGTTATAATGACAAATAATACATGGTTATAAGTGAACAGGGTATACATTATATACAAGACATTGCATGCACAGTTAGAGATAATACAGTATATATACAGACCAGATTAAAATGTGAGACCGCTTTAGTTTTGAAAGAACTTAGACTGGTGGCGGCTGTGAGAGTCTCCGGTAGGTTGTTCCAGTTTTGGGGTGCAGATTGAATCTGACACGCAGTTATATAAATACATTTCTTTCTTTCTTATTTGCTAAGTGGCACAGCCTAATTATAGCAAACCACAGAGAAAACGCCTTTGTACAGTGAAACCCCAAATGAAATGATTAGGTAGAAGATGTTACGACTTGGCATCAGTACCCTGCTATGCAAAGGAATTTAATATCCCTGGGTAACAGAACAGGAGGGGTTGTAATGAAAGATCTTTTATCTGCTTGGCACGTTACACACACAACGCCAGTGTCTTCTTCTCTATGGCTGGCACCACAGGCTCCTTTAAAGAGGAATCCCAAGCAGGCGATTTTTGCAAACATTTTTTTATTTTTAACATACGATTGAAGCAGGGGGTCTCCGGAGCTGAACCCCATTCATTTTAACTCCGGGGGCCCCCTGCTTCCGGAGATGCAGGCCTCCATAGAGCGTGCTGGCAGCCGCTCGGCCAGCAGGGTTCATGTCATGACAGGGTTTCTAAGCTCCTGCACCCTGCCGGCCAATAGGAACCTGTGACATCATCAGGTTCAGCTTCCTATTGGCCCGTGTGACGCGGGAGCTTTAAACGTTTGCTGAGATACTAGCAACCCCCTACAGAGGTAAGCATCTCGGGGCGCAGGGGGGTCCCCAGAGCTGAAATTAATGGGGTTCAACTCCAGAGACCCCCTGCTTCAATCCTTAAAAACATTTTTAAAAAGGCTCCTGAATTGCTCATTTAAACGCTTAGATCCCTCACACAAACGGAGTTATCAGCAGAAACTTATAGAGGTTTCTGATCACGGACGCGATATAACGCTCGAAATAAGACAATATTATTCGCATGTGTTACCCGCGGCTTCACTTGTTTGAAGGGAGCCACAATAAAGCTTGCAATAAAACGTGCATTACAGCTCGCGCGCGTTATCGCTGACGCACTCACACATGCACTACAGCTCTCCCTGAAGTAGTGGCTCCGGGGGGTGCGTTTCAAGGGGATGAACCCGGTTTGAATTAGTTTCATCTCTCTTTGTGGCCTTGGGCAAGTCTCCCTGTGCCACATGTACCAACATTAGATTGTAAGATGTTCAGGGCATTGCTGTGTATATAGTTATCTATAGCAGGGGTGCTCAACTCCAGTCCTCAAGCCCCCCCAACAGGTCAGGTTTTCAGGATATCCCTGCTTCAGCACAGGTGGCTCAATCAGTCCCTGCTTCAGCACAGGTGGCTCAATATGTCCCTGCTTCAGCACAGGTGGCTCAATCTGTCCTTGCTTCAGCACAGGTGGCTCAATCTGCCCTTCAGTCTTTGACTGAGCCTCTGATTGAGCCACCTGTGCTGAAGCTGGGATATCCTGCAAGTCGGACCTGTGGGGGGGTGGGAGGGGTGCATTCCAGCAAAAGCAAATGTTAACCCTTAGCACGCTGGTTCTGTGCAGAGGGGAGCAGCTCTTGGGGAACCCCATCAGGCGTCCGCCCTTGGGGCGATGCAAATGTACACTGAAGGGGTTCAGATTGAATGCAGCTGTGGATTCAAAGTCTTCCTGGCTTATTAACATTCCAGTGGGTCAAGTTGACTTTCCACATAATGGCCATACCAGTTCAGATCAGATTACAACGCCTATCGTCGGTAGTGGCCCCTCAACAGCTCATATCAATGAAGCAGAATGCCCACCAGCTGTAACAAAACCAATCACCAACAAATGGTCTAGAAGGACACCTGCCACCCTAGCCAAGATCCGATTGCCAAACTTCCCCACCTCAGCCACCAGTTCGAGGACCACAATTATTTGTCTCGTCTCCATTATCCTGTTTTATTAGCTTTTTTTTAACTTTTGAATTGTTATTTTTTCAAGAAAAACTTACAGGCACAATAACTTCACAAATACACAGAAGGTAGGCGGGGATGTCATCAAATCTCCAGAGGTGAGTCACATCCCATCTGCCTAACGCTTAAATCGAGTAATCTCCTCCACTCCCTTCCGTTCCCCATAGCCCTTATAAACTTTAACCCCTTCCTTAACAAAAAACAAGTTAAAGAACTCATCCTCCACCCCCCAACGTCATGCCCCCCCACCCACCCGGCTTTAAATCTGGACAATCATGGAGCTATAGGACTGTCACTACCCAGAATGCCCTGGGGTCAGAGCCACGACAGGCTCAAGACCAATGCCTCATTATGATATGGAGTCGGGTTGGTAATTATATTCTTTGCCAGGAGTCATGACCCAGATCATTGAGAATTGTTTTTTCTCCATTTAAATAGAAGAGGGCTGATTTTTTTAATGAGGCTGATGGGAAATCAGGTGTGCACATAACATAGTCTTATACTGTATCATGTACCGGAAATAAGTATTAGCTCCATGTGCCCGTGGATGTAATTATAACACAGCTTCCTCCTCATTAACTTTAGTCTCCCCGATCTATGACTCCAAGGTGCGCCTCTCGAGTGGATAAAGGATTTCCTGAAACGCCAATAATAAATCTATATATATTTTGTTATGTTATTTTTCAGCGTTGAATGATGCACTAGCCAGGTTCCATATAACGATTGCCCTACTCATTAACAAAATAAATACTGATTCTCAACAACTGCCCAATATAAATGGCGCCCTTCAGAGATGTAATCAGCTGTTAAGTGAAGATATCACTTCTTCTTGTCCTGGTTACACGATGGCGCATATTTACTAAGCTGCCTTCTGCCCTAAGTCCCCTTGTGGTGCTGGAAGACGCCTTCCAGCCCATTGAAATCAGTGGGGATATAGGAGGCCTTTCAGCGCCAGAAAGTGTCTTATAGCAGAAGACTGTTTAGTAGACATGGGCCGAACTTTTTCCCCTTTCAACAGGAACACTGTAATTTTCTATCAACTGATGATGGAATTATAACTTCTAAAGGTGAAGAGTGGGAATAATTTAAGTGTCATTTATCAGTGACAATGGGGGTACCATGGACAGCGTTATCATGAAAGGGTTTACCGAAATATTTTCTAATAACGTGTTCTTATATACAGTATCACTGACTGTCTGCAGCGCTGCACATGGAATGTACCAGTGGCGTTGAGGACTGGCAGACTGTATTATCACCAAATGATATTCGATAGACTGTAAAACCCGCTCGGGCTTTCGTTTTCCCGTGGACCAGTTACGTTTAGAAATTGATTTCAAAATTCTTCACCGTTTGCCACAGCCGGCTTGAAATAAAGCAGGGCTTGGTGCCGGGCGGATGGGGGGGGGCGCGGGGCCTCTTACCTGCTTCGGCATCTCCTCATCTCAGCGATGTTGCGGCGTCATATGGCGTTGCACTGTCATGGCAACGTGACGCTACGCCGTCGCAGAGATGAGGAGCAGGAGGAGGCGCTGGAGAGAAGGTAAGAGGCACTTACAGAGGCCCCGTGCTCTCCCCCCGGCAATTAGTTTAACTGTTGTGGGGCAGAGCGCAGGGATGGCGCGGACGGCGCCGCCATCGAGCCGGCCCTGCGGGGAGTTTAAATAAGGTGTCAATCAGCTGCATTTCCCCTATTAAACACGTTACTGTCCTCAGCTCATTATCGTCCTGTGAGTGATTGGCCCATCAGCCACTGACTATGGGAAGATCGAGTTCGCGTCATAGTGAGTTCGTTTTAAAGGAGCAATCCAAGCGGGGGGAATTTATTTTCACTTTTGTCACATAGGAATGAAGCAGGGGGGTCTCTGCAGTCGAACCCCCTTAATTCCAGCTCTGGGGAGCCCCTGCTTCCCGAGATACAGACTTCCAAAGGGGGGTTTAAAGCTTCCGCGTCACGCGGGCCATTGGAAGGCGAACCTAGTGATGTCACGGCTTCCTATTGGCCCACAGGTGGCAGGAGCTTCGAAACGCCATCATGATGTGATCCCTGCTAGCCGAACGAAGCGGCTACCGGCACCCTACACAGAGATCTCCGGAAGCAGGGGGTCTCCGGTGCTGAAATGAATGGGGATCGGCTCCGGAGATACCCTGCTTCAATTCGATGTTAAAAACGAATAGACTTTAAAGTAGCATTGGTTTTATAGTGCTGCTCCTTTAACAGCAGTACGCTGGGGTTTGCGCTCAGTCTTGTAATTTGAAGGGATTAACAAGCGCGTGTTTGGATTTTCGGTTGTAACACACCCATGTCCTTATAAACCCCCTGCGCTTTGATCTTGAAGTTTATCACTGCATATCAGAGGTAGGCGGTTTTTAAAAGAAAGCTTTTTAAGCGTTAAAGAGGCAGCCTGAGCTGTAAACGTCGCCACCGGAAAACAACCTTTTCTACAGAATTCAGCAGTCTAACTGACTTAAACAAATATAACCATGCTAATAGCAATCAAATACATGGCTGCTTACATTTTTAAGGTCATGGGGTGGTTATTGAATTGTAAAATGTATTTTTTTTATGGGGCTTTATAATGGCGGAGTGTATGTAAGTCAAGTGTTTTGTTAACCCTTAACTCACCCTGACCTTATCAGAGAGCCAACAAAGATAAGGGGAGAGGGAGAGAGGGGGGCTTTGCCTGTGCAAATGCTTGTAGAACACCCAGTGATTATCAGGTAGAAGGGAGCAGCCCGAGGAAATCGGACCCCCTCTCAAGTCTCCGCTCAGCACGTTTATATAATAATTGTAATAAATAATTAGCAAATACTTATAGATGTCATTCACAAACACATTGTGGAATGCTCAACACATAGGCAAGTAGCTTGAAGCATGGAAGTAATAAGAATCCATAGATGGAGTTCCCTATGGGTATCAAAATGATGAGGCAATCTCACATATGATCAATTCAACTGGCAGTATCCCACTTGGCACTGTAGTAAGGTTTACACACAATATAGTGTCCAGACACATATAATAATATAGTGTAACGAATGATACATGAGATATTTCTCAAGGACTCCCACATAGTGCCGCATCCTTGGGTGGTGATTCACGTCCTCAGGTACATGTGGGCCTCCTGTCCGTGTACGCTGTTTTTTTTCTACGATATTAATACATTTGTCTTTTTCCACTTTGGGAACACTCTCCTTTTTTGATCTATCCTTTCGGGAAGTAGTGCCGTGTCTTTTTGTTCATGTTTTTGTACTTATAGGTGTCAAATTTTAGTAAGAAAGGCATCAATCGCCCAGATGTGACCCCCTCAAACGGTCAATGTAGTGCAATTTGGTCCTAGGAGTGACTGCCCCTGTGAAAATAATGGACAGTTAAACGTATTTCAATCGAATTGAAGCCTCAGACACTCGAGAAACCAAAGTACAGCATAGCTAAAGTTACCCGTGAGTGTATCTACTGTACATGTCTTCTAACATGACCAAACAACCATCTCTGAGCGGGTCTGCTGACTCTGCACTTCCCTTTCCCAGGCTTAACTGGTCCGGCGTCTGTTGAGCAGGGGGTGGGAGGTGGCCCATTCAGTACAGGTGGTGAGAATAGAGTGATGCCAAGTTAGCGTTGTGGACAGCAAAACTGGCTTGTAAATACCCTGGTTGTTGACATACTGTATGTCTGAGTGAGACTTTGGAAGAGCCACTGGCTGAAAAAAGTCATGCTAGAAGGATTAATGCATTTGAATGTTGAGATAGAAAATCAGAGTTACAGTACGTTCTTGTGACTGTCTGAGTTTCAGATAATCGTGTGAGGTATGTTGCTGAAGTGAATTCCGGGTGGGGACCTGAGGCAGGGAAGTGTCAGCTCAGGTGCAGCTTAATAACCCAATGTTCAGAATTCTGCGTGGAATGTTCACACCTAAAGTTCCCCATTGTTCTGTTTAAACGAAATATACTGACGTTCTTTATCAGAGATAAAGGGACAGAGCATGAATTACCAGTTAAGGTTAAAATAAAGGCCGCAATCCTCAAATAAGCCTATATGAGATTAATATTTAATACTTAAATAAAGGTGCTGCCCGCCTCTCATATCTGTTTAAAGGTCCCGCATCCTGCTGGCCAATAGGAGGCGAAAAGGGATGATGTCACGGCCTCCTATTGGCCTGCGGGATGCAGGACCTTTTTTTGTTTCAACATTTTTATTGCATTTTCAGAGCAGAATATCACATAATACAAAAATACTCAGGATACAAAATACAGTACCTTACTACTCAGAAGGGAGGATAACCGAGTTACATAAATAAATAACAGAGGGAAAATGTAATATTCATATGAAATAAACATGGTTGTGTAGGGCAGGGGTCCGCAAACTTCCTGTGCTGCACCCCCCCTGCGCCTCGGGGTCATGTGACGTCACGTGACCCACAGCGTCATTCGACGCAGCGTCTCCATGGCAACGGGCGTCAAATGACGCCATGTTGTCATGGAGACGAGTGGACACGGAAGCCTTGTGCGCCCACCGCTGGGTTAGGGTGTACCCCTGTATTTGGACCTGAGCAGGTTAGGCGGAGACTGGGTCCGCCCAACTAACTTCTGACTGTTGTGAATATTTGTGGATACATACTTTGTAAGAAACAACAACTAACCGAGGAAAGGAAGAGAAAAGAATGAAAGGAGATAAGGGAAAAGGTGGAGATGATGTGGGGAGGGAGGGGAGAAGGAGATGGGGGGAACCCCTGTCTTCCCCATCCACCACTTTCCCGAGAAAAATATTAAACAGAAATCCGAATCACAGTTATCTTAATATATTTATTGTTTTTTTTTGTAATTTTTAGTATCCTCCCTTCCTCAGTTCCAACTGTCCTTTTTTATTTTCTTAATTCTGAAGCCATGGTTCTCATGTTCTATAAAACTTGTCTGAGGACTGTTTCAGATGGGCCGTCAACTTCTCTATAAACATGACTTCATCTGTCCTTTTCTCTACTGTCTTTCTGGAGGGGGGGCGGGGGGGGGGGGGGGTTCTTCCATGCTGCAGCTATAGAACATCTGGCTGCAGTTAGTATAAAATAAATTAGCCGTTTTAGGGAAGGGGGAGACATCTTCAACTGGTTTGGCCAGAAGAAAAACCAGCGGGTCAACAGGGATTTTTAACTCAGTAATATTAAGGATGATATTTTGGATCATAGACAAAAACTTTTGTATAGCTGGACATGTCCACCAGATATGAACCATATCTCCCCTTTGTCCACAACCCCTCCAACACAAATCAGAAGTTCATGGATAAATCCGACTCAATCTGCTTGGGGTCAGGTACCATTGTAATAACATTTTGTAAATATTTTCTTTGCTCATTGTACAGATAAAGAGGTACAGTATTTTCTGCCGATTCCCAAACATCCTCCCAATCATCCCTGTCGATCTCTCCATTCCTAAATATATTTTTGAGATCATAACCTTTCTGGTAGATATCTCTCCTACAGTATATCTCAAAATTTGAAAGATTGGGAAAAGCACGATTCTGGGAAACTTTGAAGAGAAAATGTCTGATTTGAAGAAATTTGAACGAATGAAGGTCCGGGGACTTTGTATTTACTTTGGAGTTCTTGATAGGAAAGTATCTTCCCCTTTTCGACCAGATCTGCCATTATCTTATCATCTAAACTAAATTGTCTTGGGGCACAACCTGGGGGGGGGAAACTGGGGTTATTGAAAAGGGGGGTTGGTTGAGAAGAGGGAGACGCAAGACTATATTTCATTTGGGTTGTGTTCCAAATGTTCTATGTGCACCTCATCGACCTCCAGGCTGAACCTCTTGCTAATAGGATCCTTAATCGCAGGAGCCCATGAGGACATTGGTAGAGATAAGGGCCCCGAATAATTAGATTCAATGGCCATCCAACAGCAACCAGCTGGATCAGTATTCCAGATCACCACCTCTTTCAGCTGAGCTGCTTGGTAATATTTTAGGACACCAGGAACCCCCAAACCTCCTCTCGCCCTTAAGGCCAACATTAACTGCCCTCGCTAACCTTGGTCTTTTTCCTCGCCAAATAAACTGGAAAATCCTACCTTGTACATTTTTTGGGCTCGGAAGCAGGTATACAGACCGGGAGAATTTGGAAATAATAAAGAAAATAAAAAAAAAGCCAATTTAATATTTCAAAAGTACTTCAATCTCCTGAACAAAGAGTCCAGTTTTAAACATAAAAATAGCGTTGGAAAGCCCAAGAAGAAATCTCTTAATACAGGGGCGCGCGACTCCAGTCCTAAAGAAATTGTGACGCGCTTTGAGTCCTACGGGGGGAAGAGCGCTATATGAGATAAAGTTATATGTTTATTAGAATTAAACAGGCTCCCAGAAAATCCCAAACGTATCCGTTTTACACAGGAGATAAGTGAGAATGTCTATGGCTGTGCCCTACAGAGCAGCAATACAGAAGGCCTAACATAGCCCCGAGATGTTTTCTATAGTCACATGCTGTTGACCGGCTGCTTGCTGAATGCAGCACAAAGCCTCGCTTCATGCAGTTGCTGATACACATATTTATCCTGATGAACGGCCAGACTCTAAGAGGCCTGACATTTTTCGCGTAAACATTTTTACGCTAATTAAAGACTCCACTCTTTTGGCATTAAAAACAAGTGTTTAGTAAGCAGTGTCATTAATATTTTTTTTAAAAGCAGGTTAATATATAATATACATCTGTCTTATTTTAGATAATATCATTGTGTATTCCTCATAATGTCTGGCATTAAACAGCGTCATGATTAAGCAGTGCATTTCATTTGTTTATTATACTGTAAGAAAAACCTATGTTGTATTATTATGTATATGCATAATCTGGAATTTAACATGAACAAACATCTTCATGCATTCAATATTTCAGCATTCAGGGAAGTAAGACGGGGCTAATTTAGGGGTAAGAATTCATTTTAATGGGGCTCACAGACATTTATAGCTGTGTTGATTCCTAATGCCATCACCTTATGCTTTTTAAAGGGACAGTTTCCCCTGCATGTATATTTTTGTAAATAATAAACAGTAACAATCGACAAAGCTAGCTGCAAACTAGCCACATAGAAATATATATACAGGACTCACAGTGAGGACCCACAGAAGAACTCTGAAGAACCTGCACCCTGAGCAAAAGTTGGGGCTATCTATACCATTTGCGCTTCCTATGGTAATCAATGGCCACTGACGTCATGGCGACCCGAGATCAAATGGCGCCACAACGTCACATCACAACGCATTGCCATGACAACATGGCATCATGTGAAGCCGTGACGTCGTGCTGCCATGATGCCGTGACGTAATGATGTCGGACGCTCTGGAGGAGGGCCATCCTCGAGCTTACAGGTGTCAGAAAGGTAGGTCCGCCGCTGCTCTTAACACCGAGTGTCCCGGCCTCTGTCCCAAACACCCCTTTCGTCTCTACTCAGCTGGGCCAGGTGAGGCACAACATGTAGAACCCAGACCAACAGTATCTTTCTAGTGGACTCTGTCCCACAGTACATCCTCGCTATATAAATTCTGTCATCAATAGAGTCCAAGTAATTCTGGTAGGCCTTTTCCTCTTCCAAAGGAGTTGTGTGGTGCCTCTCCCCTGCACCGTGTGCCAGAAGGACGCCGGGGAGCGCCGGCTCACTCACCCGGTGTTCACTTTCTGGCTCGTGACGGGTCTCACGTCTCGTGATATTTGGTGCTAGAATGCTAGTGACTGCTCTGCGGACCTCCGAACACCTCTCCCACCTCTCCAAAAATGACAGGCTCTCCAACTCGCGTTTTGCCCGACGGCATCGTCAGGAGTTCCTTTTAAGCTTCACTGTCTGTATCAATATAATCTTTACAACCTACACTATTGGATCCTTTTTTTTAATCTTTCCTATGACCCCCGGAGGAAGAAACAAGCTCCCTGCCTCTACGTGAAAGAAGTAAGGTAAAAACTAAGCAGTATATGGTTTATTCTGTTATTCATCACTTTATTTTTGCACAATTGAATTATATTTTGCACAACTGCTGGTATTTATCAGCGCAAAAATCACTTTGCACAATATTTAGCACGTTATTTACACTATTTAAGCGCTCCCCCCTTTTTTTTTTTCATTCGCTTGTTTTCAGAATTTAGAGGCAAATTCTTTTTGGGTTTAGAGCTGCCGTTTTTGATATTTAACACACTCAATTCACATTACAAGCGCCGGGTTATTTTTTCTTTTAGTTGCAATACACGTTGCAAATAATACTTTCAGGGAATCGTCCTCTATAGTTCGATTGAATCGGACCCACTAACAAGTTCGTCTAGCATCACTGTCTCCTTACAAGCTTATGCAACGGGTAACTAAGCCTATGTACTTCCTCTAGATCCTCTAAAACAGGGATGCACAAACTCTTCTCCCTGCGCCCCCCGGCCTGATCTCACACCCTGCTCGCGCCAGTCCCCCCCCCCCCCCCGTCTTGGCTCTGGCGTCAAATGACACCACGGGGTCATGTGATGTCACGTTGTCACGTCAACGCAATGTCACTTGACCCCGACGCATCATTGGTTGCCATGGCGCCGAGCTGCTGGAAAGTTAAGGTAAGTAAAGTTACAGAGGCCTCGCGCGATCCCCGGCATTTAATTTAACCGCCGCGCCCCCCCCCTCCTAGAAAATCCTGTGCCCCCCCCAGTTTGTGCATCCCTGCTCTAAAAGGCGCTTACTGAAGAACGAGATACGTTGCACACTGGTGACTAACGCTATATTTCGTAAGCTTCCCATGACACGGCTACTGATTAGTACCAGCTCTAACATTAATCTTGCCTCACTTACTAGCTTTAAATATGTGGGTATGTGCATTGACTCCCCATGTAAGATTTGGTTTGTATATTGACAAATTGACATCCAAAATATGTCCCAAACTGGGTGTACTTTATAGAAATAAATCCTGCCTAAGCGCATTGCACAGCAGAAACTAATGCCAATTTTTGACGATGGGGATATAGTGTATGGAAAAGCGCCCCAAATTCGCTTCCGCAAACTTGACATTCTTAACAACTCAATATGCCACGTTGTCTCATTATGTCACTTCAACGCCGCCATTGTCATACGTTAATTGGACTAAGTTGGCAATCCCTTGAGACGCAACGTACATCTTTCCAGTCCCACCTTTCAAATATTTCATCAACAAAGTACGCAATTATCTGAGCATTCTTCTCACCCCTCACTGGACACGTCACTTCTCTCTTTAGATTCGCCTCCAGAAACATGCTTATATTCCCATGGTTCAATAAAGATCCCGGGCGCTCTGCCTCGTGCCGATCACCCCACTGCTGGAACAATGTACCCCTCAAATGTAGTCCCTCAAATCCACCTCCTGTCCACTTTATTTCCATAAATCAGTATTTCTCCCAAACAGCAATAAAGGTGTTTTTTTTTTAACCAATTGTGTCTATATAAAACTTTAAAAGCACAGAGCTTCCCTGATGAAAATATTCTGCGGTAAACAAACAAACATTGATGATATAGCTCCGGGCTGTTAAAAATAAAAAGCCACACAAATATCATTACAGCTGCAGGGGACTTACAAGAGGAAATTGTATATTATTTATTGTGTGTTCAGAAACCACAAAATCGTGTTTGCACAAGACATTCTGACAAGGAGCGGTTTATAAGGAGGGCGTTTCAACACCGGTGCGTGTTTTAATAGAGAGCTTCGTTGTAAGTTGTTAAGAAAACATAAATACCTTTTTTATTGAACTTCCACCGTTTTGCGGTGCTGTTTGTAACGTTACATTTTGTACGCAGAATGAGTGACAAAAGTAATTTTGTTGACAAAAATATTTCAGGCATTTGACCAGATTTATTTTGGCCCAAAAAGGCCTTAGAGAAGCAATTCCCGCCCCAAATGGACTTGTTTTTCAATCTTAAAACGGCAACCCCAGCTCTTTTTAAAACACCTTTTTTTTTTTGCATATTAATAGATCGTTAGTTGGTTGCCTCAGAAACCTGGTGTGGCCGCGGGTCCACGAGGAGAGGCTGGGAAAACACTGAAAGGGGGGGGGTGAGATCATCCGGAGTCTGAAATCTGGGTTGGGCTGAGAGAGCAAAACCCGTAAGTCAGACTGGGGGTGGAGTTAGCACCTCTGGTCATTCCGCTTCTAAAGCGCGTACAATCCGGGGCCAATAGGCTGTTAAACCAGGCGCTTTGTCACTTTGTGTTAGACGCGGTTCAGATGAAGCAGTTTGCCATAGAGACTACCGTTTTCTCGTGCCAAAACATGCGGTTTGGCAATGACAACTTCGGAGCGACCAGAATAGGTCCCCATGTGTCTTAAGACACTGTGACCTGTCTTAAAGCCGTTGCACCCATTTTACCCGTTGTATTGTTATTTTTTTTACCGTATTTGAACCCGGGGTCCTCTGAAACTGACTTGTGCTATCAAAATCTTAGAAGAGCCTCTGGTTCTCGATCTACTTACCGGTTTATCATCATTTGTACATACATGTAGCTCTCCAGGGCTGCGGTATGGTATAATATGTAGCGATACTGCCCCTGAATCCAGACTAAGGTGTTGTACGGAATGGCTAGATGAGCATGAGCTCAGTGTATCCTCGAGCTCCGGTAGATGTGGATGGAGCAATCTGGCTGGGTCCCTAGTTGGGGATAAATATGGAATATTTATCTGTTATAAATAAAAGCTGTGGCCATTATTTTCTCCCAAAAATGTGTATGGTGTGGCTATTGGGAATGGGAGAGGGGTCCAGCTCGAGGCGTGGGTAAGTCAAGAAACATACGGTACTATGTGCCATTGGACAGAGATACAGTAGGAGGAAGTTACACCATGGATGTCTGTGGGAGTTTCCTTTTGTGTTGAAATAAATTGCCTTCATGTAGATTGTAATCATTTTACACGGCTAAGCCTGCTGTTATTACTGCTCGAAAAATCTCTATACATGTTGGTGTATGTATGTAATATATACCATCGTCTTCAACCTTAGTCGATACACTGCTGGATGAAGGCCTCCCTCCCCATTGATCTTCCGGGTACTGCGGTTGAAGCCTCTCTTCTCCTCGTTGCTGCAACACATTTTCTGATTTAATTCTCCCATTTTACTATTGGTCGTCGTCTTGGTCTTTTGATCTCTCTGCTAATCCAGTGGAGTACCATCTTTGTCCAGCGATGGTCGTTTCTTCTTGCAATGTGCCCGGCCTACTGGCATTTTAATTTCTTCACCCATGTGATGATGTCACAGACTTTTGTTTGGTTTCGAACCCATTCATTCTTTTTCCTGTCTCTTCGAGTAATACCCAGCATGCATCAATGTCTTCCCCCTTGTGATGTCACATACATATATAATTTTTTGTGTGTGCATATACATATAATTGTGTTTTTCAACCAAATGTCCTAGGAACCCTTGGGTTCCCCTGGGCACCCCTTAAAGGTTCTGTGCAGTTTTCAGGTACTTTGAAAATTGTACCAAATATAGAAGAATTTACATTGCATCTGATCTCAGACACACTATTAGAGAGAGTTGGGGTTCCTTACAATGCATCTGATCTCAGACACGCTATTAGAGAGGGTTGGGGTTCCTTACAATGCATCTGATCTCAGACACACTATTAGAGAGGGTTGGGGTTCCTTACAATGCATCTGATCTCAGACACGCTATTAGAGAGGGTTGGGGTTCCTTACAATGCATCTGATCTCAGACGCGCTATTAGAGAGGGTTGGGGTTCCTTATAAAACATCTGATCTCAGACGCGCTATTAGAGAGGGTTGGGGTTCCGTGCCATGCATCTGATCTCAGACGCGCTATTAGAGAGGGTTGGGGTTCCTTACAATGCATCTGATCTCATAAGCGCAATTAGAGAGGGTTGGGGTTCCTTACAATGCAATGCACTTCACATCAGTATTACACATGACATTATAATATAACACATAATTGAAATAAGCGCTTCAGACATAAAAGTAATATTGGAAAAGGAGTTCCTGTCCCAAAGAGCTTACAATCTAAGTGGGAAGAACGTACAGAGACAGTAGGAGGGTGTTCTGGTAAGTGTGTCTGCAAGCCGCCAACGCCGATGTATGAGGTGTATAGTATGAGCCACGGATCTACCCTTATGCTTCATTAAGGAGGTGGGTTTGGTTTTAAGATGGGTCTTAAAGGTGGATAGAGAGGTTAAGGCTGTGTTCGGCTATGGCAATGGAGCGCCGCGTCAAAACAAGCTGATGTAATTAGTTGCGTGCGCCTATAGTGGGTGCGACCGCGACGGCGCAACAATATTCGCTGAAGTCAATAAAATTAGATTTTGGCGGCGATCGCCACGTGGCATCAGCGGCACTTGAGCGGTTCAGCCAATGAGGGCGAACCGCTCGCGGCCACACCCCTCGGTCACCCTCTCTTGTCTCCTGCACTATAAGCAGAAATCGCTATTACAACGGCGACGGATGACGTCACGCGGTCACGTCGCCTAAGCCAGGACTATAAGCGCAGCCGTAGTCGGATATTGAGGGGAAGGGCACATGAAGCGTGGTTTTACATTTGGCAACCCGGTTGTTTCTTGCATAGATATAACGCCAATACTGTATTGAAACCTCTTCACGTGAAGTCGATGAGATCGGTGACGCTATTAGCAAATGAGACGCGCAGAGACACAGCGAGAGCTGGCAGGTGCGGTCATTGTGATAAATGAATTACCACCGCGATCACCTTGTTCTCCTTTTGAAGCAGCTGATTGCGTGCCAGTGTTCATAAAGAATGTAATGTTTGTTGTATCTAAGGTGAAAATTCAGTGTTATCTTCATGTCTTTGTTTTGTACAGTTAGCATGGCGACGACACCTCAATTAATGAACACAACGTTATCTCCGATAAATATAACGACCAGGTCACTGGAACAGGCCCTTTACCAAAGTAAGTACCATTTTTTTTAATCATGTACTTGTCATACTAGCAGAGGGATCTTCAGTGCATGCAAGGGGTTAACTTCAATAGGAAACCACAATGCGTTAACAAGGATGAGGCAGCAGAAGGCTTTCCCAAGGCCCAGGACTAGAGTCTCAACACACCTCTCTCTCTCACAATCTCTATCACCTCTCACTTCTCTCTCTCTCCTATCTTTCGCACCCCTCCTCCTCTATCTGTCACTCTCCCCCTCTCTTTCTCTCACCCTTCCCCCTTTGTTTATCTCGCTCTCTCCTCACTCTTCTCTCTCTCTCCCTACTATTCTCTCACTCTCCCCCTTCTTCTCTCCCCACTCTTCCATCTCACGCTCTCCCCTTCACTCTCACTCTGCCCCTTCTCCCTCACTCTTAACCCTTCCCTCTCTCTCTTTCCTCCCATCTCTCTCCACCCTCTTTCTTACCCCCCTCCAAGGTCCCGGGAATGCTGGTTGGGCCTCGCACCAAAGTTAGCTGACGGCAGTTATATACTGTAGATTTAGCCGGCGTTTCCCAACAAAAGACTTACAAGGGGGAATTAGAAAGACAGGATCGGCATAGACACTCGACGATACAGAAAGCGACAGAGAAAAGGGAGGATGTTTAGTGAGGTTGCGGGGCAGTAAGGGGGGACAGAAAGAATGGCGGTTTTCCTGCATCAGTTTCCACTAGAATCCGTATTCTCATAAATGGGAATTTTAGAGGGTCCTAAACCCCCAACCTCCAAATCTTTGACATGTTTCCTTGTGCACTGAATACCGAATGGGAGGACCATAAATGCATTGGAGAGACACCATTGAGTTTGGGTTTTATTCATTAAGGCTCGTTAGTTCATATTTAAGCTTGCTGTAGGAAAGCTGCCATGAATTTGGACAAAAGCTTCCTGGAGATATTGCTGCCAGTTACTATAGTGCATTGGTGGACAACTTCAGTCCTCAAGGGCCACCGACAAGCCAGGTTTTAAGGATATCCATGCATCAGCACAAGTGGCTCAATCAGTGGCTCAGTCGTTGACAAAATGAGGACTGGAGTTGGCCACTCCTGCTATAGTGGCATAATAAATACAAATCCTCTGGAGAGAGGTCACTAAGCTTTGATAACGAGTATTGGAGCTCGATCAACGTCAACAGCCATCGACTGAAATGGCGGTCAATGGCATTCGAGCTCCGACACGTGTTATTGGAACGTCGGAAATCCTCCTCACTAATACCTCGGTGTCCACAGGTACGTTTTTAATCCCCACTGGCATTGCTTGTTCCATAATTAAGGTTCCTTCTAAAAATCAGCGAGACTCATGGAAACTCCGCAAGAGTTGACCAAAATAGGGAATCATTTCCTGGTAACAGAAAGGGAAGTAATAAATTAAAAGGCGCACCGATAAACATTAAATTCAGACGTATTGCAGACTGTTTTCACTGTTGTTTTCTTCTTCTTAAAAAACTGGGGATAAAACTCTCCACTAAATAACAAACACTGATAAAAAAGAATCCATTCCTATAAGGAATATATCCTATTCGGGTTGCCAGGTGTCCATTATTGAACCGAAATGCCCTATATTTGGACACTCTGTTGTCGGATAATGCGCCAGGCTCTTGATAGGTTACTGCCATGTACGATGGGTAAAGCATGTTTTTGGGAATTATGTATGAAGGAGTGTGATTTATTCCCTTTTGACCTACTTTCGGAGTCCGCTATTCTCAGAAACGGCTATAACTAGTGTCTTCTTATCTAACCATAAGACTTTTCTACTGGTCGGTGCCTATCAGAGGAAAAGGCCACCTAGCTGTGTGAAACTACAAAACACTGAAATCTTCTGCGTGCAGAGAGCTGGTACAGAAGGACAGCTTCTGCTGCTGCCCCCCCCCCCCCTCTTGCTGTAGCTACGCAATAATAAAGGTCTCTGGTAGTCTGTTATCCTAAAACAAGCTTTGATTCTTCCACACTGTCCTATAAAGAATGAGAGGCAATCCTGGACATGTATATGACCGGTATTACCTCTATGGACATAGTAACCTGACTGGCTTGAGGCGAAGGATTTCTCCAAGCAGGGAGAGAGAAGGGCTATTGCTAGGGGGGGGGGGCTGGGCAGCTTCCTCCATCCTGATTGGCCGCATTACCCAGCAACAGCCAATCAGGAGGAGGTGTCAGGAGCCTGGAGCCAAGGAGAGGAGGAAACAGCATGGAGCGGAGACAGGTGAGAGGGGTGTGTGTATCTTAACCGCGTCACACTTTTCACCGTTGCGTCCAGTATTTTTGGAGCAGCCACCTAGCAACCCTATATCCTAGATGCCTTCTTCTACTTTCCTGGCACACAGACCTGTGTCATTTTGATGAATACATTTCTTCTATTTTGACTCAAACACACTTTGTATTTTTAGGATGCGGTCTGGCTGTAATAAATCCTAAAATGTATAATATGGCATTTGTTTGCTGAACGCTTTCCCTTTGCTTTTCAGGTGCTGGTGCAATAGTGGCCGCCATTGTTGTTGGAGTAATTATCATATTTTCCTTGGTCCTGATTGCTCTGAAGATGTACAACAGGTATTTCAATGAGCTGTTACAATGATTAAACGTGTCTACTCCCTTTGGTAGCCCCAGGACACAGTCAGTACATCATGAAGACCGGCACTCCGGGGCTCCTATAGCATTGTGACTACGTCATTCCCAAAGGACTCGTTTATTCCGGGTTAGGTCACGTCCTGTGTTCGGCCGCGGATATGCCCTCCTCCTCTTCCTTTCCCTCTAAAATGGCTGCCATGGTCACATGACTGCTGTTGAGTGCGGTCATGTGACCGCGCTGTGCTGGAGCAGCCGGGTCCCACAACCCCCTCCGGCACTCGAAGGGTTAAAGCAACATTCGAAGTTGTATGGACTGTATAGCTTTACTTGTGTAAGCGCCATGCGGGTACATAGCTCTTCCCAGCAGTAATACATACGCTCCAAAACAATACAAGACCTGATGGGAAGAAACGCTTTGAACAAAAAAGTCAACATTAGGAAAGGGTGCTGCTGCCCCGAGGAGCTTACAATCTAAGTGGTATTTAGGGAGAAGGTACTTGTTACTCAGAATTGTCATTCACCATTAGGGAAATGCCATTGAAAAGCAGTGGTAAGGTGCTGCTTGCAAGAGAGCTTATATCTGCCCTGTGTCTGATGGTAAATAGCTTTCATAATTAAACGCTAGCTGTCACGTGGAAAAACTTTACAACAGATATCAGCTGCACCCCAGAAGTAATATATATAACGATATAATCACCGGTGCTTCTGGTTCAGGGAATCCCTGTCTGTACCCCAAAGTCAGCACGCCAAATTAGAAGCAGGGCCCTACGGATGCCAGCGACACTTGAGAAAGGCAGCTGTATCTGCCGAAACGTCGGAACATTGGCTAAAGAAATCGTTTTGTTTTTGCAGAAATCCGTAGTGCTTCTAATTTGGCTTTCTCAGGTGGAAAACGTTCCCACTATAATGACATTTAAACGTTTAAACCAGGACTTGGGGTGCCCAATGTTTGCGCCGATTACTTATGCACAAGTTATTGTGCTGTACACGGCTGCTCCCCCAAAAAGAGAGTCACCCCATTTGGTAATGAAGCTGGCAAGGTGTGTGCCAATCACATTTTACATAGAAGCTGCTTATTCTTGTACAGTACCGTCCCTTACATCTCACTGCGTCCCTTACATCTCACTGCGTCCCTTACATCTCACTGCGTCCCTTACATCTCACTGCGTCCCTTACATCTCACTGCGTCCCTTACATCTCACTGCATCCCAGACTTTGTCGATATTTCTTATCCCAAGTTTCGAATCCCCTCTCGGTGTTAGCTTCCATTACCTGCTGGAAGGCGAATCCATGAATCCCCACCCTTTCTGTGAATAATTACTTCCTCACATTCCTCCCTGAGCCTCTCGCCCTCCAGTTTCCGAGCGTGACCTCTTGTTCTAGCACTTCTCTTTCTCTGAGATTTGCTTCCCTCCTGCACCTTGCTGAAACTCTGCATGTGAAAGCTTCTATCCTACCCATCTCTCGTACTTCAAAGCTATTTCATGTATCCATCAGCCTTCTCTGACATGTTTTTGTGGTCTTTTTGTCACTTTATAGAGTTTCTCGTTGATCACCAACAATAAAAAGTGCTAGAAGTCTGTTGTCACACAAAAATAGACATGCATTGTATGAGGTGGTGAGGACTATGCCTCATTTTAGTATCTCTTGTTTGCACAATCTCTAATTTATGTATGTCCTTCTGGAGATGTGAACTCCAGAACTGAACACAGGACTCTAGGTGAGATCTTGTAAAGATCATCATATACCGCCATTTCCTAGTGTTGTGTGGTTATTTAGTCTTTCATGTGCTTTATGGTGCAAACAATGCAACCATTTGGCCTCACCTAGACTAATATGTTCTGTTCTGGAGAAGTTGTCTATACTGATAAGATCATATCTTGTATAGTGTGTTCTGAATATGGTAAAACAGGATAGAGGTTTATAACCTCTTAGGTGCCTCAGAGCTAATGTAATAGTCGCTGCCAATGAAGTATACACGTATGTGCTGTAAGGAGATTGAAATGAGCAACTGGCCCAGCTTAGGGCACCAATTGTTGCATGTATCACTCACGGTTTATGGGAGAGTAATGGCGCTTGAATTCCGGTCATCGGTAGCTGAGATGGAATAGTTGCACCGCCAACCCCGTGATGACTGGATGTCAATAGGGGCGGTCACATGACCGGCGGTGTCCTCACCCGTGATCGGTAGAGGCTGAACGATGAGCTCCACGCCGGCTGAGCTCCTGATCTGTGCAGTGAAGCCGCCGTCTCTGGCGTGTGGGCGGCGTGCTGTGAAGTAATCAGCTGACTGGCGCGTCTCTCCTCCATGTGTGGCAACGACTCGGCGTGCAGTCCTGCAATAAATGGCACAAACGGTCCTCCAGCAGTAGCGGGAGGTGAAGCGGAGCACAGCCAACAAACGAAGCAGGGTACAATGCGAGTGGTGACTTCAAAGGTTTATTCAACAAACAGCTTCACCAGCTGTTTGTTGAATAAACCTTTGAAGTCACCACTCACATTGTACCCACATTGTACCCTGCTTCGTTTGTTGGCTGTGCTCCGCTTCATCTCCCGCTACTGCTGGAGGACCGTTTGTTCTGAATATGGGCCTCCAGCTGGTAAGACTTTATGTAGAGTAGCGTGTTCTGTTCTGGAGCTCCTCGCCTTCAGAACTGAACGCAATGCTCCAGGTGAGGTGATACCAACAGTCTGTCTTATCCCTCCCCTCTGTCGTGCTGAGGTCTTTTAACTCTTCCTTCGAGATTCCCCACTCACTAATTTTTTTGTCTCACCCCAGACACACGAGGATGGAGAGGGAGCTGGGTATGAAGAGCATGAAAGCCGCGAACATTCACAGCATACACGGGCACAACAGCTCCATCAGCCTACCCACCTCTTTAACATCAGTTCCACCTGACATCCACCTGGAGAACAGATGACAACAGTGAGATGCCTCAGCTCGGAAAAATGAAGTTCAACCTTGCCTTGCCTTGAAGTTAATTTAGGATTGTGACTTGCAAACACCGGATCTCTGAACCCCCCGAGGCTCAGGATTTGAGCAAATGGCCCCTTTCCCTTTTAGACACTGCCAACCCTTGCATTCACAACACCTTTTCAGTACGGAAATGCAACAGACTCTGGCCCAACATGTGCCAACAGGAGAAAGCCGTACGTGTGTAGGAATTCAACTATGCTACAGCGATACTGACCAACCCTTCATAGTTGTGATGGAGAACTCATGGTTTGCGGGAAATGTCCTGCTTTCTCCCGGATAAAAGTTCTCCTCCCAGTGCAAGTCAGTGGGACATTAACCCATTCACTGCCAGAAGGGCCTGCAAAGCAGAGAACTGCTAATTCAGGATGGGTGTTGGTCTGTGGATAATAGTTTCATTATATAAACAAAGGGGCAGTCTCACGTACTGTAGGTGAATAGTGGTTATTTGATATATATATATATATATATATATAATATAATATTCAATCTTGGTGATTTAGCTTTAAAAATCAATATGATCGGTATTTGTAACTATGTTTTGATATTCAATTATTTTTATTTATAACTCAGATTGAGCTTCAATCATGTTTTCTCAACACTTCAAAAAAGTAATTAGATGTATGTACATACACCCCATGTCAAATGGTCATATAGAAAGACAGGGGACCAGACAGACATAAGGGTAAAAAAATTCAAAAATCGACCTTAAATATCAGGTCACATTATAAGCAGATGAGAACAATGTACATTTCATTAGACTTGGTTTCAAAATACCTGGACTTGTCTAATTGCCATGGAGGTTCGGGATGACCCATTAACCAGAACGCTGTAGTGTAGTTTGGGGCTGAATATGAATTTGAAATGCCCTACAAAAATGTCCACACCGCAACATCTACCAAAGCTGGGGGCGACCGGGTCAATCTGCAAAGCCACAACGGAGACATCGTTAAGCAGGGGACCGACACCCCCAAAAGGGATGACATTTATAGAAATGCAGACAGTTTCCGCTTGTAACTAAGAGAAGAAGTGATTCTCCATATCGCAGGACGCCAGCAGGCTGGTCACTGGGCGCGCAATGCACTGGCTGGGGATGGACATTGTAGGAGCTTGATGTACTGTACAGTGGAGAATATGATCACGCATTTCCTGTTGTTTTAATGTTGTTATGTGGTTGTTAGAAGGTCGCATTATGTACTTCATATCTTTAAAAAGACGACACAAGCTGGCCATTTTTTTTATTAACATAGGATTGAAGCAGGGGGCCTCCGGAGCTGAACCCCATTAATTGCAGTAACGGGGACCCCCTGCTTCCCAAGATACTTATCTCCATAGAGGGTGCCGGTCAATGGGAAGCCGCAACGTCTTCTGGTTCCGCGTCCTATTGGCCCAGGTGACCCGAAAGCTTGAAACTTTGCCGAGCTACCGGCACCCCCTTCGGAGGTCTGTATCCCGGGAAGCAGGGGGTCCCCGAAGCTGAAATTCATGGGGTTCAGCTCCAGAGACCCCCCACCCCCCAAACCTATGTTAAAAAAATAAATTAAAAGTGCATGAATTGCTCCTGTAAGAATGAAGTGTTTGAGTTGTCTCGTTCAGTAACCTTCTCCCTGTACAGGGTACGATACAGGTATGTGCGCTTTTGAAGACAGGCGCTTAAGTGATGGATATAGGATATAGTTTGGGATGGACGATAAATTATATCAAGTGAATATTTAATCCCTTCACTGCCGGAGCATCGGATTTAACCTCAGGGACTTTTCACAAAGCCCAAAACTCTCACATTTTGATGATCACCCGTTCGGTGCATTATTAGGACCTCAATGCTGCTCATGTTTTTAGTGTTTATTGAGTACTATGTTTGAAATAAAAACGTTTGGTCTTCTAAAAGTGATTTTAACTTGCATATGTCCTTATATACCCTTTGTGAATAACGCGTGAATTCATTTCTTAACCCTTTGGCTGCCACACAGGTCAGAAAAACAAAAGCAGTGCGGTACTGGGCCCTCCTGAAAGCTAAGGGTTAAAAGACCATGTACACTTTTGATAGATAGGAAGCCATAGTGCCTGCTGTGTTATGGTTAGAGATTATATATGTATATGTATATGCAGGGCCGGTGCAACCAGAGCAGAACGCGTTGGGAGGTGGCGGCAGAGGCTGGGAGTAGGCTGCACTCTCCACTGCAGCAGGAACTGCTATTCAGGTCAGTGGAGGAGGGGGTGTAAAAACAGTGGAGGAGGTGGGTGCAAAAACGGAGGGGGAGGGGGTTGCAAAAATAGAGGGGGGGTACAAAAATAGAGGGGGAGTGCAAAAATAGAGGGGTGGTGTAAAAACGGATGGGAGGGGAGTGTAAAAATTGAATAATGGAGGTGAGGTGTGTGGGGAAGAGAGCAGGGTGGGTGAGAGAGGGGTGTGGGGTTAGGGGGGAAGAGATATGGGGTAAAGGAGAGAGAGGGGTGGGGGGAGAGAGACGGGGGGAGAGACAGGGAGGGGAGAGGAGAGAAAGGGGATGAGAGAGGGGAGTGAGAGAGAGGAGAGAGGGGAGAAAGAGGCAGAGAGGAGAGAGAAAGGAGAACATTTTGCTGCAAGTAGTGTACTCCTGTAGAAGATTTGGGATTGGTGACACTCCTCTTCACCTTATTTAACCCCCCTTATTACTTGGATTTCATTTCTGGCAATTCTGTTTACTCGTCAAAACATTTGCACACATTGGCAGGACATATTTCCTGCGCGCAGTTACCCGCCGGCTGTCAGGTGCAGTCCCTCCTGAGATCCAAATGTACCAGTGACGGTAACATTGTTACGTGTTTAAGGGTGATTGACTCCTTTGTTTACACAAATGTACACCCTTCTAAGTCTTTTTTTATGTGTAAACACGGAGAGGTGAGGCTCGGATTTCCTCTGGCTGCTGCTCCCTTTTGTGCAATGCTACTATTGGTCGAACAGGAGTTTGCGCTGGCAACGCCCCCCCTCTCCTCCCTCCATATTTTTTTTTTTTCAAAACTTTTTTTATTTTTGAAAAGTGGGAATGGGTAGGGGTACAGAAATATAAAAAGGGGCAGGGGGGCAACATATGCGGGGGGGAAAACAGGGAAACACGTTTTACAATTATTCTCGACAAAGCAAGGGTTTATATCGGTCAAGTATGAACTCATAGAGCGCCGGGCAACAACCCTTGGGAAGCCGTTCTATTTCTCCCCCTTTCTAGGTAACCAAGTGCTGTTCTGAGGGGTAATTATTAGGGGATGCCAAAATCCTAGGCGACCATATTTTCAGAAATCTGGGCACAGAGTTATCTAAGATTGCTGTCAGATTTTCCATCTCCATTACACGTCTCACTTTGTCTTTAAAAACTTGGAGTGGTGGAGGCGGAATTTGCTTCAAATGAAGGGCAATTGCACAGCGTGCTGCCGTCAGCAAACGATCAATCAGCTTATTGATCCTATGGTGGACATCTGGGATAGGCTTACCAAGTGTTATAATCAGAGGGTCTCTTGGAATATCAATCTTAACCACCTGTTTAATCTGATCTCGTATCTTATCCCAAAATGATTCAATCACTGGGCATGACCAAAATACATGGGATAAGGTTCCTTTATGACCGCATCCTCTCAGCACTGTACGCTTGTTCCCTTGTAGATTTGGGCTAGCCTGCCCGGGGTCAGATACCATCTCATAAGGATTTTTTAGCTGTTTTCTTTAACCGTTGTGCATATCGATGAGCGAGCGGCCGCCTCCCAGATATCCTTCCAATCTTCTGCTGAGATTTCGGAACCCGCGTCTCTTTCCCCATAGCACCATATAGTTATGTCTCTCCTGTCTCCCTGAGGAGCTTAGGATAGTATATATATATATATATATATTGCTGAAATTAGCCCCTGCTGATGTCCTTTAACCTTGCATAGCTGTTCAAAATGGGTTCACTGTCTGTCTTTTAGAGTCGTATATTTGGAGATAATAAAAGGTTTAATCTGAGTTGGGTATATCATACTTTTCTTGCAGTTCCTCAAAAGTCCTGAGTCTGTCAAAAAAACATCATATCTTTCATTCTCAGTAGACCCCTAGATATCCAAATATTCCCAATGCTCGGTCTTAATCCTGGTGCAAACTCTGTGTTCCTCCATCCTGGAGATAGCCATGAGGGTAGGCCTCCTAGATTTGTGCATTTCTACCAGGCATCCCAAATCCCCAGGGAGAATCTAATTATCAGGTGCATGAGAGCCTCTCTATGTCTCTTTTCCCTGGGGATCCAGAGAAGCGCATCAATTGTCTGCAGCGGCACCTCTGCAGATTCAATTTCCACCCATTTTATCCCTCCCGGGGATCTATGCCACGCCGGCAAATGACTCACTTGTGCAGCTGCATAGTATTTTTTAATATTGGAAGAGCTAGCCCTCCCTCTACTCTAGGTGCCATCATCACACTTTTTTTAATCCTGGGTTTCTTTCCACCCCAAATAAAAGACTTTGTGTTAGCACTTTAACAGGTCGGGAGTGATAAAGATAAAGCAGCCTGGGAAGTGCATTCATTTTAACTGAAATTATCCTACCAATCCACGATATACAATATTTGTTCCATTCCTCCAAGTCCTTTTTAAGTGCCACCAATATTCCTGGATAATTTGCCCTGAAAAGGCCCTCGTATCGAGGTGCCAAGTGTACCCCCAAATATTTGATATGGTCTTCTTTCCATTTAAGATTACAATTTACCTTGAGAAGTTTCATTGTTTCACCACTAACTCCTAGTGCAAGAGCCTCTGAGTTTGAGCTATTTATTTTGGAATTTGAAAAATAATAAAAATCAGATATGTCCTCGAAAAGATTCGGAAGTGATGTTAAAGGCTGAGTCAAAGTAAGCAGGATGTCATCTGCATATAGCGCAATTTTGTAAACTTTGGATCCTAGAGTTAAGCCTGAAATATTGGGATTATTTCTAATCTTGTTAGCTAGTGGCTCCAAGCTCATGGCGAACAGCAGGGGAGAGAGTGGACAGCCTTGACGTGTGCCATTGCTAATGTGAATTAAGGTGCTTGTGTTTCCTGCTATCTTTAGTGTTGTGCATGGTTGGTTATATAAAGCTGTAATGCCTTTCAAGAAAGAGCCCTGTATTCCGAATCTTTCCAGTGTTGTGAACATGTAATCCCAGTCAACCCTGTCAAAGACCTTTTTTTGGATCTAGTGAGATCAATAGTGTTGTTGTTTTTTTAGTGGAGTTTGCTACATGAGTAAGGTCTATTATCCTTTTTATATGATCTGCTGCCTGGCGACCCAGATTAAATCCCACCTGGTCGGGGTTTATTATTTTAGAAAGCAAATTATTCAGTCTAGTCACTATCATATCTGCATTTATAAGGGAAATAGGGCTGCAGTTGCTACAGCAGGCCGGGTCTCTATCAGGTTTCGGAATCACCGAAATCTGTGCTCTCAGCAATAAGGGGGGGGGGGGGGGGTCTCTCCTCCTTCCATAAAGAAGTTAAACAGTTTAGACAGGAAAGGGATCAGTTGGAGTTTAAAGGTCTTATAATAAATATTTGAGCGGCCACGTGGGCCCGGTGTTTTGGAGTTTTTGAGTTCTTTAATAACCGCGGCTATCTCTTCATGTGAGATTGCTTTATTTAATAATTCCCTATCCTCATTATCAAATGTCGGCAAAGAGCATGTGTCCTGGAACAAGATTTCATATTTCTCTGTCTCCCTTTGCAGCCCACGGGATTCATGTCTCCCTAGTTTAGCTGCCTGTCATTTCCCTGTCCCAGCAGCTAGTTGCATGTGAAAGGCAACATTTTTGATACACATGCTGTTTACACAGCCATAGTCAGTGAGTTGCTATAGCAACCTCAGCCTTTCTCCTAGAATGGGCTAGTCTGCTCCCCCCTGCCCTTGCTGACAGTTAGTACAGTCTCATCTCACTTCTAGTGTGACCCCCTGCCCCTCACTTCCTTTTCCACCCAGAACACAGTGAGAACAGCACCTGTCTGTTAACTACCCCTGGTAAGGCCTTTCTGTTTTACCGTAGTCTATCTCATAGAAGCATTCCAGATAGAGAAGCCCCCTCTACTCACACTACACCTACAAGCAGCCCTTTGTTTTCTCCTTCTGCAATAAAGTTAAGAAAGACAATCAGGACTTGTGATATTTTGGAAGATGGAAGACATGAGTTAATCTAACTGGGATTATTCATGCATCATACGTGACCCTGGTTCCAGTATAGCATGTCTCTAAATATCTCTTCAATTTCTCCTGGAATTCTGCCCTATCTTACTTATGATTGCGTTTAAGATTGTTTTGGAGGATCAACAAGTCTCCTCTATACTTCAATAGCTTTTCATAATTCTTTTTGGAGGGGTTAGTTTTGTGCCTCGTCTCTGCTTCTTTGAGTTTTTCTAAACATTTCGAGATGTGATACTCTCTCTGCTTTTTTTTTTTTTAAGAGCGGAGATCCCAATGATTTTGCCTCGCATATGAGCCTTGTGTGTTTCCCAAAGTGTTGGTATGTAAATCCCTGGAGCCTCATTGAGAACAAAAAACTGCCCTAGATGTCCATCCAACTCCTCTATAACTGAGCGGTTATTTAATAATGATTCGTTTAACTTCCATAGGGGCCTTATTGGTGTGAGTGTAATATCTTTTAGTGAACAGGTTAAAGATGCATGATCAGACCAAGTAATTGGACTGATTGAAGCAGAGACTACCGCTGGTACCACGGAAGATTCTATAAATATATAGTCAATTCTGGAACATACATTATGTGGAACTCAATAGAATGTGCAGTCTCTTTCTGTTGGATGTTTTAGCCTCCAGCTGTCGTGTAGTGATAGGTCTTGTATACATATGGCTTATTCTGTGGGGCTTGGGGGGCTTGAGTTCTTTGTGATTTTCGCTGTATTTTGGATCTATCCAATGCTGGGTCACAGATTTCATTGGAATCTCCTGCTAGAATGATCTTTCCTTCTGCAAATTCTGCTAGTAGGGCGATTGCCTAACATTTGGTGCGTTTATGTTCGCTAATGTTACCCGTGTAGTGCCAATGTTGCCTTTCAAGAACAAATTACGTCCTTCTCTATCCATGGCCTTTTTGTGTAGGAGGAATGGAACGGACCTACTGATCAGGATGGCAACCCCTCTCTTTTTCACTGGAGCTGATGCGTAGAAAGCAGTGGAGAAGACCCGATCAGTGAGCCTGGGCTGCTCTCGACTCCTGAAACGTGTTTCCTGCAGGAAAACAACATCTAAATTTTGTTTTTGAAAGTCCTGTAAGGCCAGTCTGCGTTTTTTGGGGTTATTAAGCCCCTTTACATTTAACGTCAATAACATCTTATCTTAATCTTTATGCATAACAAACCCATATAACACCCTGTATTGAACTTGTCAGAACATGGGGTGAGGAGGGGGGGGACATGGGGTAAGGAGGGGGGGGAACATGGGGTGAGGAGGGGGGGAACAGAAAAGAGAAACATGGGATAGTAAACCAGCGTGGGATTCATGTCGGATCTCTCCACAGAGATAATGGACCAGAGGAGCCCAGAGAGGGGAGATAGTAGCCTCTGTAGGCGGGGGTTCCTTACTCCCGTCTGGAACAAAGGTGGAAAAGGACCCCAAAAGATAAAGGTTAACACAGCACTTAAACCAGAAATGTTGTGTGAGTCTGGTCCTCTCTGGCGCTGGGGAAATGTGGGGATACTGCGAACTTCCCATCCACGAACTCACGACCGGCGAGGTAGGTAAGCCTCTACCCTGGGTGGAGAAAAATTAAAGTCCTCGGTCGTCTGTATCTGCATCGGTATAATCTTCTTATTACGGATCCTTCAACAATCAGTTATCTCCACAATCTTTCTGATTGTCAGCTTGCTCCTTTTGTTCAGAATTCTTTGAAGTCTTTCTTGGCTGCCATATAGGATTCAAGGGAGAATGGTCCAAATTTTTGCTTGTTCGGGGGTAATTCGTTCTATTTTTCATCCCCAGTTCTCTTAGGGCTTTCTCACCCTCTTTGAGATTTTTTTTTACCGTGAATGTGGTCCCATTGTGCCATATTATTTGCTTCAATGGAAATCCCCACTTGTATCTGATCTGATTGTCCCTCCGGCTTTTGGTGATCTCCTTGAGCTCCTTTATTTTTATTTTTTTAAACAAGAGCAAAAAATCTGCAAATAAATGCACAAAGCAGCGCACTGCCCAGGGAGACCGGTGTATAAAAATAGAAAAAGATTTATTGTCTATCACACATGACAAACAAGGAGGTGTGGACCCTCCTACGCGTTTCACACAACACGGTGCTTTATCAAGCTTTTTTAGTAAAGTTGTTGCCGTCAAATCGTTGTAGATCTGGATTTGGTAACTTTCATATGCTACCCAAGGTTTGGATCTAGTTACGTTGAGAACAGCCTCTCTTACTGTGAAGTAATGGAGCCTGAGGATGATATCCCTTGCCTTATTGGGGTCTGATTGTTTTGGCCCAAGCGCTCTGTGCACTCTGTCCAGCAGTAGTTTGTCCTCTGGTATGTCTTGGACAATGAATTTAAAGAGCCCCCATGTAAACTTCTCCAGTATCTCCGGGAGGATCGTCTCAGGGATATTTCTCAGTCTTAAATTGTCTCTCCTTGAGCGGTTTTCCAAATCTTCTTGGGCCTCAGTTAGGGCTTAAATTTGGGATATTAAGCCCCTTATCTCATGATCTGTAGAATTTTGGGTGGAGAGGATCTCCTCTACCTTGTTTTCTAGGCTGTCAGTTCTGTCTCCCAGGCTCTGAGTTTCCCTTTGTATTCCAGTCATTGCTTTCTGCACTTCACCCGTCACTAGCTGCCTGATATTCCTGAACAAGTCCAGTAAGTCACCTTTGGTGGTGGGCAAAGCTCTCTCCTCCGATCCTGTTTCAGGCTCCGCCTGCATCCTCGTAGCGCCGCCATTTGCCGCCTCGGCCTGCTCCTGCAGCTCCCGTTTTTTTAAGTACTCAGCTACTTCTCTAGCAGGCTGTTTATAATTCTTTTTTGATGAATGCATGGTGCCAGGGTATGATTCAGGGGTCCAGTCCCGTTTTCCAGTAAAACCGAGGCCTGTAAAGCTTTGAAATTTGCTTGTTATGCCCAGGATCAGCGGAGTTCCTCTGCTAGGTGGCCATCTTGGATCCGTCCACAGCAGCCTCCCTTCCGTCCTTATTGTCATTGGTTCCCGCAGGGACAGGACGGGCCAAAGGCTGAGTAAGCATTTGATTTTCTTCCCGCATCCCCCATTCAGAAACCCCAATTAAAAGAAAAACGTAAATTCCCCAAGCAACCAAAATGCTGCTTTAAAGCAAAAAAACATGTGAAATAATATACCTTATTAAAAAATATATAGATAATACTTACTGCATTTGTTTTTATACATTTTTGAATTAAACTCTTAATGCCATTTTTAATGAGTTTTAAAGCATCCTGTGATTTGTAAAGCAGGTTTTAGCCCAGCTCCCAAGCAGTGCAAGATCTTTGTAACAGTTTCCTGTTTGGGATAATCTGTTGCCAATTTCCCCAGCAGTTTAAGCTGCAAACTGTAACAATAGTCAATGTTACATTAGTAATATCAGGATACAGTGTCGCTGCTGAATTACACTGACTGAAGGAGTGATTGAAGCTGACAGCTGACATTTCGTTAGGCACACAATCAGGATTTTGACAGATTTATAACAGGAGCACCAAACGATTGCCAGCTTAGGTAAGAATGTAGAATGATACATTGTCACACGCTTTACATATTAAAATGAGAAGAAAAAGGGGGGAAGTAGTGTTGCTGCTGTGAATACTGATTACACATTTGAGTTGTCTACAACAGGGGTGCGCAAATTTTCCCCGCTGCGCCCCCCTGCCTGCTCCCCCCCCCCCCCTCCTTACCTTGTCTTCGGCGGCGTGACGTCACATGACCGAGTCATTTGACGCTGCGTTGCCGATTACAAGATAAGGGACGTTGCAGAGACCTCACGCAATCCTCCGGCATTTAATTGAAATGCCTTGGGTGAGAGCGTGGGGCCTCTGCAACCGCCACGCCCCCCTCCCCCTGGAAGATCTTGCGCCCCCTCTGGGGGGGGGGGGGGGGGCAGGGGGCACCCCCCAGTTTGCGCACCCCTGGTCTACAACATGTTGTTTTGGCAGCTAATCTGTGTGAATTAAACCCTACTCGGTTGCCAGCAACTCATAGGTAACTATTTATTAGTGCCTGTGACATTTAAGGGAGGAATAGCAAGTTACAGTACCCTTTGTATTCTTTAGAAAATACTCCTTAGGCCTCGGCCATGCTCCCTGCTGGCGTGTTGAGGCACGCTGAGGCGCAGGGAAAGCGTGTGCTTTCCCTGGCCTTGCGGTTGCTTACCGCACGCGCTGTCTGCAGCCGTCAGGGGGCGGGCCAGTGACGTCACGGAGCTGGTTCGCCCTCATTGGGCGAAGCGCTCACGTGACCGGCCTGTCGCGCCGGCAAGCGGGGGAATTTAAAATTCCCCTAAGACCTGCGCTTCCGCAAGTGCGCGGAAGCATAGGTGAGCCCCTACTAAAGCCGCTCTAATTGCGACTGTAAGGGCTCAGTGCTGAGCGGGAGCGCGCGTCAGCACGCATCCGCCAGCAAGCGCTAAACATGGCCGAGGCCTTATTTTAACACTCTTTAAAGCAGATTGAAATTCTGAACATATAAAAGAAAAATCAGTCCCCGCATCGTCACTTTGATGATTTCATTTATGGTGCAAGAAATGGCAAGTGTTATAAGAATTGATGTTACTTCATATAAGGCTCATCTCTCCATAGAGTAGAGAAAGATACAATGTTACTAAATGATCCAGCAGCATAAAATATGTATATTCCTGGGGATAGATCACTGCAAAACTCCTAAATAAAAACCACACATTATGTAAGTTATAGAGGGTAAAAAAATGACAAAACCCTCAACCGTACAGTGTACATATGGTAGCCAGGTGCCGGTATTGAACCGGACCGCTCGGTATTTGGTTACTCTGTCCGGTAAAAAATGAGAGATAATACCTCTCCGGACTCAGTAACCAATGGCGGGATTTCCCTGAGCAGGGAGAGAGCAGGGCTGCTGCTGCTAGAGGGCTGGGCAGCTTCCTCCATTCTGATTGGCTGCTGCTGTGTAAGGCTAGGTCCCCGCTGCAGTCGGCGGCAGGCACAGGCGCGTGTGCGCCTCTCACCAGCTCCTTACCTGCTCCCTGGCTGTCCCCGGTGACGCCTCACTTCCTGGCTCACTGCGCACTGTGACGCATCAGCCAGCAGGGGCTACAACAGGATTGTGTTCCCGTGCGGCGACGCGTCACATGGTGCGCCAGGGAGCCAATGAAGAGGGGAGATCGCCGGCAGGGGGGTGGAGCCTTCCTAAAGGTTCTCAGCGGTTTGGTGAAGGGTTTGCTGCCCGGATGCTTTCAGCACAATATACACTGGCTGCACTACGTGTCAGGGAAGGATAATGAGTTGTCTGGCTGCGGGGGGAAGAGGGTTTGGTGGCTTGTGCTGTATATAGCTGGATTGATGGTGTTTCTACATAACCAGGCTCTTAAGCAACTGCCTGTGACTGACCTGGGCTCAGCCCTCAATGCTGGACTCTCTAAGCCAAGATGCAATGAATGAACAGGACACACGCACACACACGCACACACGCACACACACATGCACACACACACACGCACACACACGCACACACACGCACACACACATGCACACACACACAATGTTGATGGTAAGCAGATCAGAAAATGTGCGACATGGCCGTGCCCCCTGTCATGGCCGTGCCCCCCTGTCATGGCCGTGCCCCCCTGTCATGGCCGTGCCCCCCTGTCATGGCTGCAACCACCCGACCCATTCTGGCCATGCCCCACATGCCTACAAAAACTGCCTGCAGGCCGCAGATCGTGGTGAAGCGCCGTGCACGTGCCGCCAGGACCCGAGGCGGGTGTGCAGGCGGGACCTTAGCCTAATACAGCCAATCAGGAGGAGGTGGAAGGAGCCTGGGGGTGGGGTCAAAAAGCGGAGGAAAAGCATGGAGCAGAGAGAGGTGAGGCTGTGTCCTGTGTCTTCTGTGTGTATTTGTCCTGTTTTGTTCTGGTGGGTGTGGGTGTGTATTTGTACTGTTTTGTGTGTCTTCTCTGGCTGTCCTGTGGGGGGGATAATGACAGGGAGGGGGGGGTGGGAGGATGAAGGGAAAGGGGATGAGAGGATGAAGGGAGGGGGGGTGAGATGATGAAGGGGGGACAGAGGATGAAGGCAGGGGGTATGAGAGGATGAAGGGAGGGGAGAGAGAGGGATGAAGGGAGGGGGGATGAGAGCATGAAGGGAGGGGGATGAGAGGATGAAGGGAGGGGGGATGAGAGGATTAAGGGAGGGGATGAGAGGATGAAGGGAGGGGATGGAGAGGATGAAGGGAGGGGGGATGGGAGGGATGAGGGAGGGGATGAGAGAATGAAGGGAAGGGGGGGGGTTGAAAGGCTGAAGGGTGAGAGAGGATGAAGGGAGGGGGTGAGAGAGGTAGGAGAAGGGAGGGTGTAAGAGGATGAAGGGAGGGGGGATGGAAGAGGATGAAGGGAGCGTGAGCAGTGAGGACAGGATGAAGGGAGGGGGGGAGGGGTTGAAGGGAGAGGAGGGGGAGGAGGATGAAGGGAGGGGGGATGAGGATGAAGGCAGGGGGGGATGAGGATGAAGGGAGGGGGGCATGAGAGGATGAAGGGAGGAGGGGATGAGAGTATAAAGGGAGTGGGGATGAGAGGATGAAGAGAGGGGATGAGGATGAAGGGAGGGGGGCATGAGAGGATGAAGGGAGGAGGGGATGAGAGGATGAAGGGAGGGGGGATGAGAGGGTGAGAGGATAAGGGGAGAGAGAGAGGATGAGGAGGGGTGCAGTATTGCTCGCCATGGTCCTGTATGACTGCAAGCCAGTTATTTATAAATGATCTGACCATTACGTCATTTGTTCTAAATTTCACTCCACGCATGCACCAATTTGCACTATTTCATATTCTATTTCCTAAAACAATCCTCGGAAGGGCGCTCGCTCCCAAGACTCCTCCCCAGATTTTTTACGAAATAGAATATAAATTGGTGCAAATTGGTGAATACTTGAAGTGAAATTTAGAAAAAATGACATAACAGTCAGGTCATTTATAAATGACATTCTTCCCCACCAACGATTCTCACGCTCGCATCGCACCTGTCACCATTTTGTCCAGTATTTGTGGACAAGACACCTGGCAACCCTAAGTGTACAGCAAATAAAAATACCACGTGTGAGCACATTCACATGTCTCAGACACGTCTGCAACCCCTGCTTTTCCCCCATTATCTCTTCGCATACAGTGCTTCCACTACAGAAAGGGATTCTGGGTAATAAAAGCGTAATATTAAAATCACACCATCCCCTGCTCTTACCAACTTGTCCATTGTCCCTGTCAGAGGCAGAGCCATAAATGACATCACAGAAGGTGACAGTGGGACAGCAGACAGGCGCAGAACACTCAAAATGGCGGCACACAGAGTGGAACCGTGAAGTTTATTACATGGTGGGATGTAGCTGGATTGTAGCATTGACCAGGGCTTCCAACTGGGGGGGAGGGGGTGAAGCACATAGATATTTCCCGGTCCTGGTGGTCAAAAACCAAAAGTTAGGCCCCCACCGGAAGTCGGGGACCCCGCAGCCACTACTCTACAGGTAAGGGGGGGCAGGGTGAGAGGGAGGTGGGTGAGAGAACGGCAAAAGAAGTGGGGAGGGGAGAGAAAGTGAAAGAGAGGAGGAAGAGTGCAAGAGAGAGAGGGGGGAGGGAGGGGGGGGGACTTGCAGAGCCACCTATGGGGGGAGCAGACCGTTAGACCACGAATCTCCCTCTCTCAACAACCCGGGGAGACTAGTTCTGGGCCCTGGAAAAGCGGTGGGCGGTCCTCTCATTAACATTCAGCCTCTTGTTTATAGTAAATTAAAAAAGGCATTTATTTTGCTGAAAACATTCAGATTTACATTTTTCTCAATTAGGGTTTCGCTCCAAGTCACTTTGACCACCGGACAGGCTAAAAAGAGAGCAACGGGTAGACAATGCGTCTCTGCTGAACCCTTCTCCTGAGATGTTTCTTCTACAGGTCATCGGTAGCGACTTACTGGTTAGACTGGTTCAGAAATGTAGGTTTAGCCTGACGCTAAAGGTCTTGTGGCACCGGTCCCACGTGCCGTGGTATTTAGAGTATTCGCAGCTCATGCCTTGCGTGTCTTCAACGCCTGCAGTGCCAGAGGCATCGGCAAAGCATGGTGTCTTCTGCCAGAGAATCAGCCGTGACATCATCATTTTCACCCTTTCACTCCCAGAGGGGCTGGAGGCTGACCCTCAGATGTGGGTGTGTAGATAGATGTGGGTAGGTAGATACATGTAGGTGGTAAGTAGATAGATATAGGTAGATGTAGGTAGGTAGATGGATGTAGATCAGGGGTGGGCAACTGCAGTCCTCAAGGGCCATTACCATGTCAGGTTTTCAGGATATCCCTGCTTCAGCGCAGGTGGCTCAATGAAAGACCGGAGTTGAGGACTGGAGTTACCCAACCCTGATGTAGATGTAGGTAGATATATGTAGATAGGTAGGCAGAAAGATAGATATAGTTATCTGTTGGTAGAGAGCTAGACTTTGATGGGTAGATATAGATAGATTTAAGTAGATTTACGTGCATCAGTGTGGATATAGGTGGATGGAAAAATATAAGTAGATAGATAGTCATATAGACTCCAAACTAGACGTGTGTGTGTGTGTGTGTGTGTGTGTGTGTGTGTGTGTGTGTGTGTGTGTGTGTGTGTGTGTGTGTGTGTGTGTATGTGTAGACATACATAAAATAAGATTGTGGGAGCAAAGTCACTATTATCTCCATGCTGACATTATTACCAGTTTGATTAGCACGACACAGCTACGCAGTGAGGCCAGCTATTCCAGTACTGAAGGAGTTAAGCGAGACAATGAAGCGCATCTCTGACTGTATGATACTGAGCACTGGACAGATCTGGAAGAGATTACAGGTCAGTGTGACGTCTGTACCACAAAAAAACAAACAAATTCAAATGGGACTCGGGGGAACCCTGCGAGGCTTAAGAGAGATCTGAATGGGAATCTCCAAAGGTTATTCATCTCCGGATTAATATCGCAAGATGTGCTGTTGTAATATCTGTGCCCAGATGGGTCACTATTCGGTGCCACCAGAGTTTGTAGGCTAGGCTGCACCCTGTACTACCCCGAGCCTTTCCACTAGGGGAGGCTGCCCCAGGGGCCAAGATCAGAAATGGGCAAATTTTGGGTGTGAATTTGGATCCGTAGTGGATCGTCCGGTTCCTTTGGTCCGCGGATTTCAGCGGATCAATGTCAAAAAGGGCGATTTGCATTTTGCGGACTCAGAGGGGGGCATAACATCTTAGTTGATCAACTGGTATGGAACCCGGATCCCCCTTTGTTGCTTCGGAATAATCATCTGCATTACCCTAGTTACACTAGTCCCATTACAGGGGTCCCGGCTGGTCCTTTGTAATTGACAATTGTACCTTTCGCCTGTTTGGGAACCACCACGTCCATGCAGACAGACTAGTATTACTGCGTGGTTTGTGTATCTGCCAACACCCGGGAGCCCTCTTTTCTGATGCCTTCTGTGGCATGCAGTTTTCCTATCTCTGGGCTGCTGGCCAGCGGGTGTGGTAAACAGTATGTAGGTCATACCACACGAGCCTTAAAAACTCGTATAATGGAACATCTTAGACTTATAAAGAAAGGGGATTAAACACACCCAGTCCCACAACATTTCACTCAGTGTAGACAAGGAAATGTTGACACTGTTCCTTTATGGGAATAGAGCACGTTCCCAATCCGATTAGAGGGGGCGATAGGACAAAATTGCTTGAAAAGCGCAAATTATATTGGATTTTCACCTTAAATACAAGAGTGCCCAATGGTCTCAATTCGGATTGGGACCTGGGCCCTTTTCTATAGATACAAATAGTTTCTATAGATACAAACGGTTTATGTAATTTGAATAACATATTCCCCTCTTTTTTAAGTTGTAGGGGAATGATTATCTAATAAGTGATTAAAAATTAAAAATTGATAATTATTGTTCAATATGATGATCTTTAAGGTCAATTAGTAATGCTAACGTATTACATATCCTTCACTTCCTCAATATTTTTCCAAATTGTACAGATTCATTCAATACCAACATACATGCACTGACCTATATTAATATATGGCCAATGTGCTGTATGGTTGAGCATAATGTATTTATAATAATAATAATGATAAAGTCATAAATATCAATTATACAAATCATGTGAATTTAGAATTTACAAATACTTGAAGATTTTCACTAATCTTTTCACTTTCATATTGGTTGTAACTCAGTTCATGTAGATTCTACAAGGTGAACATTGTCAACTATCCTCAATATACATATATATGCTTTCTCTATAATTAAGATCTTTTATAATAACAAGAGATATAATTCATTCAGATACAATCAGATTGATGCTATTATTATATATGTTGAGAAGAATATGAACTAGTTGCTGTTTTTGTTTTTATCTTGATTTTATCCATTTTTTAATTTCTATATATTTAGTACATAATTGTCTATTCTATGTTTAGTCTATTACTAGCTTTGTATAATGATAGGCAATGTGTTCTCGTGCAGGGCGACTTTGATGTGGTATTGTTTTTGGTTAATAAAGTTTTTCTGTTTTCTAAGTTTTTTTTTCATGCTCAGTCAGTGCACGATGACGTCACCAGCCCCGCGTCACTCCAGGAAGTGAACCGGGCCAAGGAGATGGCGCGCACTGAGGGTACTTAAAGTCGCCAGGTAAGTATCACTTTGTAGACACCTTGAGAAAGACCAACGGTCGAAACGTGTTGGTGGGGGTCTGGTGTACCCCTCCATGTAACTGTTTTTAATTTGGATCCAATAAATCGTTTTTTCATGGGTACGCACTCGTTTTAACCCTTTATTTGCCATTGCTTTGGTGCAGTAGTGCTTTGTTTTTCTATCCTTAACCTTCCTATCTCTGGGACCTGCTGGACTCAATTAGCCTTCTTCTGGGATCCTAACTTAGAAGGCACTGTCCCTGTCTATAACATACTAAATAAAGGGGGACCTTGTCTGTTCTACTACTTTATGGGTCTATCTCCATGTCCTCTTCCTGAGGCTCCTCTGCTCTTGTCCTCCAGGAACCTAGCCTTCTCGAACCTTCGCTCTAACCTAAGTACTCTTCCATGACGTCAGAATCCCCATAGCAACACAGGATGGGGCCCAGCATATGCTAACCTGCTAGTAATCTTTTAGAAGGGGGGGTTACACTTGTCTAATTAGTTTTTTTTAAATCAGCTTCATTCACTTTGATCTCAGGAGAGCTCTCACTCCGCCAAAATTAACTTTCAGCTAATAACATTGTATGACAGAGCAGACAATTACAAACATGACCCTAATTTGTTCCTAAAGATATCTTAGAATCTACCATTGTAGTTTGTAAGATGGCTGCAGTGTTATGGAGACTGTGGATTCCATTTCCTTTCCCAGAAGCCTTTGTTTGTCTTGCCTCCGCTTTTTATTGACTCTACCTCCCAAGTGAGGGCAGTGACCCTATCATACTGAAGTTAAAGCTTCAGCCGACACTGACATGTTTCTCTATCCCCGACAGCTGGGACTTTTAAAGGAACTTTTTCCTACTTGGGAAGTTTAGGAATGGGGAGGAATTACCTTTCAGCGTTTTATTAGAGTAGATGGAATTGTACCTTTTACCCATATATATTTTTCCTTCCATTGCTGGCAATGAACATAAAATCTAGTTTAATTCACAGAGCAACTGACTTGTAAAAAAACAGGATCAAAAAGGAAGCCGCTGCTGTATATCACTCATATCTTTGATTAACTGTAGGGGTGCTGTAAATGGCTTATTTTTAAAGACATCCAATAAAATGTATGTTTTATCTCCTGGATTTATTTTAAGCATTAAAAGGTAACCAGATGGAAGAAATTATCTCCGTAAACTCGCTCCATCATTCTTTCCCTTGACGGGCTGAAACCTTAAACTCAAACAACATTGAATCAATGATCTCCTTACGGATGTTTAACCCTTAGGGGCATGAGTAGCTGTCAGCAGACTGATGGCGATGCATTAGTGTACATTGTAAATAAGGAATATAAATCAATGCTAAATATATTTGCTAATATATATGTAGATCAGATGTAGACAACTCCAGTCCTCAAGGGCCACCAATGAGTCAGTCTTCGACTGAGCCACTGATTGAGCAACCTGTGCTGACGTAGGGATATCCTGAAGACCTGACCTCCTGGTGGCCCTTGAGGACTGGAGTTGCCCACCCCTGATGTAGATACATAAGATGATGGGCGGCACTTGCAGGACTTTTGAAAGGATGAAGACCTTTATTGTAGCATATCGACGTTTCAATCCTACGTTTGGACCTTTCTCCAGACGGAGGATCGAAACGCTGAAATGCTACAATAAATGTCTATATCCATTCAAACGTCCTGTGAGTGCCAGACATCTTCTTATCTAGATATTTCAGTACCTGTTGTGGACCCGAACAAAATATCTAAGCACAATCAAGAGTGGCCTACCTACGATTACCGACGTGGAGAAGAAATGCTTGCAATCGCAGTGCCTGGAAGAGCATTGGGGAGGCATTCATCCAGCAGTGGATCAACAAGCGCTCAAGCTGATGATGTATGTCAATGACCTCCAGCAGCAAACCAGAGAACTCGCCGAAGCAAGTAAAAAGGTGGGCCTCCATATGAACCTCAGCAAGACTAAAGGGATGTTCAACAAATGTGTCAACTCTACAAAGGTCAAAAGAAATGGAATAGAACTAGAAGAAGCTGAAGGCTGTGTTTACCTTGCCCGGCAAATAACAATGGGTGGGAACCTTTTGAATGAAATCAACCAGTCAGTGTCTTTACTCACTGAGCCACTCCTACTCATATGTATATGCAGGGCCCGACAAACTGGGCCAAAAGCCACTCGCCCCACCCATGGCACTTACCTGTGGTGGGGTCCGGTTGCGAGGTCCTGATGGCGTCTCCAGCCTTCTGCTGTCTTGTCGCCTTGAAAATCATGTTTTTCTCCTGCAGCACTATTAAAAATGGCCGTGCGGTGTCATATGGCGCCATGTTGCCATGGCGACAGGGATGCTGTGATGTCGCGCGGCGTACCGTTACCGTGGCGACCGTTTTGAATAGTGCTGCACGAGAAAAACATGATTTTAAAGATCAAGATGGAGTAGACCAGGAGACGCCGGGGGACACCGCCACAGGTAAGCAGTCAACAGCGGCCACAATGCAGTCTCCCCCGGTGACCGCACTTGTCAAGCCCTGATTATATGTAACCGTCCCAGCATGGCTTCCTAGGGAGGTCACAGCGGTGTGATATGGATATGGCTGCTCTGCATGGGTTACCAGGTCTCAGGGTGCTGGAGTCCGGCGGCTGGGCGATGAGGTGGCAAGGTTGTAGAATTATGGGAGCCAGGATGTGGAAGCAGGCACACGGTCTTTCTAAAGGTGCAGTTTATTGTGCCACCAAAGGTCCAACGTTTCGGCAATAGATTGCCTTTATCAAGGAGAGGGCTACAGAATATACTAAACATACCACTATTTATACACAAATGGGTACTCACCCCTCCACAATCACTGCTGCCATGCTCCCGGATGTTGACGCCCCCAACGTGACATCAGAGCGCCAGAGCGACGTGGCGTGATGACGTCATGCGTCACCAGGGGAGGATCTCGGGCTCCCACGAAGAGACAGCCTCCCCGATACCTGTAACAGGCAAAGATGGCGGTCCTGCAGCATGCTGGATATTCAGGGAGCAGCCCCTTCACTGGCAGCCGAGGCTTCCCCGGTGACGTCAGCGTGCCCTCACGACGTGACGCGATGACGTCAGACGTCCGGGGGGGGGGGGGGGAAGGGGGGCGGGCCCCAGGCATCAGACCTGCCCTGGAGTGGAAAAAGACAGCCCGATGCCCAAGGAGACCTGCATGATCGTGCAGGGGTGAGAGCCCTTACATAAACAAACAAGTGTAGTGAGACTTTAATGTATTATAGAAAACAAAAACACAAGTGTACAAATTAACTGTAAAACCACAGTGTCACCTAATAAAGTGTCTAAAAGTGGTATAGAACTGTATTTACGCTAGCAGCATTGCGTATAGAATGAAAACCTGAAAGGATACATGACACATATAGATTAATGCATATACAGCAATCCTTAAAGGATTATAATGTACATAATGGGTCGCAGGGGTCCATGGCGAGACACACAGAGCCTTACAGAGTCCTTCAGCTACCTCCTGTCAAGAAAGCATTTGAAATTTTGTTGTTCATTAAGACCCCTGCCATTACTTGTCTGCAGTGTGTGGATCCAATAAGCCTCACGCCTCAGTAAAAAGGTTTCTCTGTCAGGGTATCCTTGTCTTGGTGCTATGTGTTCAATCCCCATCACTCTGAGAGATGACACATTGTGTCTGTGTTCAACACAGTGCTGTACCAGTACAGTAGGGTCCGTACCCTTACGTATCACACTTTTGTGTTCAATAAATCTCACTTTAAGCATGCGTGTAGTCTTGCCCACATAGACAAGACCACATGGGCACCTGATGATGTACACCACAAATGTAGATCTACATGTTATACGATTATGAATTGTGATTTTTCTACCACTATGTGGATGACAAAATAAGACTGTTACACACTGAACAATTCATACACCGGAAGTTACCCTGTTTACCGCCTTCTAGGAAGTGGGGCGTATGGTAGTAGTCTTTGTTGTCAGCATGTATCAAGTTGTCTGACAAGTTTCTCCCTCTCCTATAAGCGACCAAGGGGGGTGTCCGACAACTATCTGCTAACACCTCATCATTCTGCAGCAGGTGCCAATGTTTCCTGATAGTAAATCTAACAAAATTACTGGCCCTATTGTATGTGGTGGTGAATACAATACGTTTCTCATCCTTAGTCGCCCAATTAGGAATCACCTCTCTGTTAAGGGCTGCATCAAGCACTGCCGGGGTATATCCCCTTTTAGTGAACCTCTCACGAAGGTCATCCATAGCCGGTGCTAGTTTATCCTGTCGACTAGTGGTCCTAGAAACCCTCACTTTTTGTGAGAAAGGTAGGGCATTGATGAGGGATGGGGGATGGTGACTGTCAGCACGTAACAGGGCATTTCTGTCAGTATCTTTCCTGTAAAGGTCTGTGTGGAACTCACCATTTTCTTGGGAAATCAGGACGTCTAGAAAGGATAATTGCTTAGAGATCCAAACATTAGTGAGCTGTACAGGAGAAGGGAGATTGTGTAAGTAATCAAAAAATGACAGTAACTGGTCCTCAGTGCCTGTCCACACAAAGAACAGATCGTCAATATACCTATAATACCCAATTATGTATTTAAAGTATAATGATGCATATATATACTTCTCCTCAAAATCTACTATATACAAGTTTGCATACGCGGGCGCCATGTTACTGCCCATCGCAGTTCCCTTAATTTGCAAAAAATGCTCTTTTTCAAATTTAAAATAGTTTTTAAGAAGGATGAAATGTAATAGGAGCATAATATATTCGGTGGAGACTGTCTCCTGGTAGTGGGCAGATAAAGCAGTTTTCACTATATTTAAGCCTTCCTCGTGAGGTATAATTGTATATAAGCTGGAGACGTCCATACTGACCATAATATGGTCAGTACCATTTCGTGGGATATCTTTGAGTTTGGTTAAAAAGTCAAAGGTATCCTTCACGTATGAGCGTGCTTTCTGCGCTATAGGGTTGAGGAATGTATCCACATATATGGCTAATGGTTGATTAAGTGAGTGTATAGCTGCTATTATTGGTCGCCCTGGAGGTGATTGAAGATTTTTATGTATTTTTGGGAGGGTATAAAACAGTGGGCATTTGGGATGTTCTATTGTGAGAAATTCTGCTTCAGTCTCAGATATCCAGCGGTTATTAAGGCCAAGCTGGATAATCTCCTTTATCTCCCTCGCATAAGTCGGAGTGGGGTCTCTATCCAATTTGATGTAACAATCAATTGAGCTCAGTTGTCTTGTAATTTCTGTTTTGTATGCTATGTAGTCTTGTATGACAAGGGCGCCACCTTTATCTGCCCTTTTAATAATAATATCACTATTACTGGACAGTTTTTTAAGGGCGTTCTTTTCCCTAAGAGTCATGTTGTGCGTGATTTTATGCCTATTGTTAGCATATTTGGCAATGTCTGCTTTAACTAATCGCATATAGGTACTCACTGACTGGTTTTTGAAAGGAGGTATGAATGTGGAATCCTCAAGTACCTTTGGGATGTCTGAACGTCCCTGGACACAGCGCACTGGCAGATAAGTACCCCCCTCCAGCACCTACTAGCGGTGTGCATGTACTTCTATATATGACTGTAGAATTATGGGAGCCAGGAAGTTTTGTAGTACAACTGTCATTTATTCGTGTCCCCAAGCACAGGGACCCCTCATACACGTGGGCTGCACATACTACAAAAGAACTATAAGTCCCTTGGTGTACTCTGGTGACGTCCTGCTAAAGAATAAGTTCCTTCTTCCTGCAAAACTCCACTGTGGAGGGCCACCGCGGGTGAAGAACCAGAGAACGAGGGGGTGCTGCTTGTTGCCACTGACCCTGGGTGTTCCCAATGCCTGAATCCATTTTTTATTTGTGAGTGTATACTTTTTATATTTCTTCTTCTGTTATAAAGCAATATTGCACTATCTCTGCGTCCACCACTTCCCACATATGGGATCCTCCTTCCCCCATGTCTGTGCAATGATGTAAATGCTGACGGACAACACCATTGAAACCTGTACCTGAGGTGGTCACTCCAGATAACCAAAAAGCCTTAATTAGTGAGTGAGATTGCTATTTATTTATCCATATTACTTTCATCAAAAACTCTGTTACACTATATGTATATGTCTTCTCGTTTTATATATTCCTGGATGTGAGCGTGCTCCTGATCCCCTACCTCGACCGCTCATACATATACTGACAACGTTGCACTGTATTTTATTATACAGACATACATGAATACGGTTCCATTAGTGACCACTCTTAATACTCAACTAGAGGTACATATCTTGTTTCTTCACGGTGACTAGGACCCGGGCCCATCTCCTTGTTGGTTTGGGATATCTCTCCTCATTAACTCAGTAATACTAGGCCCATTCGGGATCCTAGCCAGTCCTGTATATGTGACCCAATACCTTGGCCTTGATGGTAATTGCCACTTCCACTTCAGCCTGAGAGGAATGTCCATGCCGATCCGCTGTTGGAACCGATTCCCGGCATCTGGGAACCCTCGTTACTGCGGCCCTCTGTCGCCTGCTGTTTCACTTAGCAACTATTGAAAAAAAGACAAAATGGTGGTGCACGGGCCATTTTTTTCAATCTTGGACAGGACACCGTCTGGAGCACTTAGACCGCGGCATAACAAACAAGGAGATCCCATGAGTACCCCATCTCTTGTTCTTACTGACATACAGTACAGCTGTTGTGTATTCCAAACGGAGACGATGTATTAATGGAGATGATGCCGGCACTTCAGCAGTGAATCAGTGGTTTCACCACATTCATTGAGTCACATACGGATCAACGATCATTATATTCATGCCAATGAAATTATCTACATGTGAATTTTACTATCAGAGGCTCGTCTGAATATACGGGACTCACTGGGACATACTTTCCATCCTATTTTGTATACCGACACTAGCCTTAGATCAAGGCAATTATTGCAACATTTTGCAAGTGTTTCATTTAGACACAGCATGTCTTAGCAACTATACTGGACACCCCTAGTCTTCTCTAGGGATCTTAACTAACTAGGTTACTATCCCTGTCTATAACATAATAAAATATGTGGGTCTGGTCTATATTATTATCTTAATAACATGGGTGTCTACTCTCCCCGAGGCTCCTCTCCTCTTGTCCTCCTGGAACCTAACTTTTTAGAGCAATCCCTCCTACTTAAATACTCCTGTGTGACATCTGGATTCCCATAGCAACCCAGAGTGGGGTCTAGCAACCGCTAACACTGCTAGTAACCCTTTAGGGGGGGGGGTTACTTATAGATAGGCAGTATATAAAAATATATATGCAAATCTGTGTATACATATACGTGTCTGTGTAGACTTTACCTATTGAATCAGTGTATGACAACTCATTACAGTAGTTTTGCTACATTAACAACGTCTTTCATCTTCTATTGTACTTCCCCAAGGAACATACGAGCATCCGACACACAACGGTAATAAAATCCGCGTTTGTACAGACAGGGCGTGGCGTGCACTTTGTACAGTCCACAAATCATTCTCAGGAGAGGTGAGGCTTTGAACCCCCGACTACCTGAAGCCTGCTCCTTAGATGCTTCATCTCATGCGTTATACAAAATCTAATACTCCCTCTTATTATGTCTTAACATCGAAGATGCTATATAGAAGTAGACTCGCTCTAACTGATACGGGGCCCACCAAAGGATTAAGGCTGCGTCCATGTTTACTGATTGCGTGCTGAGGTGCGCGGAGGCTGAGGGAAAGCGGGTGCTTTCCCTGGCCTTAGACCGCTCGCCGTCCGGGGGCGTGTCAGGGGGCGGGCCAGTGACGTCACGGAGCAGGTTCGCCCTCATTGGGCGAACCGCTCACGTGACCGGCCCTGCGCTCTGGCAAGCACGAAAATTAAAAATTTAGCTAAAACTTACGCACGCTTGCGTAAGCGTAAGTGAGCCCCTGCTAAAGCCGCTCTCATTGCGGCTGCAGGGGCGTAAGCGCGCCTCAGCACGGGTCAGCGCATAAGCGCTGACCATGTCCGAGGCCTTAAGCTTCCGTGGAAGCTGATAATAACAAAAAAGGTGTGGAGAGAAAGAGAAAAAATCCTTTTGAATACCTTACTGTAGGTGCACTCCTGATTGTAATACTCTATAGAAGAAATCCCATCCGTGTGTGTGTGTGTGTGTGTATGTGTGTGTGTTAGTAAATGTAGAACACCAAACTATCTTAGATGTATAAGAAATTATACATATTAATTATAAAGTATCAGTGATGAAGAAATTAATTGCACTGATTAAAAGGGGTGATTAAAAGATGTATTAATACATCAATATAATGAAATAAAAGCATAAAGATAATGAGGTTGTAATGCGGTGTGTGTGATTGTTGGATTTCTTTAGCGACCCCTGCTGAACCCTTGAATAAGGCCTCGGCCATGTTCCCTGCTTGATGGCTAACGCGCGCTCCCGCTCAGCACTGAGCCCCTACAGCCGCAATTAGAGCGGCTTTAGTAGGGGCTCACCTGCGCTTCCGCGCGCTTGCGGAAGCGCAGGTCTTAGGGGAATTTAAAATTCCCCTGCTTGCCGGCGCGACAGGCCGGTCACGTGAGCGGTTCGCCCAATGAGGGCGAACCAGCTCCGTGACGTCACTGGCCCGCCCCCGGCCATGTGACGCGCCCGCCCCCCGGCCCGCCCCCTTACGGCGAGCAGGACAAGCAACCGCAAGACCAGGGAAAGCACCCGCTTTCCCTGAGCCTCAGCGCGCATCAGCACGCCAGCGGTAAGCATGTCCGAGGCCTAAAAGGAGTGACCGCTGATTAGATTCACTGACTGGGCCAGGTGTGTGCAGAGGGTCAGGAAACCGCGCTGCATGCAATTTCCCTGTATCGGCGGATCGCCGAAAAGCGAAGTGCCGAGAAGCGGGGCCCTGCTGTATGTGCTGCTTTTCCGATGTAGCTCTGCAGGCTTGTTCTTTTCAGATGTAACATTAGGGGGTTTAAATCTGTTAGGGGAGGGGCGGCCAACTCCAGTCCTCAAGGGCCACCAACAGATATTAGGGATATCCCAGCACAGGTGGCTCAATCAGTGGCTCAGTCTGTGACTGAGCCACCTGTGCTGAAGCAGGGATATCCGGAATATCTGAACAGTTGGTGGCCACCCTTGTGTTAGGGCAGCGGTGCGCAAAGTGGGGGGCGCGACCCCCAGGGGGGGCGGGAGATTGTGCTGGGGGGGCGCGGGCAGTTGCCGAGGCCCCGCGCTCTTCCCCCAGGCATTTAAATTAAATGCCGGGGGATCGCGTGAGGCCCCTGCAACTGTTTACTTACCGGGATTCAGCAGTCTGTGTTGCGTCGCCATGGCAACGCGGCGTCAATAGACGCTGTGGCACCATGTGACCTGACGTCACACGCCCACGCAGCGTCATCTGACGCGGATAAAGGTAGGCAGGGGGGCGTGAGAGCCGGGGGCAGAGAGACAGGGGGGCGCAGCACAAAAAGTTTGCGCTCCCCTGTGTTAGGGTATAACCTTGAAGTAAGTAACAAAACAAATAAGCCGTTATATGGCCGAATGCTTTTACTTTATGGCAACTGAAATATGTCTTGTTTAGTTTCCATTGGAGAACTCCACATCTGGAGAGGTCTTTTCAAAGTATAATTAAAAGCAGCTCTAACGAAGCATAGATCAATCATCTATAATGTATAATGCCAGCAAGATACTAAGAACGTCATTTCCATCACGCAGAGGCAATCGCTTGTTCAATAAAGTACTTCCATTGCCTTATAGCAGTTACGTCAGTGAGTAATATGGGGAGGGGAGCGATGGAGGAAGTTATAGGGAGTGGTTATATGGAGAGATAGGAGGAGTTATAGGGAGCGGTTATATGGAGAGATAGGAGGAGTTATAGGGAGCGGTTATATGGAGAGATAGGAGGAGTTATAGGGAAGTGGTTATATGGAGAGATAGGAGGAGTTATAGGGAGAGGTTATATGGAGAGATAGGAGGAGTTATAGGGAGCGGTTATATGGAGGGATAGGAGGAGTTATTGGGAGCGGTTATATGGAGAGATAGGAGGAGTTATAGGGAGCGGTTATATGGAGAGATAGGAGGAGTTATAGGGAGCGGTTATATGGAGAGATAGGAGGAGTTATAGGGAGAGGTTATATGGAGAGATAGGAGGAGTTATAGGGAGCGGTTATATGGAGAGATAGGAGGAACTCTTTTTATTGAAATTTTTTTTCCAACATTACATTTCACAAATCACTTTACAAACCAAAAACTGCACATTATGTACGAACTTACACTATATTAACTCAGCATTTGTTACCACCTTTCTCCTTTCACCAGCAACTTCACATTTCCTTTATGCACATTTTTAATTGAAACTAAATAAAAGCCCTAACTACCACATTAATAGCTGCTACCTTTAAAGGATGAATTTATAAACAAACATTTTTTAGGCACCGTATTACTTTTTCTTTTTCCTGACATTATCCCCCAATGACCCAAACCTCTGAGTGGCCACCGAAGGTGGGATCATGTCTGAGTCTTTAACTATGGAAATATCCATATTATGCTCCTCTTCAGATAAGGAAAGTTCCTCTATGTCATCAGGGTCTTCCGCTCTTGAACCCCAATACTTCCTAAGAGCAGAAAAACGGTTCCTTACAGGCACTGGAGGAACCTTACCAGCAGGACCTGGTGGAAGTCGAAGAGTTCCTCCAAGTCTTTTTACTGTAACCTTCTTCCTTCTTTTAGGCTGTATCCAGTTCTGCATTCTGTTTTTATTTTTACCACCCATCAGGATTACACTCTTGGCAAGTTCCTCCATTGTATCCTCAGACTGTTTTCCTTCTGGAAATGAGTTTGAGGAGGTTCCCTCTAAGGGATCTACTAATATTCCTTGGGCCATGTCTACATAGTCTGTAAATTCTTCATCTGACATTAGATCTAGGCGAACTTTGTCCACAGGTGGATCTGGGCAAACTCTTTTCCCAGGCTGATCTGAACAAATTCTATCAGAAACTTTCAAGGCACGATCAAAAAGTGCTTCATTTTCTTCAAAATCCACTTCTTGTTCCCATATTCCTGAAATATTGTGCCATGCTTCTGCACAACTCCGATAGGAATGTCCAAATTGACCACATAGATTACATTTAATCTTTGTACAACTTGTTCTCTCATGGCCCACAGACTGGCACAAGTTGCATTTTAGAACATCACAGGAAATACTTAAGTGCCTGGCTGAACCACATATATGGCACAAGGTTGGCTGACCATAATAAAAACAATTTCCTTTTTCTCTTCCTATGAAGAAGGAGTTGGGCAGATGCTTTGTAACATTGCCATGTCGCCAAAGTCTAACTTGCACTTTCCAACCTCCAATCCAAATATCTTCTTCATCCATAATTCTTGTAGGTGGAGCCAGTACTTCACATTGTCTGCCAAGCCATATCAGAAAATCTGATATTGGGACTGATTCATGTCTGAAGAGAATTGTTACAGACTTTGTTTCTGGTTTGGACACAGGAATAGCAACAAAGGATTTCCATAAGTAAGTATTTTTTAAACTCTCATATCTTGTCCAGAAATAGTCCAAAGTCTGAGGTCTCTTAAAGCTGACATCATACTCACACGAGCCTGGAACATGGATAAGTGCATACATTTCTTCTGCTCTGAAGCCCAAGGATTCTTTTAATAGATGTTTTCCAACAAAAATCCTGTCAGGCTTCATCTCCTCACTGCCTTTATACCTCAACTTTACCACATTCCTCCTTTTTAAAGGTTGAACATTTCTGGCCACAGCGCTCACAAAGGATCTCCCACTCCAGGCCGAGGGAGGTGCTGTATGAACTAGGGTTACCTTAATGCCATTACTTTGCTTTACCCCATCTTCTGATTGGGTCACTCTTTTATCAGGAACTATCTGGATAGGAGCAGCAATTTCAGTCTCCACAACCTTAATTTCACTCCCAGGCACTACAGGGTTAATGCTGTCGCCATTGCTGCTGATTACCACCTGTTGTTCTCCCCTCTCAGAGTTCTGAATCACAGGACCTGCTAATAAGCAGGGGGGTGGTTCTGTAAGTCCAGGTGAGCATGGGTTCTCTGGCTCACTGGTCTCAGGTACAAACTCTTTCTCCAGCTGATCTCCTCTCAGAGTTTCTAGATTCTCACTTTGTTGCTCTTCAGAGTTCCCTGTAATTTCCATGACCTCTCCCAGGGTGGGAGGCTGAGATAACCCAACATCACAGGTGTCTGCTGCTTTCTTTGCTTGTAATGAGCTGTTAACCAAATTTTCTGCTGTTTCTGCTATTAACCCCTGGGATGCTGGAAGCTCTGGAACAGATCCTTGCTCACAGTCTGATACACCCTGAGGTGAGTCCCCTTCCCTGAAGTCTTTGGACCCTATTTCAGGGCTGTTACCTTCTCCTGTGGAAACCTTTAGCTTCCGGTCCTTTGCTTTCTTTTCTTTAGCAGCTTTACCCTTTGGGGTTTTCTTGGCAGTTGATTGAATTAAACTGTCAGGATCTGAATCAGAATTTTCCTGGGATAAGTTCTCTGTTTTGTCTTTAGGCTTCACAGACTTGTTCTGGGATCTTGTTTCTCTCCCACTTCTTTTAGGTGTCTCAAAACTTATCTTTTCTTGAGAGCTTTTAATGTGACTCTTGCTGGAATTCTGGCCTCTTGTTCCACAACATGAATCTGCGCCTTGCTCTGCACTTTGCTCTGCATTTTGCTCTGCACCCTGCTCTGCATTTTGCTCTGCACCCTGCTCTGCATTTTGCTCAGCACTTTGCTCTGTATCTTGCTCTGTACTGTGGGTTAGCATTTCAATTGTTTTTGAAAGGGAACGTTTCTGTTTGACTGGAACCACTGCTATTTTAGCAATCTCACCTTCCAATCGGGTTAGTTCATTACGCAGACCATGTATTTGCTTCTTGCGCACAGCTCTCTCAGAACCACGACATTTCTGTAATTTTCTATTTTCTATTTCCAACTCTTCTACCTTACTGTTATACCTCCGCAATAAAGCTCGTTTCTCTTCTTTCTTAAGCAGACTCTGTTCTGCTCTTTCCTTTCTCTCCAAACTCTCCTGTAACTTACATTCAGCCTCACCAAGGCCTACACCACTGCTGCAGCCTGCGGCCTCTCCTACTTCCATCTCCAACTCACAGCCACCAACCCCTGGATCTAAGGCCATCCTGGCTCCCCAGCAGGAGCTCACCTGCAGCCCATCCTGGAGGAGTTATAGGGAGGGGCTATATGGAGAGATAGGAGGAGTTATAGGGAGCGGTTATATGGAGAGATAGGAGGAGTTATAGGAAGTGGTTATATAGAGAGATAGGAGGGGTTATATGGAGAGGTTATAGGGAGAGATAGGAGGAGTTATAGGGAGAGGTTATAGGGAGGGAGGAGGAGTTATAGTGAGCGGTTATATGGAGAGATAGGAGGAGTTATGGGGAGAGGTTATATGGAGAGATGGGGGGAGTTATAGGGAGCGGTTATATGGAGAGATAGGAGGAGTTATAGGGAGCGGTTATAGGAGGAGTTATAGGGAGAGGTTATATGGAGAGATAGGGGGAGTTATAGGGAGGGGTTATATGGAGAGATAGGAGGAGTTATAGGGAGAGGTTATATGGAGAGATATGAGTTATAGGGAGAGATAGGAGGAGTTATAGGGAGAGATAGGAGGAGTTATAGGGAGAGGTTATATGGAGAGATAGGAGGAACTCTTTTTTATTGAAAAAATTTTTCCAACATTACATTTCATAGAAAAACATTTCAAACAAAAACTGCACATTATGTACTAAATTATATTATATCAATATTAACTCAGCATTTGTGCCAACCTTTCTCCTCAACAGCAACTTCACATTCTTTTTATACACCTCTTAAAGCTGCAGTTCAGGCATTATCCTGCATGTGTGTTTTTTTTTTAATAAATCAGTTCTGTAGTAAGAAAAAATACTTTTAGCGTTTTCTGTTTTAAAAAACAACAACTTTGAAAGACCAATTTTCTTGTATTCTATTTTAACAGCAATTTGCTAAGGCACTGCCCCTTCATGTCCTGTCACAAGCCCTGGCACACCCCTTTGTCAGCCCTGCCCTCTGCCCCCTTTCCCGCCTTGTATAAAAAAAAAAAGAAATTGAATCAATTCCTAGTAAGAACAATAACAAAAAACCTTTATGAGAACGGTTTATTTATTGTATTACTTTCATACTTCACTACAATCAGTCTTTGTTTCGCGTGTATGTGTGTGTATATAAGTCCCTAATTTAGAAGAAAACAATGAGATGTTAATTAGAGGGAGAGGGGGGGGGACACAGAGAGGGAGAGGGGGGGACAGACGGAGAGGGAGAGGGGGGGACACAGAGAGGGAGAGGGGGGGTGGTTGTGACTGGGGGGGTGGGAGTGGGTGGGAGTGACTGGGGGAGTGGGTGGGAGTGACTGGGGGGGTGGGAGGTCTGGGGGAGTGGGAGTGGGTGGGATTGACTGGGGAGTGGTTGTGAGTGACTGGGGGAGTGGGTGGAGTGACTGGGGTGGGGGGTGAGTGCGTGGAGTGACGGGGGGTGGGAGTGGGTGGGAGTGACTGGGGGGGTGGGAGTGTCTGGGGGAGTGGGAGTGGGTTGGGGAGTGACTGGGAGGTGGGGGGACGTGGGTTGGAGTTACTTGGTGGGGGGGTGGGAGTGACTGGGGGTGGTGGGAGTGGGTGGGTGTTTGTGTGACCTCCGCTGTCCCGCCCCCACCCCCCAAACACACCATTGTGTTAGTCCCCCTTACCGGCGCCACTCACCCGAGCCCCCCCTCCCTCCAAACACCTCCAAAGTTGTCCCCCTTACCGGCGCCACTCACCCCCATATATTTATATAAAGACATACAATACAATACACAGAAGGGAAAAACCTTACCTCCAGTGAGATCAAGACACTCGCTGCTTCTCCTACAGCACCACGTGATGGGATCGGGAGCGAGCACGCGTTACTGGGAGGCTCATGAATATTCATGAACTTCCATGAACTTCCACTGACTGACAGAAGCAGATGAAAAACATATCCCATATCTAAAGATGTCGCCAAATTTCGCCGATAAAATACATGGAGACCGAATTAACCGGCAGCTATACAGTTCTTTAGGTAATTAGTGATTGCCCACATGAAACTATTGAAGTAAAAAAAAAAAAAACTGAACTGCAGCTTTAACGCCCACATTAATAGCTGCTACCTTTAAAGGATTAATTCATGAACAAACATTTTATGCCACCCCCCTCCCCCCCAAAAAAACCACACCGTATTACTTTTTCTTTCCCCCCACATTATCCCCCAATGACCCAAACCTCTTATTGGTCACTGAAGGTGGGATCATGTCCAAGTCTGTCTCTCTGGAAACATCCATATTATGTTCCTCTTCGGATAAGGAAAGTTCCTCTACATCGTCGGAGTCCTCAGCTCTTGACCCCCAATCCTTTCTAAGAGCAGAAAAACGTTTCTTTATAGTTACCTGAGGAACTTTACCAGCGGGACCTGCAGGACGTCGAAGAGTCCCTCCAAGTTTTTTTTACCGTGCTCTTCTTCCTTTTCTTTTTTTCCTGTGCCCAAAGCTGCTCACTTTCTTTTTCTTTATTATTTTCCCTCACTTGGGTTTCCATCATATGGAACAATGAGGAATTACACAAAAGATCCTTTGTAGTCTATGGAAAACAGCCCTGTATTGCCTAGTGGACGGAGAAAGTGTGGGGGGGGGGGGGGAGGAGGGGGAATTGGGGGGGGCAGCAGGAGTGTCATGTGGACACTTTATGGCAGGCTTTGGGCCTTTTAAAATTATAATGATAAATTAAAAATAAGGTTGGTAATCTGTTTGAAGGGCATCACAATGAGCTCACTTTTTTTTTATTAGGGGGCTGTCCACTGGAATCCGTCCTGTGAAACCGCCGTTGGATAGCAGACCGGCGGATAATCCGTTCGACGGATAACTGACCGGACTGCTTCAGCCTGTGCTTAACTTCATCAGCATATGCTGTATATTGTACATTCTGTGATATTACAGTGCAGGGGCAGCCAACCCCAGTCCGCAAGGGCCACCAACAGGTCAGGTTTTCAGGATAACCCGGCTTCAGCACAGGTGGCTCAGTTATGGGCTGAGTCACTGATTGAGCCACCTGTGCTGAAGCAGGGATATTCTGGCCTGGTGGTGGCCCTTGAGGAGTGGGGTTGGCCACCCCTCTTAAAGAGCTTTTCCAAATGACGCTTAGCAAACCCAAAAACCTACTGTAACCCATGAAAATACAATTAAAATAGGGCACGTGTGACAGTGCTCGGGGCTTCAGTTCATTGCAGTGTCACTATATACGCCATTAAAAGCTGGTTAAGAGCTCACAGCCGACTGAGGTACAAATGCAGCAACAAAAAGCCGCCAGACTTTAACCCTTTTAATGCCACCCGACCCCTGGGCACTTCCGCATCATGTGACCGCCGCTGGAGCATTTGAACCACAACGTTTTCTGAGGGGTTGGGCGAGGAGGAAGGCGTGGCGCTTACAGAGGCCCCGCGCTCTTCTCCCAAGCGTTTAAATTAAATTCCGGGGGAGCGCGCGAGGCCTCTGTATGTCACTTACCTCTTCTCCGGTCGCTATGGCAACATGTCACATGACGTTGTGACATCAGAAAACACCAGAGAAAAGGTAGGGGGGAGCAGACGAAAAAAAGTTTGCGCACGCCTGCTATAAAGGCCCCAGCCACTAAACCGGTTAGTATCCGAGAAACCAGGAGCTAAAAACAGCTTAAGCTTAAATTTAAAAAACAAACTCCATAACTCTTTTTGACAGGCTCTTCAAATCGCAGGATGGGCATAAATTAGAGCGAAGTCTTTGACACACGGCCGCTGACAGATACAACACTATAATTATTCTTTTGAGTTAACTTTGCGCCACATTTACCATTGCGCATATGCTCCTAAATCAGTGTTTCCAACATGGGTTTCCCGGGTCTCACTCAAGAGATGGGGTTCCTTACTCCGTACCATGCATCTGATCTCAGACGTTATTAGAGAGGGTTGGGGTGCCTTAGGCTACAAACAAGTTTGTTTTGCAAGCACGAAGCCGGGACGCCTGAGAGTGCAGAAGCTAGCGCGTTCCACTATGGACGCGGCCTTAAAATGCATCTGATCTCAGACGCGCTATTAGAGAGGGTTGGGGTTCCTTACAATGCATCTGATCTCAGACGCGCTATTAGAGAGGGTGGGGTCCTTACAATGCATCTGATCTAGACGCGCTATTAGAGAGGGTTGGGGTTCCTTACAATGTATCTGATCTCAGATGCCCTATTAGAGAGGGGGTGGGGTTCCTTACAAGCATCTGATCTCAGACCGCTATTAAGAGGGTTGGGGTTCCTTACAATGCATACTGATCTCGAGACGCGCTATTAGAGAGGGTTGGGGTTCCTTACAATGTATCTGATCTCAGATGCCCTATTAGAGGGGTTGGGGTTCCTTACAATGCATCTGATCTAGACGCGCTATCAGAGAGGGTTGGGGTTCCTTACAATGCATCTGATCTCAGACACCTATTAGAGAGGGTTGGGGTTTCCTTACATGTATCTGATCTCGATGCCCTATTAGAGGGTTGGGGTTCCTTACAATGCATCTGATACTCAGAAGCGCTATCAGAGAGGGTGGGGTTCCTTACAATGCATCTGATCTCAGACGCCCTATTAGAGGGGTTGGGGTTCCTTAACATGCATCTGATCTCAGACCCGTATCTAGGAGGGTTGGGGTTCCTTACATGATCTGATCTCAGATGCCTATTAGAGAGGTTTGGGTTCCTTACAATGCATCTGATCTCAGACGCTATCAGAGAGGGTTGGGGTCTTACAATGCATCTGATCTCCAGACCCTATTAGAGAGGTTGGGGTTCCTTACAATGCATCTGATCTCAGACGCGCTATTAGAGAGGGTTGGAGGTTCCACAATGCATCTGATCTCAGACGCGCTATTAGAGAGGGTTGGGGTTCCTTACAATGCATCTGATCTCAGACGCGCTATTAGAGAGGGTTGGGGTTCCTTACAATGTATCTGATCTCAGATGCCCTATTAGAGAGGGTTGGGGTTCCTTACAATGCATCTGATCTCAGACGCGCTATCAGAGAGGGTTGGGGTTCCTTACAATGCATCTGATCTCAGACACGCTATTAGAGAGGGTTGGGGTTCCTTACAATGCATCTGATCTCAGACGCGCTATTAGAGAGGGTTGGGGTTCCTTACACTGCATCTGATCTCAGACGCCCTATTAGAGAGGGTTGGGCATTCCTTAGGTTATGGTCCCCGTGTGCTTTGCGCGAGCGACGGGGTGCCTGGCGGCGCTTGTTGTCTGCATCCGAGTGATCTGAAGGACTTCAGATCATATGCAACGGGGAGGCGTGGAGGGGCACAGCCATGACGACTCGCGGCTGGTTCGCCCTCATTGCCAGAACCACCACCGTGCGGTGGCAAACGCTCGTCCGTCGCGCCAAAAATCTTGTCTTTTGGCAACGGCAGTCGCGCTTTCTGCAGCTGTCGCCAGAGGACCGGATCTTGTTCGCACACGCCATAGCACGCGCAGCTGCGAGCAGTGGGGACGAGGCCTTACAATGCATCTGATCTCAGACGCGCTATTAGGCTGTGCTTATAGTGCCGGCAACGTGCGCTTATAGTAAGCGTGACGCTGGTGGCGAGAATTCTTGAAGCCAGTCAAATTTGATTTTCAGAGGCTGTCGCCACATGTGACAGCCTCTGAACCAATAAAAGATCTGGTCGCCCGCGACATCGCCGGAAAGCAAAATACAACTTTCGCTGACGGCAACGGGTGACGTCATCCATCACTAAAAGTGCGGCCATAGAGAGGGTTGGGGTTCCTTACAATGCATCTGATCTCAGACGCGCTATTAGAGAGGGTTGGGGTTCCTTACAATGCATCTGATCTCAGACGCGCTATTAGAGAGGGTTGGGGGTTCCTTACAATGCACCTAAATCTCAGAACGCGCTATTAGAGAGGGTTGAGGTTCCTTACAATGCATCTGATCTCAACGACGCTTATTAGAGAGGGTTGGGGATCCTTACATGCATCTGATCTCAGACGCGCTATTATAGGGTTGGGGTTCCTTACAATGCATCTGATCTCAGACGCGCTATAGAGAGGTTGGGTTCCTACAATGCATCTGATCTCAGACGCCATTAGAGAGGGTTGGGGTTCCTTACAATGTATCTGTTCTCAGACGCGCTATTAGAGAGAGTTGGGGGTCCTTACAATGCATCTGATCTCAGATGCTATAGAGAGGGTTGGTTGTTCCTTACAATGCATCTGATCTCAGAGCCCTATTAGAGAGGGTGTGGGGTCCTTACAATGCATCTGATCTCAGATGCTAATGGAGGGTTTGGTGTTCCTTACAATGCATTGATCTCAGTACGCGCATTAGAGAGGGTATTGGGGTTCTACAATCATTGATCTCAGACGCGTATTAGAGAGGGTTGGGGTGTTCCGCACAATTACACAATATTAAATGTTTTTAACCTCTGTCTAGATTTAAATTGCACTTCCCTTTAGCTGCACCATCAATATATGCTCTAACTGGAACTCAACTTCAGTGTTGCATGTGCCTGGAACACCAAAAAGGTGTAATAAATGAGAGCAGTGTTGTTCCTACCATTTGGGAAAAAGAAGAGGAGGAGTCAGACATAGATAGACTTTATTACATATTAATGTAGACATTGCAACAAACGGTTTATCATTAACAAAGGGGCGGCTTGTATGAGTTATTGTATCAGATGCATGGGAATGCCAGAAGAATTGTGTAACCCAAGTTAAATTACTTTGGTATATCTGATATTTTGCATTGACCGTGTGGGGTGATAAATAGTGAGCACATGTGTGCTGGAACTGATTGGAATTTGACAGCTTCTTGAAACCCAAATGACAATGACGCATAAAAAGGAACACATTCAAACAGATTAATCCTAAAGGCACAGAAGAGGTCAGAGTAAGCGGGAGCCAATAAAGTAGGCGGGCCGTCAAACTGAAAAACCACATTGGGTTTTATGAGAGCAGCAGTGCCATCTGCCAAGTGCAACACACACACAACACACACACACACACACCACACACACAACACACACCACACACACAAACACACACCACACACACACACACACCACACAACACACACACACACTAGTATGGTGCACCCAGAACTAAACTACTTTAAAGCCATCAGGTTCTTGAGAAAAGCTACAGACAGACAGAACAAATGTGACGTGTACTAAACGTTTGCTACTTTTTCACAAGACCTGAGTGTCTGCTATTTTCTATCGCTTGCGTGCTGCGCGTGAATATATATGTTATATATATATATAGTATAGATGTGCGTTAAAATATATATATATATATATATATATAAACACACACACACAACACACACACAACACACACACACACACAACACACACCACACACACACCACACACACACACACACACACACAACACACACACCCCCAACACAGTCGACAAATCCAAAAACACCTCACTCACACTAGTACCACACGTTCTGTTGAGCCAATAGAAACTCGCCCCGATGTCAATATGCACGGGGCGCAAATGTATAGGTTTGTTCGAACATGTGTGTGTGTGTGTGTGTGTGTGTGTGTGTGTGTGTGTGTGTTGGTGTGTGCTATTACTTGGGTTTAATAATTTCAACGCCTGTCAACAGAATGATCATTTTAGGTTAAATGTTTATGAAAGAGATAGCTACTGGTTATACTAGAAAATATAGTTTTCCATTTGGCTCACTATGTACATAGTGGGTAGCTTGAATGCCAACATAGATCATATATTGTAGGTAAAGCTATCTGTACCGTGTTAGCCAAACTTATAATCAGAAAAATTTCTGTGGCGTATATGTATATCTCATTAAAAAAGCCCTGTACTCCTTACAAACACATACCACCAGCCATACCAAAGGCTTGAAGAATAATACAATATATATATATTTTTCCTCTGCACTGGTGTGCCCAGTGGCAAATCTGTACTTACATCAACTGGTACACAGACATTTGTAACTTACACTAAATATGGCTTATCTCAAACACGCTATACAATAGATAATCAGAATTTGCTATGGGTCATTTCTGCAGCGTTAGAGTAATTAATGTAAATTTCAAGTGCTAATTAAAAAAAAAAATGTAATCAACTTAATCACTTCCTTTGAAAACTGTATTCACACCATTTAGAGTTTTACTTTCTGGACTTCCTTTTTTGACTAGATCCTTGTATTTCTACATTTTATCGGTAACAAAGACCTCACATTCTTTAAAACATGATCATGAAAATTAACAGATATCCCTGCTTCAGCACAGGTGGGCTCATGTACTGGCAGGATATCCTGAAAACCTGACCATTGTGTGGCCATTGAGGACTGGAGTTGGCCACGCCTGCTCTAAACACTCACAAAGTAGATAGATCATCGCACAGATAACATTTTTAAAACCCTTCCAACGCATTTAATTACCATGCACACACCAAAGCTTGTTTTATTAAGCATTCAATTACAATTATTTTAGTTGGGTCCTTAGAGGAAACTGCCCTTTTAAAATAGTGGCCGGGCCACAGAAATACCGTAGTTCACTGCGGTTTAAAACACTGTAAGAAGAACACACATATTAGCAAACAAAAAAAACAACCCAAATCCATAAAAGACATACGGAATTTATACCACTTTTGATATTATGACCTAGATTGTCTTCAGCTATATACAGTAAGTGATTAACATGATCTAGTTTCCCTTTGAAGATATGCTTTTCTGGACTCGCTACGTGTAGTTTCAGATAAAAAGCTTGGTTAATTTATAATGGCGGAAGGGGGAGCCGGGCGCTTGTCTGGACAATGTGCTGTTTGGGACCTTCATGTCATCCTCCTCTTCCTCGGTCCTCGCTTTCGCACCACGTGAACGACGACGCTGGGTGTGGATTCTGTCCCTGCGTGAAGTTCATACTTCTCCCCTAAGGAATTATAATTAAAAGGTTAGTAGAATAGAACCCTAGTAGTTTCTCAATCCCAGAATCCTCGCTCCAAGGGCTGTGCTGGAGGATTCCGGGTAAAGAAACAAGCTCACTTTTCCTAGAAGCATAGGAGATGTTGCTGATCAGCCGAGAGGCCTTTCAAAACACAACAACGCCCTTCCTTCACAAACAACATTCTCTGTCTGCTTTCAAAAGTGCTATTTATAATACAACAGAAACTGAATAACAATGGTTCTAGACCCTGCAGAGTACCATAACTTCTTTTTTTTACAGACCAGAAAACTTACTTTCTTTTCTTTATAATTTGGGATTTACTGTTATTTACGAAGTTAAGTAAGGCTCTCTGCCTTCTTGTTTTTTAAAAGCATAAATAACCCAGTGTGTTAGGATCCCCCTTTCATTACACCATGATTTAGGGACCCCCCCCACCTTTACCTTGTGTGTTAGGGATCCGCCCATTACACAGTGTTGGGATTACCCGTGTGTTGGGGATCCACCCCTCATCCGCGTGGTTAGGGTCCCCCACCCCCCATTTACCCCATGTGTAAGATTTCACTCCCCCCCCTTCCCAATTACCCTATGTGTTAGGGATTGCTGATTGGGTCGTGAGAGTCTATCCCCTGTAATCTCAGCCTTACAGCGGCGTCTCACCTGGGCCCAGCTTGGAAACCGCACAGATAGATCGTAGTTTAAAACCGGTGTTGGGTCCTCGCTCTGCTTCCATCCCACGGGGGTGAAGCTGGGGGCGAGATCAGAAACTGCTTCGTGGGCGGGGGAGGCACAAGAAAGTCTTCTCGCCTTCCCATTCAACACCTGAACCTGAGGAGAAAAGGTAGACAGGCCATCAAACTAGTGAACAAAGGCGTGGGGGGGGGGGTGGTCGAGGGGGAAGGGACTGTTGATCAGACGGCAATAGTCGTATGTGAGTTTCCGTACGATAGTGCCCTGATCGCACTATCACAGTTCCACGATAGCTCTGTAGTGATCGCACTGCTGTATATCAAGAATACCGACACCTACATCGAGGTTGGCCAACTCCAGTCCTCAGGCCACGAACAGGTCAGGTTTTCAGGACATCCCTGCTTCAGCACAGGTGGCTAAGTCTTTGACTGGGCCACTGATTGAGCCACCTTTGCTGAGCAGGGATGTCCTGAAAACCTTACCTGTTGGTGGCCCTTGTGGACTGGAGTTGCCCCCCCACCCCAACCTACAATTGGCACAAATTGATGCAATGTTATTGCCAGGAGTGTCCAACGATAATCGGTGGCAGGTATGTGGAGCAATAAAGAATGGTTATCGGGTCAGAGAGAGTCCGGTCCAATCACAGTCCGTACATTATACTATCTACCATATCCGCTCTCGTCGTAACGCACCTTTTTTTAACCCCTTGCTACTTTTAATGCCTTGCTGGCCACTCGCTAATGAGAATAATCCATTTATCCTAAATTTAAAATAATTATTTGTTATTGACATACTACAAATAATCAGACATTGATCTAAAATATTATAGGATACATACTATACAATTATTGATAATGGAGATATATTTTATATATATATATATGTTTTTGTAATGCTACAGTAATTACCCATGTTTTTGTTATCGTTTGCTCTTATGAGAGCGTATGGCAATTGACTGATATGGTTCAGTCTTTAACTTTGCTGATAAGATGATTTACAAGGTTGATAAGCATCACCAGTTCTGACATGACACATTTCAGATAATTACCTGTATCTAAACAGAAAGAATGTAGTTATTTCCTTGGACGCTAGTGTCAGGAACAAGGATCACGGGGTCATTTGATCAATATTTGCACTGAGCAGTTTGCAGGCTTGATTAGGTTTTTTTTTTTAAAGACACGATTGTTTCCGTACAAAAAAATATGAAGGCACTTTCATGTTACAAAGCATGTCTAAAAGTTCTTCCTACCTTAAAATCATTCAGAAGTTAATCTCAATACTTTATAGGAGTTTTATCAAACAAACAGGCAGCTGTGTCACCCAGCCAGAGGTGCGCATACTGGGGGCCCCGAGATTCTCTGCGGGGGTGCGGGGGGGGTTACAGAGCTCCCGCGCCATCTTCCCAACGCATTTAAATTAAATGCCGGGAAGCGGCAAAGGCCTCTGCAATGTGCTCCTTATCCTTGGTTCAGACGCTTCTGGTGACAGCTTCGCCATGTGCACGCAGCGTCAAATGATGCAGTCGGGGTCATGTGAGACTCGATTGCCATGGCATGTGCCGCCAGAGACGCCAGACGCTCCAAGTAAGGAGGTGTGGGGGGGGGGGTGAGCGCGAGTAGAAGGGGGACACCGCAGGGGGCGCACGGGAAAAGAGTTGTTGCTCCCCCTGACCTAGGGGTTCTGACACTAACCCAGTGTCCATTTCAAAACAAATGATGGTGCGATTTAGGTGCGCATTGTTGATATAAATTCTATACAATTTTTTAAATAGAAATGTTCAATTACATTTACTGAGACGTATGAGAATCCGTCATTGTGAATGCAATCGTAATGTTCTTACGGTCTACTTCAAATCTAAATGTGGGCAGTGATGAAACATGGTCGTTTCGAACTCGACAATACTCCACCCCCCTCCCCCCAGTGGCGTAGCTAGATATGCGCGGCCCCCGGGCCCAAAAAATATCGGGCTCCATTAATATTAACTGCAATGGTTTCTCCCTTCCTGTCCATTCTCTCTCACAAATATCTCCCCATCGCTCATCATCTCTCCCAATACATAATAAAAACACCCCCTCCCAAAACATAAAAATACACCCAACCCCCTCCCCAAGCACAATAAATACACCCCCCTCCCACCCCAATACCCCCCACAATCCCCAAACACAAATACACCCCCTCTCCCCAATACACAACCCCCCTCCCCAATACAACAACACCCCGTCTCACCCAATACACAAATCATCCCTCTTCCCACAATACACCCCCCCTCCCCAATACACAAATAACTCCCGCTCTCCCCAACCCCCCGCCTCCCCACTCCAACCCCCTCCCCCTCCCCAAACACACTCCCGCACCCCTCCCCCCACCCCCCCCCCCCTACACGTCCAAACCCCTCTCCCCCCCCCCCCCACCCCCTCCATACCACCAATCCCCCCCCCCTCTCCCAATCTACCCCCTCCTCCCCACCCCCCCGTCCCCTCTCCCCCCTCTCCTCACCCCCACTCCCCATAACACAATACACCCCCACCCCCCCTCCTTTGTGGCTGCACAAATGCAGTTGCCGCCGGGCCCGGCTCTCCCCTCACCCTGTCCCACGTGGAGCTGTCCGACAATTAAGTGTTCCGGAGCGCGCCGGCTGGCGGGACAGAGTGTTCCGGCGCGCGCCGGCGTGGACAGATGTGAGGGAGAAAACCTGGAGCAGGAGAGAGTTGGGCCCGGCGGCAACTGCTTTGAGGCGGCCGCTGCCGCTGCAGCAGAACCAACGGAGTCGGTCTGTGACACCACCCGCGCACGCAGACTATCACCCGGCGGAGAGCAGGCCCACCCAGAGAGCGGGCACCCCCAAGAGCGCTCGGCCCCCGTGCTATATCTAGCGTTGCCCCCCTCCTATTTTTATTATATTATTTTTATATGTGTAAGCGTGTTTTCCCCCCCCCAATCCGCAGATTAGTGTTGAGTGCGGGGAACATACATGTTTACCATAGTGGGTTGCATTACATGTTGCTCACAGGTGGCTAGCTCCCCTACGGGGAACACTGGGACATAACACAATACTAGGGGTGATCACTTAACTACGATGCAGCGCCATCCACCGCGATTGCTCCCGCCAGATGGGAGTGGGTTTCACTCGCAGGACAAAACAATCATCACATAGACAGTGAATATAACTAAGGACTTTACTACATGCAAGCGTAACACCTCACATGATAATAAACCTGTGTCCCTCTCAGGCGGAGGACGACGTAGATCCAGTGAAGCGTCTCAAGAAAAAGCAGGGACGATTCCCCCAACCCAGTGATCCACCCAGTGGTCCAACAGAAACCCACACCCAATGTTCCCTCAGACGATTACAGTAGAGTCAATGGTGGTGACTGCGCAGTTCATAAATACGCTAAGGGGCACGGTGGTGCACTTAGTATTAGATACCTGCCGAGCCCCACTCCGGTCTCGGGTCCAATCTTCACAAAGCTCAGTCTGCGATGACTATCTCTGGATCCTCCGACCGAACTCCGTCACGCGGACACGCCAGGGCGATCCCACTTGAATATCCTCTGGGACCCCAAGGTGGGTCCTACTGCTTCACAAACCGCAGCGTCCGCTGAGTCACCCTATCTATCTAAGTGGCACACTAATGTGACAGGAACCCCTAACCTAGGGCCTGTCCTGTAGAACACACTGTAGTGGCTTGGGGAACTCCTATGGGCCTGCGGAGTTATGACACTGTCCCACTCCCCTAACTACCCAAGTCCTCAGCCTCACTAAAGCTTGCAGCGCCAACGGCTGCGCAACACGTGCCTGCCGTGTCAGCCCACCGCACTACCAGCGTGACTCTGACAAAGGCACATTACAACTAAGGGCGCGCCCTATGCTGGGCCTCCCTCAGCATACCCATAACACAACTGACTACCTGAAGTGACAGGGTCCCTTACTCTAGGGCCGTCCTGGCAACACTCACTATCATGGGTTAATCAGACGTATCTTGGGCCAAGGGGGGCTGTGCCTAGTACAGGGGATACCCTCTCTCCGTGTAACCCATACAACCACTTCCCTGTCTGCTCCTTGCTCGACTGACAACGTGCTATCTGACCCGAAATGATCCACATTCTGTCCAGGGAGTCCTGTAGCCTAGTGGCTCCTATGAGGCACCCTGGTGCCTCCCCTGTAATCGACTATGGGAATGTAGGTCCCAGTGGGCTGACCTAACTGGCGTTGGGGGGCACGCGTGCGCGGCTCCCTGTACTGACACGACTACCGGAGAATGGCCGCGCACATACTTCACTAGCCGTCCCTACTCTCATCGCGACTCTCCTGGCTTGCTCCTAACACTCGCCGATCAAGCGCGCATGCGCGAATGGCGTGAGTAATGGCGGCGCTCTCTTGTGCCGCTGTGGAACTAGAGACGCGACAGCGCGGCCTTAGCAAACGGCCCCGATACGCGAGGAGAGCACTGGCCTCCTGCAACGGCCCCCACCCTTGGGATGGCCGTCGGGCGCCGCTGGCCTGGCAGCAACCCACATCACTACCTGGCCACGGAGCTCCAGGAGGTGTCGCAGGGGCAAAGGGGTACCTGGCTACACTACTGTAAACGTGACAATGTATAATTCTGCATTCTTACCCAAAAAATAAGCTGGCAAGTCGGTTTGGTGTGCTCCTGTTTTCAATCTGGTCCAAAATACTGATTGTGTGCTAACGAAATGGCCAGGATCAAAAAGGTGTTGGGTGTAGAGACTGTTCACAGGGGAAGAGGATGTGACTTCTAATAGGTTTTACTGTTAGCAAACAAAGGAATAATCCATTTAAAAAAAATTTTTTTTTTGTAAAAAAACCGGGTCTCTCTCAGCATGGCAAAGTTTTACAACTCACCCGCTCCGACCCCCTCCCGCTCCCTACAGACCGCATAAAGCAGTGTCAAGTGCATCTCCAACAACGCCGCCTGTCTGTCGTGCGGGCGCGTTGTCTGAGGCAGCGGGACAACTAATACCTAAGGGATGCCCCGATCCTTTGTATCGCCCTTGGGATAAATGTAGTTCTTGTTGAAAGCTCCTTGTACTTGGTCCCCGAATATAGTTTATATATAGGTATATATCCCTCTTAGATGCTCTTTTTCGAAAATAAATCTAATTTTCACTGTAGTAGACCTCTCCTCGTAAGTTAAATTGTTCCATCACCTTTATTAATATATTAATTACATCATCTGATCTCAAACGCGATACTAGAAGGGTTGGGTGTCCTTAACAATGTATCTATATCGAAGACCTCTATTAGAGAGGGTTGGGTCCTTGACACAAATGCATCGCGATCTCAGACGCGGCCTATTAGAGAGGGTTGGGGTTCCTTACACGGATCTGATCTCATAGCGCTTATTAGAGGGGGTTGGGGTTCCTTACCTGATCTGAGACTCAGACCGCATTTTAGAGGGTTGGGTTCCTTACACTGCATCTGATTCAACGCTCTAGTTCGAGGTTGGGATCCTTACAATGCATCTGATCTCAGACGCGCTATTAGAGAGGCTGGGGTTCCTTACAATGCATCTGATCTTCGACGTAGCGTATTAAGAGGGTTGGGATCCTTACACATGCATCTGATCCAGACGCGCTATAGAGATGGGTTGGGGGTTCCTTACAATGCATCTATCGATGACAAGTATTTGATTTTCTGTCTCTATGAATTAACATGTTTTCAAGGAACAACACCGACTCTAAAAACAAACATACAGCTACTTATGTTTTTGGCTTTTTTAAAGAAGAAGAAAAAGCACAATGAAAACTGGGACTTTGCGACTGACAACACACCGTCGTATCCGCAAAAAATTAGATAAAAAGGTGGGAGGTGCGGGAAAAAAATTCAAACTTTGTTTCACATGGAAATGTGAGACGGTCTGAAACATTATAAAAATAACTTAATCCAAGTCCTTTTTTTTACAGCTCCATTAACTTCATTAAAGCGGAAATGCCAAGCGCTTTCTTTTATTTTTAATAAACACAGGGTTGTAATAGGGGGGTTCATCCGGTAGCGCCCCATTCAATTTCAGTTCCGGGGACCCCCGCTCCCGGATACAGACACCAGAGGGGCGCCGTAGCCGTTCCACAGCAGGGCTCATTAAGGTGGGTTTCAAAGTTCCCATGCCCAGTGGGGTCCAATAGGAAGGTGGTGATGTCATCGAGGTGCGGCTTCCTATTGGGCTCACGTGACGCGGGAATCTTTAATTGTAAACCCGCCGGAGCGACTAATGGGATCCCCTTTAAAAAACGACCCTGTCCTGGTTACCTTTCACTTTTAACAGCAGGAACTTCCCCTGAGCCAGGTCCCAGAGTCCTCTGTAGTTATGGAAATTGTGCTATACAATACATCTCAGAAATAAGAAGTCACATTTCCAATAGGATCTTCCCCCGCCTTTGAAATTGGGGATAGACTCAGATGTTCCTCACCTAACAAAGGTGATCAGCAGAACTGCCGCCCCCCCCCCCAAAACCACAACGCAGAAGCAAAGAATGTAACATCTTATTGTCTTCCTTACACAAATGCCAACCATGCGTCCAGCAAATATTTTAGCTGCAGTTTGCATTTATTGGAGGCCCCCCCTTTGTTGAATGAGGAGTGGTTTTGTTCCACCAAGTATTTCTTTACCCTTAGCCGCCCCTGTCCTTATCATAGAGGTCATAAAGTAAAGGACCGAGGGAGAGATGGTGGCACCCCATGGGCGACAAAAGGGGAAACCCAAAACTCTCCAAGTGCCGCGGCTGCCCAGGTTTTACAAGTAATGTTTACACCATATTAAAGACAATTTCGATATGGGTCAAAACAAAAATAAGTCAACCAGGTGTGACCCTTTAAAAACACATCACTTATGCAGTAGTAACGCTGTGCTCCGTTTACATGCCACCACTTAATAGAGATGGAACTCAAGATGCACTTTCCGGCAAATACAGGTCCGCCCCCCCCCTGCTGTAGCTGTCCAATAGACTGATCACAAACATCCCATCTTTTAATTCGAGCCTCAAAGGAATTATTGCTGTGACCCGTTTCCTCCCGCAGCACTGCTGACACGCAGCATTCATGGTTTTATACTTGTTTGGCTGGAATCAAACACAGACATTGATCGATCTAAACGGGGCAATACTCCCATTGAATGTGCTGAATATTGTGCAGTTGGCATGTGTACGTAGTCGCGTGCGCCGCACCGTGGCAGTGTGTCGTATTCTGCGTGCAGCCGTGGCAGTTTGTACTAGTTCTGCGTGCAGCCGTGGCAGTGCGTAACGAATTTCTTGCGGTGCAGCTTGGCAGCCAGGTGCATGTGGTACGTAGTTCTGCGTGCTGCCGCAGCCGTGGCAGTGTTAACGTATTTCTGTGGAGCCTGCAGCCGTGGCAGTGGTGTACTAGTTGCTGCGTGCAGCCGCAGCCGTTGAGTGTGTACGTAGTTCTGCGTGCAGCCGTGGCAGTGCGTACGTATTTCTGGCGTGCAGCCGTGGCAGTGCGTACGTATTCTGGCGTGCAGCCGCAGCCGGGCATTGCGTACGTAGTTCTGCCGGGGTCTTGCAGCCGCAGCCTTGGCAGTGCGTACTATTTGCGTGAGGCCGCAGCCGTGACAGTGCGTACGTAGTCTGCGTGCAACCGCCGCCGTGGCCAGTGTGTACGTAGTTCTGCGTGCAGCCGCAGCCGTGCATTGTGTAGCGTAGTTCCTGCGTGCAGCCGCATCGTGGGCATTGCGTACGTAGTTCTGTCGTGGCAGCCGCAGCCGTGGCAGTGGTACGTAGTTCTGCGTGGCAGCCTCAGCCGTGCAGTGCGTACGTAGTTCTGCTTGCAGCCGTGGCATGCGTACGTAGTTTTCTGAGTGCGACCGCAGCCTTGGCAGTGCGTACGTAGTTCTGCGTGCATGCCGGGCAGTGTGTACGAAGTTCTGCGGGCAGTCGCACCTTGGCAGTTCGTACGTAGTTCTGCTGCGTCCGCAGCCGTTGCATTTTGTACGTAGTTCTGCTTGCAGCCCGTCATCCGTGGCAGTGCGTACGTATTCTGCTGCAGGCGCAGCGTGCAGTGCGTACGTAGTTTCTCGTGGCAGAGGAGGCCCGCACCGTGGCAGTGCTGTAAACGTAGTTCTGCGTGCATTCGTCAGCCTTGGCAGTGGCTTCGTAGTTCTGCGTGCAGCCGCAGCCGTGGCAGTGTGTACGTATTCTGCGTGCAGTCTGCACCCGTGGCAGTGCGTCGTAGTTGCTGGCGGGCACAGTCGCATCCGTGGCAGTGCGTACGTATTTTCTGCTTGCAGCCCAGCCGTGTCAGTGTCGTACTAGTTCGCGTGCGCGCCGCAGCCGTGGCAAGTGCGTACTTAGTTCTGGGCGTGCAGGGCCGAGCGGGCAGAGTGCGTAATAGTTCTGCGTGCAGCCCGCAGCCTGCAGTGCGTACTTAGTTCTGCGTGCAGCCGCAGCCGTGGTAGTGTGTACGAAATTTCTGTCGTGCAGCCGCAGGCCGTGGTAGTGTGTCGAAGTTCTGCGTGCACCGGCCGCAGCCGTGGCAGTGCGTACGAGTTCTGCGTGCAGTCCGCAGCCGTTACAGTGGCTACTATTCTGCGGGCAGCCGATCGTGGCAAGTGTGTACTAGTTCTGCTGCGCCGCAGCCGTGCAGTGCTACGTAGTTCTGCGTGCGAGCCCGTCAGCCGTGGCAGTGTGTACGTAGTTCTGGCGTGCAGCCGCAGCCTCCTTTTTTTCCCCTTGCTCCTACAATGCATCTGATCTCAGACGCGCTATTAGAGAGGGTTGGGGGTTCCGCACAATTACACAATATTAAATGTTTTTAACCTCTGTCTTAGATTTTAAATTGCACTTCCCCTTTAGCTGCACCATCAATATATGCTGCTAACTGGAACTCAACTTCAGTGTTGCATGTGCCTGGAACACCAAAAAGGTGTAAATAAATGAGAGCAGTGTTGTTACTACACATTATGGAAAAAGAAGAGGAGGAAGTCAGACAATAGATAGACTTTATTACATATGTACTGTAGACATTGCAACAAACGGTTTATTCATTAACAAAGGGGCGGCTTGTATGAGTTATTGTATCAGATGCATGGGAATGCCAGAAGAATTGTGTAACTCCAAGGTTAAATTACTTTGGTATATCTGATATTTTGCATTGACCGTGTGGGGTGAATAAATAGGAGCACATGTGTGCTGGAACTGATTGGATTTGACAGCTTCTTGAACCCAAATGACAATGACGCATTAAAAAGGAGACACATTCAACAAGGATTAATCCTAAAGGCACAGAAGAGGTCAGGAGTAAGCGGGAGCCAATGAAAGTAGGCGGCTGTCAAAATGAAACCACATTGGGGTTTATTGAGAGCAGCAGTGCCATCTGCCAAGTGCATACACACACACACACACACACACACACACACACACACACACACACACACTAGTATGGATGCACCCAGAACTAACTACTTTTAAAGCCATCGAGGTCTTGAGAAAGCTACAGCAGACAGACAACGAAATGTGGACGTGTACTAAACTGTTTGTTTTACTTTTCACAAACCTGTGAGTGTCTGCTATTTCTATACTGCGTGCGTGCGGTGTATATATATGTATATTATATATATATATATATGTGCGTGTGTGTATATATATATATATATATATAATATATATAAACACACACACAAACACACACAACAAACACACACACACACACACACACACCACACACACACACACACACACACACACACACACACACACACACACAGGTCGACAAATCACCAAAAAACCCTACTCGACACCTAGTACCACACGTGTGCTGCTTGAGCCAATAGGAGCTCGCCACGATGTCAAATCCACTCGCCCGGGGCGTGCAAATGTATAGGTTTGTCGAACAGTGTGTGTGTGTGTGTGTGTGTGTGTGTGTGTGTGTGTGTGTGTGTGTGTGTATTACTTGGGTTTAATAATTTCAAGCCTGTCAACAGATGACATTTTAGGTTAAATGTTTTAAAAGAGATACTGGTATACTAGAAATATAGTTTTCCATTGGCTCACTATTTACTAATAGTGGGTATGCTTGAATGCCAACTATAGTATCATATATATGTAGGTAGAGCTATCTGTACCGTGTTAGCCAAACTTAATAATCAAGAAAACGTTCTGTGGCTGTATATGTATATCTCAATTAGCAAAGCCCTGTACTTCATTACAAACACATACCACCAGCCAATACCAAAGGGCTTTGAAGAATAATAAATATATATATATATATTTTTCCTCTGCACTGTGTGCCCAGTGCAAATCTGTACTTACAATCAACTGGTACACTAGACAATTTGTAACTTACACTAAATATGGCTTATCTAAACACGCTATACAATAGATAATCAGAATTTGCTATGGTCAATTCTGCAGCGTTAGAGTAATTAATGTAAATTTCAAGTGCATTAAAAAAAAAAAATGTAATCAACTTAATCACCTTCCTTTGAAAACTGTATTCACACCATTTAGAAGTTTTACTTTCTGGACTTCCTTTATTTTGACTAGATCCTTTGTATTTCTACATTTTATCTGGTAACAAAGACCTCACAATTACTTTAAAGACATGATCATTGAAAATTAACATGATATCCCTGCTTCAGCACAGGTGGCTCATGTACTGAAGCAGGGATATCCTGAAAACCTGACCAGTTGGTGGCCATTGAGGACTGGAGTTGGCCACGCCTGCTCTAAACACTCACAAAGTGAGATAGATCATCGAACAGATAACATTTTTAAACCCTTCCAACGCATTGAATTACCATGCACACACCAAAGCTTGTTTTATTAAGCATTCAATTACAATTATTTTAGTTGGGTCCTTCGAGGAAACTGCCCTTTTAAAATAGTGGCACGGGCCACAGAAATACAGTAGTTCACTGCGGTTAAAAACACTGATAAGAAGAACACACATATTAGCAAACAAAAAAAAACAACCCAAATCCATAAAAGACATACGGAATTTATACCACTTTTGATATTATGACCTAGATTGTCTTCAGCTATATACAGTAAGTGATTAACATGATCTAAGTTTCCCTTTTGAAGATATGCTTTCTGGACTCGCTACGTGTAGTTTGCAGATAAAAAGCTTGGAGTTAATTTATAATGGCGGAAGGGGGAGCCGGGCGCTTTGTCTGGACAATGTGCTGTTTGGGGACCTTCATGTCATCCTCCTCTTCCTCGGTCTCGCTTTCGCACACGTGAACGACGACGCTGGGTGTGGATTCTGTCCCTGCGTGAAGTTCATACTTCTCCCCTAAGGAATTATAATTAAAAGGTTAGTAGAATAGAAACCTAGTAGTTTATCAATCCCAGAATCCTCGCTCCAAGGGCTGTGCTGGAGGATTCTGGGTAAAGAACAAGGCACTTCTTCCTAGAAGCATAGGAGATGTTGCTGATCAGCCGAGAGGCCTTTCAAACACACAACTCGCCCTTCACAAAAGCAACATTCTCTGTCTGCTTTCAAAAGTGCTATTTATAATATCAACAGAAACTGAATTACAATGTTACTAGACCCTGCAGAGTACCATAACTTCTTTTTTACAGATCCAGAAAACAATTACTTTCTTTTCTTTAATAAGTTGGGATTTACTGTATTTACGAAGTTAAGTAAGGCTCTCTGCCTTCTTGTTTTTAAAAGCATAAATATACCCAGTGTGTTAGGGATCCCCCTTTCATTACACCATGATTTAGGGACCCCCCCCACCATTACCTTGTGTGTTAGGGATCCGCCCATTACACAGTGTTGGGGATTACCCCGTGTGTTAGGGATCCACCCCTCATTCCGCGTGTTAGGGTTCCCCCACCCCCATTACCCCATGTGTAAGATTTCACTCCCCCCCCTTCCCCAATTACCCTATGTGTTAGGGATTGCTGATTGGGTCCGTGAGAGTCTATTCCCCTGTAATCTCAGCCTTACAGCGGCGTCTCACCTGGGCCCAGCTTGGAAACCGCACAGAGTAGATCGTAGTTTAGAACCGGTGTTGGGTCCTCGCTCTGCTTCCATCCCACGGGGGGTGAAGCTGGGGGCGAGATCAGAAACTGCTTCGTGGGCGGGGGAGGCAACAAGAAAGTCTTCTCGCCTTCCTCATTCGACACCTGAACCTGGAGGAGAAAAGGTAAGACAGGCCATCAAACTAGGGAACAAAGGCTTGGGGGGGGGGGTGGGTCGAGGGGGAAGGGGACTGTTGATCAGACGGCAATAGTCGATATGGGAGTTTCCGTACGATAGTGCCCTGATCGGCACTATCACAGTTCCACGAATAGCTCTGTAGGATCGCACTGCTGTATATTCAAGAATACCGAGCACCTACATCGAGGTTGGCCAACTCCAGTCCTCAAGGGCCACGAACAGGTCAGGTTTCAGGACATCCCGCTTCAGCACAGGTGGCTAAGTCTTGACTGGGCCTGATTGAGCCACCTGTGCTGAAGCGCGGATGTCCTGAAAACCTTACCTGTTGTGGCCCTGTGGACTGGAGTTGCCCCCCCACCCCAACCTACCAATTGGCACAAATTGATGCAGATGTATTGCCAGAGTGTCCAACGATAAATCGGTGGCAGGTATGTGAGCAATAAAGAATGGTTATCGGGGTTCAGAGAGAGCTCCGGTCCAATCACATACCGTACATTATATATTCTACCATATCCGCTCGTCTGTAACCAGCAACTTTTTTTTAACCCATTGCTGCTTTTAATGCCTTGCTGGCCACTCGCTAATGAGAATAATACATTTATCCTAAATGTAATAAATTAATTATTGTTATTGACAATACTACAAATAATCAGACATTGATCATAAAAATTATTAGGATACATACTATTACAATTATTGATAATGATGAATTATATATTATATATATATATATATGTTTTGTAATGCTACAGTAATTACCCCGTTTTGTTATCGTTTGCTCTTATGAAGCAGGTAATGGCAATTGACTGAATATGGTTCAGTCTTTACTTTGCTGATAAGATGATTTACAAGGTTGATAAGCACACAGTCTGACATGACACATTTCAGATAATTACCTGTATCTAAACAGAAAGAATGTGAGTTAATTTCCTTGGACGCTATGTGTCAGGAACAAAGGATACTGGGTCATTTGATCAATATTTGCACTGGAGCAGTTTGCAGGCTTGATTATGTATTTTTTTTTAAAGACACGAATTGTTGCCGTACAAAAAAATATGAAGGCATTTCATGTTACAAAGCATGTGCTAAAAGTTCTTCCTACCTTTAAATCATTCAGAAGTTAATCTCAATACTTTATAGGAGTTTATCAAACAAACAGGCAGCTGTGTCACCCAGGCCAGAGGTGCGCATACTGGGGGCGCCCGAGATTCTCTGCGGGGGGTGCGGGGGTTACAGAGGCTCCCGCGCTCTTCCCAAACGCATTTAAATTAAATGCCGGGGAAGCGGCAAAGGCCTCTGCAATGTCTCCTTACCTTGGTTCAGACGGCTTCTGGTGACGCGTCGCCATGGCAACGCAGCGTCAAATGATGCAGCGGGGTCATGTGACGTCGCATTGCCATGGCAATGGGCCGCCAGAACGCCAAGCCAAGGTAAGGAGGTGGGGGGGGGGGGAGCGCCCAGTAGAGGGTGACAGCCAGCAGGGGGGCGCAGGGGAAAAAGATTGTGCTCCCCTGACCTAGGGGGGTCTGACACTAACCCAAAGTGTCCATTTCAAAACAAATGATGGTGCGATTTTAGTGGCGCATTGTTGATAAATTCTATACAAGATTTTTAAATAGAAATGTTCAATTACATTTACTGAGACGTATGAGAATACCGTCATTGTGAAATGCAATCGTAAATGTTCTTACGTCTACATTCAAATCTAAATGTGGCAGTGATGAAACATTTCGTTTTCGAACTCGACAATACTCCCCCCCCTCCCCCCAGTGGCGTAGCTAGATATGCGCGGGCCCCCGGGCCCAAAAAATATCAGGGCTCCATTAATATTAACTGCAATTGTTTTCTCCCTCCTTCCATTCTCTCTCACATATCTCCCCATCGCTCATCATCTCTCCCCAATACATAATAAAAACACCCCCTCCCCAAAACATAATAAATACACCCCCTCCCCAATACACAATAAATACACCCCCCTCCCCAATACACCCCCCTCCCCAATACACAAATACACCCCTCTCCCCAATACACCCCCCTCCCCAATACACACATACACCCCTCTCCCCAATACACAAATACATCCCTCTCCCCAATACACCCCCCCTCCCCAATACACAAATACACCCCTCTCCCCAAAACACCCCCCCTCCCCCAATCCAACCCCCTCCCCCTCCCCAAACACACTCCCCCCCTCCCCCCATCCCCCCCCCCCCTCGCCAATACCCCCTCCCCCCCACCCCCTCCCCCCACCCCCTCCCCAACCACCAATCCGCCCCCCCCTCCCATCGCCCCCTAAACCCAGGGGCCCTCCTCCCCCCCCTCCCCAGGCCCCATCCCGTCGTCCCCCCTCCCCCTCCACCCTCCCCCGCCCCCGTTCAACCCCCTCCCTCCTCCCCCTCCCCGTACCCCCCCCATCCTCTCCCATCCACCCCCCATTCACAACACAATACAACCCACCCCCCGCCTCCTTTGTGGCTGCACAAAGCAGTTGCCGCCGGGCCCGGCTCTCCCCTCACACTCTGTCCCACGTGGAGCTTCCGACATTAGAGTGTTCCGGCGCGCGCCGGCGCGGGACAGAGTGTTCCGGCGCGCGCCGGCGTGGGACAGAGTGTGAGGGAGAGAAACCTGGAGCAGGGGAGAGTTGGGCCCGGCGGCAACTGCTTTGTGCGGCCGCTGCCAGCAGCCAACGGGTCCCGGTCTGTCCCCCCGTCGGCCGCAGCATACCCGGCGGAGAGCAGGCCCCCCAAGAGCGCGGGCCCCCCAAGAGCGCGGGCCCCCGGGCTATATCTACGCCCGTCCCCCTCCTATTTTTTATTATTATTATTTTTATATGTGTAACGGGTTTTCCCCCCCCCCAATCGCAGATATAGTGTGAGTGCGGGGAACATACAATGTTACCATAGGTGTGGTGCATTACCTGTTGGCTCACAGGAGGGCTGAGCTTCCGCCACGGGGAACCTGGGACATAACACAATACTAGGGGTGATCACTTACATACGATGCAGCGCCTCCACCTGCGATGGCTCCCGCCAGATGGGGAGTGGTTCCTCGCAGGACAAACACAATAATCACATAGACAGTGAATTATAACTAAGGACTTTACTACATGCAAGAGTAACACCTCACATTGATAATAACCTGTGTCCCTCTCACGAGGAGACACTAACCGTGACGTCTCGCAGGACGATTCCCCAACACCAGGTGATCCCACCCAGTGTCCAAAGAACCCCACCCAATGTCCCGCACGATTACAGAGAGTCAATGGGTGACTGCGCAGTCACTAATTACGCTAAGGGCCCGGTGGTGCACTTATGTATTAGATACCTGCCGAGCACTCCGGTGCTCGGGTCAGCAATCTTCACAAAGGCTCAGTCGGCGATGACTCCTTCTGATCCTCCGACCGAACTCCGGGCACGCGGACCGCCAGGGCGATCCCACTCTGGAATAGTCTCTGTGGACCCCAACGTGGGTCCTAACTGCTTCACAGGAACCGCAGCGTCCGCTGAGTCCCTATCTATCTAAGTGGCACTAATGTGACAGGAACCCTAACCTAGGGCCTGTCCCTGTAGTACAGCAACCTGTAGTGGCTTGGGGAACTCCTATGGGCCTGCAGGGGTTATGACCTGTCCCACTCCCCTAACTACCCAAGTCCCTTCAGCCTCACTAAATGCTTGCAGCCAACGTGCTGCGCAACACTGTGCCTGCCTGTCAGACCTCACCGCACTACCAGCCGTGACTCTGACAAGGCAGCACTCTACACTAAGGGCAGCGTCCCTATCTTGGGCCTCCCTCAGCAATTACCCACTAACAACTGACTAACCTGAGTGACAGGGTCCCTTACTCTAGGGCAGTCCCTGGCAACACTCACTATCATGGGTTAACTCAGAGCTATCTTGGGCCAAGGGGGTGCTGGCCTAGTACAGGGGATCCCTCTCTCCTGTACCCTACCTCCTTCCCTTGTCTGCTCCTTGCTCTGACTGACAACGTGCTCTCTGCCCGCGAAATGTATCCACTTCTGTCCAGGGCAGTCCTGTAGCCCTATTGGCTCCTATGAGGCACCTGGTGCCTCCCTCGCTAAGCACTATGGGAATTGTAGTCCCGGGGCACCTGAACTGGCGTTGGGGCCGCGTGCGCGCCTTCCCTGTACTTACACTAACCGATAATGGCCGCTGCCACATCTCACTACCTGTCCCTACTCTCGCGCGACTCTCCTGGCTTGCTCCTACACTCGCGCGATCACTGCGCATGCGCGAATGGCTGAGTAATGGCGGCGCTCTCTTCGCCTGCCGCTGGGACCTTAGAGACGCGACCGCGGCCTTAGCAACGGCCCGATCGCGGAGGCAGAGCACTGCTCCCTGCAACGGCCCCCACCCTTGGGATGGCCGTCGGGTCTGCCGCTGGCCTCCGGCAGCACCCGACATCACTCCTGGCCACGGAGGCTCCATGGGAGGTCGCAGGGGGCAAAGGGTGACCTGGCTACACTTGTAAACGTGACAATGTATAATTCTGCATTCTTACCTAAGCTGGCAATCGTTTGGTGCTCCTGTTTTAAATCTGTCAAAATCCTGATTGTGTGACTAACGAAATGGCCAGAGATCAAAAAGGTGTGTGTGAGAGACTGTTTCAAAAGGGGAAGAGGATGTGACTTTCTAAATGGTTACTGTAGCAAACAAAGGATAATCACATTAAAAAAAATTTTTTTTTTAAAAACCACGGTCTCATCTCAGACCTGGCAAAGTTTTACCACGTCCCCGCTCCCGACCCCCTCCCGCTCCCTACAGACCGCATAACGCGGTCAAGTGCCTCTCCACACGCCGCCTGTCTGTAGTGCGGGCGCGTGGTCTGAGGCAGCGGGACCTTAGCCTAAGGGATGCCCCCGAGTCCTTTGTACTGCCCTTGGGATAAATAGTTCTTTTGAAAGCTCCTTGTATTGTCCCCGAATATATTTATATATAGTTATCATATCCCCTCTTAGATGCCTCTTTTCGAAAATAAATCTAATTTACTGTAGCTAGCCTCTCCTCGTAAGTTAAATTGTCCATCACCTTTATTAATATATTAATTACAATTCATCTGATCTCAGACGCGCTACTAGAGAGGGTTGGGGTTCCTTACAATGTATCTGATCTCAGACACGCTATTAGAGAGGGTTGGGGTTCCTTACACGGCATCTGATCTCAGACGCGCTATTAGAGAGGGTTGGGGTTCCTTACACGGCATCTGATCTCAGACGCGCTATTAGAGGGGGTTGGGGTTCCTTACACTGCATCTGATCTCAGACGCGCTATTTTAAGAGGGTTGGGGTTCCTTACACTGCATCTGATCTCAGACGCGCTATTAGAGAGGGTTGGGGATCCTTACAATGCATCTGATCTCAGACGCGCTATTAGAGAGGGTTGGGGTTCCTTACAATGCATCTGATCTATGAAAGTATTTGACTTTTCTGTATCTTATGAATTTATCACATGTTTTCCCAGGAACACCGACTTCAAAACAAACATACTAGCTACTTATGTTTGGCTTTTTAAAGAAGAGAAAAAGCACAATGTAACTGGGACTTTGCGGACTGACAAACACCGTCTTATCCCCAAAAAACATTAGATAAAAGGTGGGGGAAAAAACTTCAAAGCTTTTGTTTCACATGGAAATGTGAGACGGTTGAAACATTATAAAAATACTTATCCAATTCCTTTTTTTTTACAGCTCCATTTAACTTCTTAAAGCGGAAATCCAAGCGCTTTCTTTATTTTAATAAACATAGGGTTGAATCAGGGGGTTCTCCGGAGCCGAACCCCATTCATTTCAGTTCCGGGGACCCCCCGCTTCCGGATACAGACCTCCCAGAGGGGGCGCCGGTAGCCGTTCCACTAGCAGGGCTCATGTAATGGTGGAGTTTCAAAGTTCCCATGCCCAGTGGGCCAATAGGAAGTGGTGATGTCATCAGGTGCGGCTTCCTATTGGCTCACGTGACGCGGGAGCTTTAAACTTTAAAACCCAGCTGGAGCGACTACTGGGATCCCCTTTAAAAAACAGGACACTGTCCTTGGTTACCTTTCACTTTAGCAGGGACTTCCCCTGAGCCAGGTCCCAGAGTCCTCTGTAGTTATGGAATTGTGCAATGATAAAATACATCTTCAGAAATAAGAAGTCACATTTCCAATAGATCTTCCCCCGCCTTGAAATTGGGATAGACTCAGAATGTTCCTCACCTAAAAAAGGTGCAATCCAGCAGAACTGCCCCCCCCCCCCCCCAAAAAACAAACAACCAGAAGCAAAGAATGTCACCATCTTATTGGCTTCCTTAAACAAATGCAACCATGCGTCCAGCAAATATTTAGCTGCAGTTTGCATTTATTGGAGGCCTTTGAATGAGGGAGTGGTTTGTCCACCAAGTATTTCTTTACCCTTAGCCCGCCCTGTCCTTATCAGAGAGTCAATAAAGATAAAGGACAGAGGGAGAGAGGGTGGCACCCCATGGGCACAAAAGGGGAAACCCAAAACTCTCCCAAGTCTCGGCTGCCCAGGTTTACAAAGTAATGTTTAAACCATATTTAAAGTACAAGTGTCGGATATGGGCAAAACAAAAATAAGTCACCAGGTGTGACCCTTTAAACACATCACTGGCATTAGTACGCTGTGCTCCGTTTACATAGCCACCCACTTTTATAGAGATGTACCAAAGATGCACTTTCAGGCAAATACAGGTCGCCCCCCCCCTGCTGTAGCTGTCCCAATAAGACGTGATCACAACATCCATCTTTTATTCGAGCCCAAAGGAATTATGGCTGTGACCGTTTCCTCCGCAGCAGCTGCTGGACACGCAGCATTCATGGTTTTACTTGTGTTGGACGGGAATCAAACACAACATTGGAGAGAGCTAAACGGGGCAATTTACTCCCAGTGAATGTGCTAAATATTGTGTCAGTTGGCAGTGTGTACGTAGTTCTGCGTGCAGCCGCAGCCGTGGCAGTGTGTACGTAGTTCTGCGTGCAGCCGTGGCAGTGCGTACGTAGTTCTGCGTGCAGCCGCAGCCGTGGCAGTGCGTACGTAGTTCTGCGTGCAGCCGCAGCCGTGGCAGTGTGTACGTAGTTCTGCGTGCAGCCGCAGCCGTGGCAGTGTGTACGTAGTTCTGCGTGCAGCCGCAGCCGTGGCAGTGCGTACGTAGTTCTGCGTGCAGCCGCAGCCGTGGCAGTGCGTACGTAGTTCTGCGTGCAGCCGTGGCAGTGCGTACGTAGTTCTGCGTGCAGCCGCAGCCGTGGCAGTGCGTACGAAGTTCTGCGTGCAGCCGCGACAGTGCGTACGTAGTTCTGCGTGCAGCCGCAGCCTTGGCAGGGCGTCTGATTGGCCTGCTCCGGGGTATTTGGGAGGGAGCAGATTCGCTGATATTTTTATTTGCTTCTTGCCTTGGAGATAAATATTGCAGCGCGTACATGCTGGATTTGCAGTGGCGGCCGCGCTAATGCGTGCTTCAAACCCTGGGGGCAAGCTGCGTATCAAATCAAACACAATTTGAAAAGAAACTGCTAAACCGTCCCAAAAAACGGGTGACAACAGATGAAAAGTATCTTATAACCTCTGCTTTCCTACAGACTGTATATAGAAGGTAACACGCTTCCTTACTGAGATTGAATCCCATTAAACCTTTACCGTGCTGGCGGCACCAGACCTGCGGCATTTCAAGGTCATGTGGTCTCCAGGAACGGTCACGGGATGCGATCCAGCCCCGCATGTGGAAGTGGAGCGGGACTCCACTTCCGTTACGATCGGGGTGGCTGCTCCTGTCGGGGAGGTCATCCCGATCAACCCCTAGAAAACGGCACGTGCCCGTGACATACCGAGAACGTCACAAAGGGACTCCGGAGTGCTAGGTCCGTGACATACCGAGAACGTCACAAAGGGACTCCGGAGTGCTAGGTCCGTGACATACCGAGAACGTCACAATGGGACTCCGGAGTGCTAGGTCCGTGACATACCGAGAACGTCACAAAGGGACTCCGGAGTGCTAGGTCCGTGACATACCGAGAACGTCACAATGGGACTCCGGAGTGCTAGGTCCCATGACGTTCCAGGTACGTCATTAGGGCACCGTCAAGGTTAAAGTGAGTAAAATGTCACTGCTTTGCTTTCCATGTACGAATGTAAGTATGTAGTGCCGCCGATGTACTGAACACTTTACTAAAGAGACAACACAGGGAATTATATTACAAGAAATACGAGACATGTCAAATCAGACAATAGGAAAGGAAATCCCTGCCCCAGAGAAAATGAACAGCTTCTATGTGCCTGGGTTTGATTATAAATAGTATCTAGTAACTATTATTCCCCTTTATCACTTTAAGCTTAATTAGACTGCCGTCGTTAGCAAAACAAAACGGCAGCAGGAGAAAAGTCTGGACCAATGATTTTCCTGTGTATATAACAGATTGTTTTTGCAATCTGATCTCAGAAGAGATGAAATACACAGAATAAGGCACTTGGCTTGGTTACGATGGGGACATTACATGTAAAATAGTCGTATTAGCCTGATTTACATGCAAATGGTGTTAATCACTGCAATTAGTTCACTTTGGGCCTAAGAGGCACTGCCACTTTTTGTAATAATAAACTAGGGAGTTGCTGTACTAATACAGAACTGGGGCAAATCCTGGCAACAGTGTCATGTTTCATAAATCAACAGTAGGTGAATTGTGCTATTAAAAAAAACACAAAAAAAACCCCACACTTTTATTTTTATTTTTAAAGAATCAGCCTTATAAATATTTTTTCATATCATAAAAAAAACCATTCGTGTTTTTCTGGTAACCAAATACTTTGGAGAGTTTAGAGTCTTGATATTTTGTGATCTTTGTACATTAAATAAAAATATCACGTGTGAGCACATTCACGCGTCTCTGACAGGCATGCAACCCTGCCCTTCCCCATTATCTCGTAGCGTACAATGCTTCCACTGCAGCTAGGCATTCTGGGTAATGACATGCAAATGAGCTCTCACAGGCATCCCTCAATACCCCCCCCCCCCTTTTTTTTTTTACTCATAATAACTTGTTTTCTGTCTGGTTATACCCATTACCAGCTTCACGTTTTATAGCTATAACCAACCTTACACGGATGAAACCCCCCCCAAAGAAGGTCGAAATAGCTGTCTGAGTAGGGTTACTGGCTGTGCACTTGTTTAACCCAGGCTGTATTGATAATCGCTGTAATGCGGCAGGCATAAGCTTGTAGGGATCCATGGAAGAAAAGGGCGCACTATGTATGTATGTATGTATGTATGTATATACAGTATATATACATATATATATATATATATATATTACAGCACAAATTAAAGCAAGTAACAACTTACATATAAAGGTGTCTGCAGTCCTGTGAATTCTTTAGCAAAGTATGTCCATGCTGCCCCGCCGGTGATTGTAGAGCTAGTAGACAATGCGGTACTCGAGGCGTTTGATCCCCCGCGCTGGGATCAGCTGATGTCTCTGCGTTGATCTGCCGCTTCCGGATTTGCGTGGTATAACGTAGCCCGTATGCTGCAATCCAACGCGTCTCCTGGGCTCACAGTGTCTTCCTCAACACAGCCGGCAAAGTTACACGGGGCAGTTTGCCCAGGACACTTCCAATGCTCTACCACAACGCGTATACCAACTCATGTGCTTCGTCAGGCGGATCAACGCCGAGACATCAGCTGGTCCCAGCGCGCGGGATCAAACGCCTCGAGTCCCGCCCCGTCACTAGCTCTACAATCACCGGCGGGGCAGCATGGACATCATTTTTTAAAGACACCTTATATGCAAGTTGCTACTTGCTTTAATTTGTGCTGTACATTATATCTTCACCCTTGGTGCGCCCTGTGCTGGTTTCTTCTATGGTTGATCCACCTGTGGAGTTTATCTTCGGTGGACTTTAGCGGAGGAGGGGAGTACTTCCATGCACAGGAGCTGCACGAGGGGGAAGGGGGAGTTGATCTACATCAAGATCCTTAGGAAGCATGGGCGTGGATCAAAATCCCTTTACTTTTAGGGATCTGTGTTAAAATGGATTAGTAGCAAAAAAGTGGCACTGTATGCTCATTTGCATGTCATTACCCAGAATGCCTGGCTGCAGTGGAAGCACTGCATGCTGGGGGAGATAAATGGGAAAAAGCGGGGTTGCAGACGTGTCTGAGACATGTGAATGTGCTCACATGTGGTAGTTTTATTTGCTGTATGCTATACGGTGGAGGGTTTTTGGCACTTTTTTACCCATCATAATTTACTTTGTGTCTGGTGATAATCTTTGTAAAAATCTATAGATACATGTTAAATAATCTCTTCCTCTGTGATTGCTGCTGAATTAGTGACGAGGCAAATCATTACCCCACAAGACAAGGAATACAAAATACCCAATAAAAATATAGAAACCTATTTCATTTTTCACAGGAATATTTTTTTTTTTTACACTTAAGAGTGATTTCATTTTTTCTAAAGGAAGATGACATGTAGTTTTATGTTTTTTTTGTCAACTACGTGGTTAATTCTTTCTAAATGGAAATCACTCCGCAATGTAATCCTATCACCAGCAAAACGTGAAAAAGAGTTGTTTTTTTAAAGAATAAATCAGTTCTGTAGTATTAGATATTATGGTCTGCCTTATTTATTTTTTTTACTCCTAATGCTATTTGTAATGATTTTTTTTATTTTTAATGCCATGATACTCTGACACAGGATCTCAAGTCAAAAAGTGCCTTTCACCCCAATGTAACCTAAAGTGACCTCCATGTGAAGCCATTTCAATTTGCATTTATAAAGGCCCCCAGCCTGCAGTATGGCACCCACATGACAACTCCTGCTGGTTATTCTCACTTCCTCCGCTCCAGCAGGCAGCACAGAGCCGTGTGCCATGCAGACTACAAAGGATCTGGTCAGAAATAAGTCTTATAATAATCTTTTCAGATGAGGTTCTTCGAAGTGTACAAATGTCACCGATTGAGAGGGGCTCAAAAACAGAGATCGGACTGTACAGCACTGTGAAACCACCTTCCCAAATTAAGCCAGAAAGTGCCCGGTGTTGGGATACCGCGAACATTGCGACATATACGGTACCTGTGCAAAATACAACTTTAACTTCTTCCCGTTGAAATCGGACTCGTGCAGCTCGATCCTCGCCCGCGCCGCAGCCTCCGGGTTACGGAAGTTAATTCGGACCCTTCTGAAGCTTTTAAACAGCTGGAGCGTCACCTGGTCGTCATATATGGTGAAAAGTGCCTCGAATCGCTCCTGCAGAGGAGACAGAGACACTCGTACAATGAGTCTCCATCATCTTCCCAACAGCTCCTCCGGTATCTCGAGCTCTCGCCATCAGAAAAACACCCCCATTGTTTTTTTTAGAGGATTGAAGCAGGGGGTCTCCGGAGCCGAGTTAATGTCAGCCCCCTCTTCCTGAGATGCTTACCTACGTAGGGGGTGCCAGTATCTCAGTGCTGTTTAAATCTCCAGGGCACGCAGGGCCAGCAGGGAGCCGTGACGGATGACGTCATGGCTTCCTGTTCAGCCCATGTGACGCGGGACATTTAAGTCGCCATTACGAGAACCCCAGCCGGAGCTGCTACCGGCACCCCCTCTCGGGAGACAGGGGGTCCCCAAAGCTGAAATGAATGAGGTACAGCTCTGGAGACCCCCTGCTTCAATCCTATTTTAAAAATACAATTTAAAAAACGCATAGCTTGGACTGCATCTGTAAACCCCCCTGAAAAGGTCCAAAAAAAAACAAAAAACACCCAACCGTTTGTCGAGAATTTAACAATTGGCTTCCTTAAACAAATGTAACCAAGCTAAAAATGCGCAGATTTGGCTGCTTTGGTTTCTTTGCAAATGTAGTTGCTACGGATTGAAAGTGGAGTGACGTTTGGTTTATGGATTAACTTCTTGAATTCCCTATGCATTTCTCTGTAAGAAAGCTATTTAGCCCAACACGGCTTAAAAAAAAAAAAAAATGTATATAATAAATATATATATTTTCATTTTTTATTTTTTTAAGCCGTGTCGGGCTAAACATATTGATATAGATTCCATGCAGCAGTGACACCTAGTGGCGACATATAATACAACTCAACTCTCAACGATGTGGGTTCTTGTCCTCCTTAGGACAAAATGATCCAATGATCTAATAATGGCAATGTTTCATTGGTTAAATGTGGGCGATTGACACTTTTCTGTTTAAGCAAATAGGTTAAGTAGAAGGAAATATTTATTTCTCCTTTTACATGTCTCCACACTGACCCACCGCTTTGTTTTTACAATTTTTACCCAATCTCTTACCTAAACTTTAGTACCTGCAAAAACTAAAAAAAAACAATAAAAACGAATAAATCCGCTGCACTCAGGAAAAGGTTTCTGGGTCCTTTATTTAACAAGAACCCATACTGCTAGGAGAATGGGTGTATATCTGAAAAGGGATCAAACTATTTTATAAGTACATGAAATAAAAAGACAGAAAGAATCAGCACACAGGAATACAAGGTATTTCACAGCAGCAGGTATAATAAAGTCCCCCACGAGTCTGTTAGTATGAGCAGAATTACTTACACTGCCCTCTACAGGAGCGGCCAACTCCCGTCCTCAAGGGCCACCAACAGGTGATTTCCAGGATACGCCTGCTTCAGCACAGGTGGCTCAATCAGTCCCTGCTTCAGCACAGGTAGTTCAATCAGTGGCTCAGTATTGAGCCACTGATTGAGCTACCTGTGCTGAAGCAGGGAGAATCCTGAAAACCTGACCTGTTGGTGGCCCTGGAGGACTGGAGTTGGCCAGCCCTGCCCTATTACGTTATTTTTTGAAATGCAATTAAACAGAAATATAAAAGCGTTTTCCTGAGAACCAATTTACTAGAAGGGGTGGCGGAGACATACGTGCTATTCAGGAGAGGGTGGGTAGGGTATAGTGGGTTTATCAGGCCTTTGCGTAGCACTGTCCCAGCTGAGAGGGAACAAGGGGAGATGTCCCGTTAGGTACCGTACGTACCCTCTGTTCCTCCACCTCGAAGACGGACTCGTGCACGCTGCAAGCGAAGAGGGAGGTGGGGAGGTCGCTCAGATCCATCAGCTCCTCCAGGTCATCGTCGTTTTCGCCGAAGATCATCTCCTCGTCCTCCTCCTCCTGGTCGCTGCTGTACAGGTCGGAGCTCTCGTTCCACGACTTCATAGTGTCCCTCAGCATGGCTCTGGCTGGTTCAAATTCCAAGCGCTCAAAGCAGCCTGTACAGGGCAGGACACATACAGCGAGACAGCTATGGGCCAGGTTTACATTGAATGGACTGTGATGCCTTATTGCTTAGCATCGCTTGGTAAATATGGCCCTGTGTATTTATAAAAAAACACTTTGGTTGCTTATGCTAAAGCAATGTTTTTTCTACTGGCATAGCAAAGACTACTCAATCAAGAGCTTCCTGTGCCCTTATCCCAGCCAATAAAAGGGGAGTGAGAGAGGGGGAGCTTTGCCTGAGCCAATCAAGTGCTTACTCAAGCCCAACCTGTCCCTGTTCGTCAATAAAGATAAGGAGGTGGGGCTTTGCCTGTGCAAACTCTTGTTGAACACACAGTGATGAGATAAAATGCAGCAGCCAGAGGAAATCAAACCTCCTCCCAAGTCTCAGCTCAGCATGTTTACAGAATAACTTTAAACAGGACTTAAATATACTTAAAAAGGTGTCAGATTTGGGTAAAAAAATGACCCAAATCACCCGGATGTGACCCCTTAAACAGGTCACTGGTATTAGCTCACTTTGGTCCTAGGAGGGGACTGCACATTAAAGTGTTTGGTTTAAAATAATTGTGTTCTTTTTCCAGACCTTTTTAGAAATTCATATTCTCGCCTTATAAAACACTGCTCTCTCTCGTCAAACAAACCTAATTTCCTTCCCTTGTACAAACTCTGCCCTCTAACCCTCAATGCCTATTTGACATCTTTGACTCACTTTCCGTCTCCACGGGCCACACCTACCTCTCCTCGTACCCCTAAATGCACCCTCAGCTCATATTCCCCTGTGACTAAGAACAAGGTCTCCACGCTCCTCTCATCATCTCGCCCTACATCCTGCCCCCGTGATGCTATTCCCTCACATCTCCTCCGCACTCTCTCTTGCACACTATGCCCCACCCTAACTCACCTTTTTAACGGCTCTCTCATCTTCTTTCACACATGGACTCATCATCACACCCATTCTGAAGAAACCCTCACGTGACCCAACCTCCCCCTCTAACTCACGCCCTCCATCTCTTCTCCCCGTTGCCTCCAAGCTACTTGAGCGACTTGTATACAACAGTCTGACTCACTTTCTCTCCTCCAACTCCTTGCTTGACTGTTTGCAATCTGGTTTCCGTCGCCGATTACACTCCACTGAGACAGCACTAATAACACGGGCCAATGACTTATTCATAGCTAAATCCATGGGTCACTTCTCCATACTAATTCTCCTGGATCTCTCTGCTGCCTTTGACACTGTTGATCACCCCCTTCTCATGAACACTCTCAGCTCCATTGGCCCCCATGATGCAGCCCTCTCCTGGCTCATGTCCTACATATCCAACTGCTCCTTCAGTGTTCCCTTCTCTGGTGCCTCCTCGTCTTCACTCCTTTTCTATGTTGGAGTCCCACAAGGCTCTTTCCTTGTCCTCTTCTCACTCTACTGTACACCTCTTCTCTTGGTGAACTAATACAATCTTTTGGCTCTCAGTATCATCTCTCTATGCCGCCGACGATAGATAGAGATAACCTCCCCTGACCTCTACCTCACTCACCGCTCCATTTCTGCTGCTCCACTACGCATATCCCTACACTAGCTACCCATATCCTCTAGAATCAAATTTAAAACCCTAGCTCTGACTTCCAAAGCTCTCAACGACGCAGTCCCCCTTTCATCTCAGACCTCATTCCCAAATAAGGGCAAAACGTGGGGGGCGTTTAGGGATATGACATTCGCATTATCACCTCCTCACTCCAGCCCACAAGCCTTCTCCTGTGCTGCCCCCTCTCTGGAATTTCCTACCACGCACCATCAGACTCTCCCCCAGCTTTCAGATCTCCAGAAGCTCCCTGAAAGCCTTCCTTGATAAGGTGAGTTATCTGTCATACCTCAAGAATTTGGTCTTCCCCTGCCGCGACGCGGTCATGTGGCCGCGCGCAGCCAATGGCAGGGCAGATATGCCCCATCATGGCCGTGCCCCCCATCATAGCCCCGCCTCCCCCCCCCAGGTCCCCTAGAGCTCCCCCCTACAGACCGCTGATCGCGGCTGTAGTCGCTGCACGCGCCGCCCATGCCGCCAGGCGCGCATGCAGCCGGGAGGATTGGGGCCGTAGCCTAACAGAGCGAGGGGCCCGGCAGTGGTCTAGGACATTTGGTGTAGGCTATTTCGCCACTACCAAAATGGCCACTGGCGCTTCGCCACTACTCATTCCGCTGCTGGAAACTGCCGCTGGCCACGTCACCGCTAAGGTAAGTGATACCCTAACTGCTAAAACCCTTTAAATTAACCCCCTATCCTAAGCACTAAAACCCTTTAAATTAACCCCCTATCCTAAGCACTAAAACCCTTTAAATTAACCCTGTACCCTAACCAGCAGTAAAAAAATGACCTTAGACGTGGCCGGAATTCCATCGGCGGATCGGCTGTGGGGCGAGTCGCGGCGAAGCACAAACGACCATTTGGTCGTGGCAAAACGGCTGAGACCAAATGTTGCATCCCGCCCAGCAGCACCAGAGTGGCGGGGGGTGTGATCGCTGCTTTCATGGGGTCCCGCACACAGTACCAGTGCCTTTGACACTACACAAAGCTCATAGGGACATTACTGCCTGTAACTGACACAGCATTGTGATCTTCTAATTATAGGCCAAGTAATATATCCCCAGTCACACTTGGCATTATACATTGCATTTGCTCTAAAGGGAAAGCAGTCACCCATGAAACAATATTTCTAACGTATTAATGGCGGTTTTAGAATAGCTTTGCTAATTTAGACCCCACGACTAACAACGAAAAGCCCAGTGAGAAATAAATACTGCTTAATATACAGTACTTACCAATGGTCTAAGGCATGGGGGGGGTGGTTGCAGAGCCCCCCGCACTCTTCCCCAAGGCATTTAAATTAAATGCTGGGGGATCGTGCGAGACCTTTGCAACTTCCCTTACCTTCGGCAACTCGCAACATCAAATGACACGGCGGGGTCACGTAACCCCCGCGGCGTCATTTGACGACAAGGAGGGGGGCATGAGCAGGGGGGAGAGAAGGCAGGGGGCGCAGACTGAAAAGTTTGCGCACCCCAGGTCTTAGGCAGGGGTGCTCAACTCCAGCCCCCTTCAGTCCCTGATTCAGCACAGGTGGCTCAATCAGAGGCTCAGTCTTAGGGGCCTATGCAGAGAGCAGCGCTAATAGCAATCTCGCCATTTTCCGGCGAAAATCGAGCTGAAAGCAGCAGAAAAATGCAAGTTTTAAAAAAAGCGCCATTTTTTTTTTCTTGAAATTCGCCGGAGAGATCCTAATCTCTCCAGTGTTTTTTTCTGCCGTATGCAGAGAGCCGCGATCGCCATCTAGTGGCTGTTCGCGCCAAAAAAATGGCGCGATTTTCAGCATTTTTCCTCTCCACCAAGCAGCTGGCGCTCCGCGGCCGGTGGAGGGGAAAAAAAAAACGATTTCTTTCCCACTAGTTTCAACAGCGCTCATAGCGCTCATAGCGCTGGTTGAAACTCTCCATATGCAGAAAGGCTTGTAAATGCAGTTTTATGCCCTTTCTGCATATGGAGAAAAAAACTCTCCAATAAAGCTAAATTTTATTTCCCTCTCCAATTTTAATTAGCGCTGCTCTCTGCATGAGGCCCTTAGACTGAGCCTCTGATTGAGCCACCTGTGCTGAAGCTGAAATATCCTGAAAACCTGAACTGGGGAGAGGGGGGGGGGGGAGAGGGAGGGGCTTGAGGACCGGAGTTGAGCACCCCTGTTATAAGGCCCAGATCCACAAAAGGGGGCTAAAATCAAATCATTGTGTACTTTGGAGCAACGTCTACTTGAACTGTAATGTACAAAGAGTTATGCAATAATAATAATTTAGGCTACAAAAATAAAAAATAAAGTTTCTAAAATAAATCCATGTGTATTAAAGTAACAACCCCAACCCAAAAACCAACATGAACTTAACTCGTACTATACGTCAAGCACCTTCCCTTATACGCCTGCACCCTCTCTCCCCACCCTTAAGACAAGCCTTAAAACTCACCTCTTACATGAAGCATTTCAACAGCCTGCACTCATGGTTACTGTCCCACACTCAGTCACTCCTACCACCCATTGTGACCAAGCACTGCCATCTACAGCACTTATTCCCTCACCTGCTGTCTCTGTAAGTCTCCCAACATTCCACTTAGATTGTAAGTTCTCCGGGGCAGGGATTTCCTTTCCCATTGTCTGATATTGTTTGTTACACTAATTGTATTATAATTCCCTGTACTGTCTCTTGTAAAGGGACAAGTACATTGTGGGCAATACATAAATAAAGATATACATACTTACTGTTGGTGTCTTGCCCCCTGATCTATCTGAGTTTGTATTTTTAGTGTTAAAAATATATATATTTAATTTCAAAATTGTGTATTTTTGAGTTAAGCGTGAGTATCTGAGTTATACCTTTTTACTTTCTTTTAAGTATAATTTAAACATGGAAAATTGTAAAGATGTGTTGAAATCTGTCATGTTTACCAGGAATGTTGGAAAATCAATGAAACGAACAATGAGAAATGGATTCACACACTTCGCAGCTACAAGAATAGGCCCCTATGTTAGTAGAACAACCAGTCATTACAGGAAGGGAGGATCCGAAGGACTATTGCCCCGGAAATGCATCTCTGCTTGCAGAAAATAAAAATTGTTACTCAAAACTCCTCCTCACCTGTTTAACTTGGGAGGTCTTTTCACTTTGCTGCAAGAACAGGATCTAGTATGGTTCTTTCCCCTCATACAGAGGTAAAGGGAAGGGTTCACAGTGTAGTGTAGGACCTGCATTCATTTGGTTATACCTTGACGTTGTTATGCAGGCTTATGACGCTTTGGCCAAAGGGTTTAACTAAATAACCAAGTTATTATTATTGAAGTATTTAAACGTTATACTTATTACCATATGTTTTGTCAATTGGATGTAGCATTGGGCACCCCTGTCTTTTGTATATATAATTTTTTTTTTTTTTTTTAAATCTCTAGTTTCTGAGATTACCATGGGACATTTAATATTTCAAAACGCTTCTATCTCCTGAACGGAGCACCAGCTTGTAACAATAAAACAGGGTTGGAAAGGAGCAAGAAGAGATTTCTTAAAATAAGCAAAATAATTATTTTTTAAAAATGGCAACCGGCACAGACTGTCCCTTTATTTAGTATGCTAAAATAGTAGTGGTATGTCATACCCCTTCGCACCATCACACTTCCACCCTCTGCTTTCTTTAGCGGTTAGGTAATGGCGTGTATATTGTATACAAAAGGCGTCTAAGAGGGGATATGATAACTATATACAAATATATTTGGGGACACTACAAGGAGCTTTCAAAAGAACTATTCATACCACGGGTAGTACAAAGGACTCGGGGCCATCCCCTTAAGGTTGGAGGAAAGGAGATTTCACCAGCAGCAAAGGAAAGGGTTCTTTACAGTAAGGGCAGTTACAATGTGGAATTCATTACCCATGGAGACTGTGTTGGCAGATACAATAGATTTGTTCAAAAAAAGGTTGGACATCTTTTTAGAAAGGAAAGGTATACAGGGATATACCAAATAAGTAAACATGGGAAGGATGTTGATCCAGGGAGTAATCTGATTACCAATTCTTGGAGTCAGGAAGGAATTTATTTTCCCCCTTAAGAGATATCATTGGATGATGTGTAACTGGGTTTTTTGTTTGCCTTCCTCTGGATCAATATGCAAGTATAGATATAGGATAAAGTAACTGTTGTCTAAATTTAGCATAGCTTGAACGTGATGGACGCATGTCTTTTTTCAACCTCATCTACTATGTAACACCCCAGGGGTAGACAACCCCAGTCCTCAAGGCCTACCAACAGGTCAGTTTTTTTTAGGATATCCCTGCTTCAGCACAGGTGACTGAGCCACTGATTGAGTCACCTGTGCTGAAGCAGGGATACCCTAAAAAAAAATGACCTGTTGGTAACTCTTGCGTTGGCTACCCCTGGGGTACCCTGTAATACATGTTACTAGTTTTTTTTTCAGTGTTTGATTTCCATACTTAAATTTACATAGATAACTGAATATCCCCTAAATGATAAATCTCCTGTAGCAGTGGTAAATACAGCGTTATAATAGCGGAGTGCTTTCATTTTAGAAGGGTGAAACTTTTTCAAACCTATTCCAGCCAATCACGTGCTGTACCTATGTATGTATATCTTTTATATAGCGCCATCCAGGTACATGGCGCTGTACAACACACGCGACATAATATTATAACACAATGGGAATAAGTGCTTCAGACATAAAAAACAGGAGGGGAAAGGCAGTCCCTACCCCAAAGAGCTTGCAATCTAAGTGGGGAGGACAGTAACAGGTCGACCCCATGTGAAGCAGCGGATCCCTGTTTTTTTTTTTGGGGGGGGGGGGGGGGTTTGGTTTTTTTGTACCAGGGTGAGGACTAAGGTCTCGGACCAGAAACCCACAATTTTCAGCTCCGTGGGTGGGCTGGTTGTCCAGATACTGACCGCTGCGAACTAGTGGCATCAAGTTCCCACATTCAGTCCCCCCCCCCAGGGGAAACAAAATGGCGGTTTTAAACTTTGCACGTCATGCGGGCCAATAGGAAGCCGCGACATCATCCACCGCAGTGGGGTTTAAATAACAGGAAGTAAAAGGGCTACCCAAATATCTTAGAAAACAGCAGGTCGCGGAGCTGGAAATAACGGGGTTTAGCGCCTTCCCATACTGCCGGGATGAAGTAGGGGGGCTGCTACTTTAAGGTAACAACCACAGCCTTCCCCAGTATTCATTTAACCCTTTGGGTTACCTTAGCCGTTGCTGCAACATAATAGGGTCTGGCCCTCCACGGCACGTCAAAATGCAGGAGGGGCTCAACTCCACTCCTCAAGCCCCCCGCAACAGGTCAGGTTTTCAGGATATACCAGCTTCAGCACAGGTGGCTCAAAGGCTGAGCCTCTGATTGAGGCACGTGCTGAAGCGGAGACTGACTGAGCCACCTGTGGTGTGCGTTGAACGCGATCTTAAGAGTAGAACGGAAGAGGCGGGGACCTCCCTGTCACCCAAAACGTTAATGGATTATAAAGTGGTCGTGCACCGCTGAACCGTGCAGTTTTGGGCTCCCACAATACTTAGTTTCCACTAAAATGCACTACCCGCATGTTTAAAAGGCAGCGTATGCAGTCAGCCAATAGGAAGACACAGCAGCAACTCTCCCCCCCCCCCCCCCCACTGTGGCTTCCTATTGGCTCGCAGGGCTTGGCGACCATTTTAATCACCTGAGTCAACTAAAGCCAGTAAGTAGCTTGCTACCAAGACATCTCCTAAGCTAAACCTAGCGCGCTTCAGCTGCGGGGAATCCCCCAGGATCGAATTCTGGGCTGGGAAGTTCACCTATTGAAAACCCTGGATTTTGATCCCCTAAAAAAGGTATCACAACTTGCAATGAATCTACAGAGGAATCACGTGAGAGTGGCGAGGTGTCTGGATTGTTATCTCTTTGGGGCAGGGTCCGCCTTCCTATTTTTTGATGGTGTTGTTATCCTCCCTCCCACATTGTACTGCGTTGCGGAGTATGCTGGCGCCGTCCAAATAAGAGATGATGGTAACCCAGCTGCTGCAATGCTGCAGCTCCAAGATCCCTCCCTTGCAGCAACTTTATGTGTATGGAGTGTAGACAGCCGGTAACGAATCCCCTGCAGTGCTCCAGGTACTGAGTAGCGTATAGTGCTGCATTACTACCTGGTAACCCAACTCCTGCAGTGCTTCAGGCCCTGAGCAGCGTATAATACCACGTTACTACCTGGTAACCCAACTCCTGCAGTGCTTCAGGCCCTGAGCAGCGTATAATACCACGTTACTACCTGGTAACCCAACTCCTGCAGTTCTTCAGGCCCTGAGGAGCATATAATGCAGCGTTACTACCTGGTAACCCAACTCCTGCAGTGCTTCAGGCCCTGAGGAGCATATAATGCAGCGTTACTACCTGGTAACCCAACTCCTGCAGTGCTTCAGGCCCTGAGCAATGTATAATGCCGAGTTACTACCTGGTAACCCAACTCCTGTAGCTTATAATGCCGCGTTACTACCCAGTAACCCAACTCCTGCAGTGCTACAGGGACTAAGCAGAGTATTAGGCACTTACTACCTGGTAACCCAGCACCTGCAGTGCTCCAGCCCCCTCCCCCGAGGGTCCAATCACAGCGGAGCAGCTCAGTAGCCGCACTCACCCGTCACTCCGCCCGGCCGGGCCCCCGCTCCGCATCCCCACTCCGCATCCCCACTCTCCCCTCCGTCCTTTCTGCTGCAGGGAGACGGTTGCCAAGCGCTACACGAGCGACTGACAACGTAGTCAGCCAATGGGAAGAGGCGGTGGCGCCTATCCACCAATGAGGCTGCGCTGTTTCATTGGAGGGCGGGGCTTAGTGGCGAAGCCAGGTAGTGGGGAGATACGGCACAATCATGTGAAAACGGCTCCCATTGGCTCCTCCGTATCCGGTGGTTGATTGGTTAGTTCTTCTCCCACTCTGATTGGTCGGTGTTATATCTTCTTGTATTCTGATTGGTAGATGTTATTTCTCACATGCATTTTCTCATCGGGAGGTTTATTATAGGGCTGATGCTTAATAAGGGAGGAGATTCAGTCCTATTGAGGTGCCATCCCATTGAATAACATGCTGAACTGAAGGCCTTGGCAACATAATACATTGTCTCTCCTTATTATTATTATAATTATTATTTATTAAACATGTATTATGTTTTTTTTATGCTCGCAAAACAATATATTTGCCTCATTTTAAAGGTGAAATGTATTTCAAGGAGCAAACTACATTTAAAATAATGTTTAAGGCTGCATTTTTATTTGTGTGTGTAGAATTTGTATTTATATAGCGCAAACAATACGCAGCGCTTTACAAAGTTACACTACAAGGTAAATAAATTACAAAGGCTGGGGATAAGTGCAACAGGGGACCCTGCCCCAAAGAATCAATTTTCAACGTAATCCACTATACTAGACAGTACCATGACGGTGGCCATCCCTCCTAGGTTTTGAAGCAAAAGGTGGCAATGTGTGCTCATTTACATGTCATTTCCCAGAATCCCTTGCTGCAATGGAAGCACTGTGTGCTGGGTGATAATGGTGAAAGGCAGGGTTGCAGACCTGTCTAGGACATGCAAATGAGCATACAGTAATATTTCCATTATATATATATGTATTGTATTGTATGTCTTTATTTATATAGTGCCATTAATGTACATAGCGCTTCACAGCAGTAATACATGTGGTAATCCAATAAATAACAGATAATATAAATAACAGATCATGGGAATAAGTGCTTTAGACATTAAGTAAGAGGAGTCCCTGCTCCGAGGAGCTTACAGTCTAATTGGTAGGTAGGGAGAACGTACAGAGACAGTAGGAGGGAGTTCTGGTAAGTGCGTCTGCAGGGGCCAAGCTTTATGTGCCATGTGTTCAGAATATATATACATACATACATACATACAGTTAGGTCCAGAAATAATTGGACACTGATACAAGTTTTGTTATTTCGGCTGTGTACCAAAATAAATTCAAGTTGCAGTTAAATAATGAATATGGGCTCAAAGTGCAGTCTATCAGCTTTAATTTGAGGGTATTCACATCCAAATTGGAGGAAGAGTTTAGGAATTACATCTCTTTAATATGTAGCCACCTCTTTTTCAAGGGACCAAAAGTAATTGGACAATTGACTCAAAAGCTGTTTCATGGACAGGTGTGGGCTATTCATTCGTTATTTCATCATTAATTAAGCAGGTAAAAAGGTCTGGAGTTGATTCCAGGTGTGGCATTTGCATTTGGAAGCTGTTGCTGTGAACCCACAACATGCGGTCAAAGGAGATCTCAATGCAAGTGAAACAGGGCATCCTTCGGCTGCAAAAAAAAAGAAAATCCATCAGAGAGATAGCAGGAACATTAGGAGTGGCCAAATCAACAGTTTGGTACATTCTGAGGGGAAAAAAACGCACTGGTGAGCTCAGCAACACAAAAAGGCCTGGACGTCCACAGAAGACAACAGTGATGGATGATCGGAGGATCCTTTCCATGGTAAAGAAAAACCCCTTCAAAACATCCAGCCAAGTGAAGAACACTCTCCAGGAGGTAGGCATATCATTATCCAAGTCTACCATAAAGAGAAGACTTCACGAGAGCAAATACAGAGGGTTCACCACAAGGTGCAAACCATTCATAAGCCTCAAGAATAGAAAGGCCAGATTAGACTTTGCCAAACAATATCTAAAAAGCCAACCCAGTTCTGGAACTGCATTATTTGGACAGATGAAACTAAGATCAACCTGTACCAGAATGATGGGAAGAAAAAAGTATGGAAAAGGCTTGGAGCGGCTCATGATCCGAAGCATACCACATCATCTGTAAAACACGGTGGAGGCAGTGTGATGGCATGGGCATGCATGGCTTACAATGGCACTGGGTCACTAGTGTTTATTGATGATGTGACAGAAGACAGAAGCACCCGGATGAATTCTGAAGTGTATAGGGATATATTGTCTGCTCAGATTCAGCCAAATTCAGTGAAGTTGATTGGACGGCGCTTCACTTTACAGATGGACAATGACCCAAAACATACTGCGAAAGCAACCCAGGAGTTTTTTAAGGCAAAGAAGTGGATATTCTGCAATGGCTGAGTCAATCACCTTATCTCAACCCGATCGAGCATGCATTTCACTTGCTGAAGACAAAACTTAAGGCAGAAAGACCCACGAACAAACAACAACTGAAGACAGCAGCAGTAAAGGCATGGCAATGTATTACAAAGGAGGAAACCCAGCGTTTGGTGATGTCCATGCGTTCCAGACTTCAAGCAGTAATTGCCTGCAAAGGATTCTCGACAAAGTATTAAAAATGAAAATTTTATTTATGATTATGTTAATTTGTCCAATTACATTTGAGCCCCTGGAATAAGGGGACTGTGTATGAAAATGGTTGCAATTCCTAAACGTTTCATACGATATTTTTGTTCAACCCCTTGAATTAAAGATGAAAGTCTGCACTTCTATTGCATCTTGGTTGTTTCATTTAAAATCCATTGTGGTGGCGTACAGAGCCAAAATTATAAAAATTGTGTCAGTGTCCAATTATTTGTGTGTGTGTGTGTGTGTGTGTGTGTGTGTATTTAGTTAAGTTATGGTGGGTAAAAAAAGTGACAAAAACCCTCCACAGCAAAGCATACAATATAGCAAATGGAAATATTACTGTATGCTCATTTGCATGTCTTAGACAGGTCTGAAACCCCGCCTTTCACCATTATCACCCAGCACTTCCACTGCAGCAAGGGATTCTGGAAAATGACATGCAAATGAGCACACAGTGCCACCTTTTGCTTCAAAACCATTCAACATGGTTCACCTATAGGCTTGTCCATCCTGGACAAAGTGAGGAAACAAACGTTTAATCTGACACTGATCGAGAGGAGAGCCATAGAATCGCTAAAGGCCAACCACAACATAACAATCAAGCCTGCGGACAAGGGAGGAGCAGTGGTCATAATGAACACCACAGACTACCTGCGGGAAGTGCACAGACAACTCTCTGATGCAACACCAAATTGCTGGAGGATCCAACAAAAAAATACATGACAGAACTCAACAGGATCATCAAAACACTCCCGATCCACACAAGAGAACAAATTCTGGACCTGATATCAGCTAACCCAAAACCTGGCACATTCTACATGCTCCCCAAAATTCACAAAGAGGGCAACCCTGGGCGCCTGATTATCTCTGGATCTGGCACACTTACCGAGAATGTTTCTGGCTGGGTGGAGGGCATTCTAAAACCACTTGTCAGGAACACACCCAGCTATATCGAGAACACCACCGACCTGCTTAACAAACTTAATGCCATTGGCCCCCTCCCAACAGGAACACTACTAGCAACCATGGATGTTGAGTCACTTTACACAAACATCTTCCACGAGGATGGGATTTCAGCCTGCAGATACTTTCTGGGACCGCAGGAGTCACTCACAGCGACAGTGACTAAGTGCATCGAATGTATTCTGACCCATAACTACTTCACATTTTGTAATGACACATACCTCCAGACAACCGGGACCGCTATGGGCACTCGGATGGCGCCACAGTATGCCAATCTATTCTGCGCAAAACTGGAAAGTGACTTTCTTTCCACCTGTCACTTGAAACCCCTTACATACCTCCGCTACATCGATAACATCCTCCTGATTTGGACCTCTGGTGAACAGGACCTCATAAAGTTCCATGAAAGCTTCAATATGTTCCACCTGAACATCAACCTCAAACTCACCCATTCCCCAAACGAAGTTTACTTCCTAGACACCACCATTACCATAAAGAACAACCAACTACAGACTTCTGTATACCGCAAACCTACAGACAGACCCAGCTATTTGAGGGACAATAGCTTCCACCCGACACACACTAAGCATGCAACAATCTACAGTAAAGCTATACGATACAACAGGATATGCTCCGACACAGCAGACAGAGGCCAGCGAATTAAAGCCTTGAGATCGGATTTACTAAACCATGGATATAACCACAGAATTGTAGACCAGCAAATCCACAAAGCCACCAGAATACCAAGAAGTGGTCTCCTTGAATACAGACAGAAAGAGACAAGCGACAGGGTATCTTTGGTGGTCACATATAACCCACACCTAGAAGCCCTACGCAAGATCACCAGGAAACTACAACCCATTCTCCAGGAAGATACAAGACTGCAACAGGTCTTCCCTGAAACACCCTTATTATCATACAGACAACCCCCTAATCTCAAGAAAATGATGGTGAGGAGTAAAGTATTCAACAGTACAACTGAATGCGGGACAAGACCACGCCAGGACGCAAGATGCAAAACCTACGCAATGCTCCACACAGCAGGCACAATACAAATACAACACAGGATCTGTGTACAAAATCAGAGGAAGGTTCAACTGTTCCTCCAGCAATGTCGTGTACCTCATCATGTGCATGAAATGCCCAGGTGGCTGATATTACATAGGTGAGACGGGACAGGGGCTAAACAAAAGAATGAATCTGCATCACACGTGGAACAAGAGACAGTCCTGTTGGCGAACATTTCTCTGACTCTGACCACAAGATGAACGATCCAAAGGTGGCCATACTCAAAGGTAACCTTAGAACACCGTAAGAGAGACGGCTGCATGAATACAAATTTATGCAACTGTTCAGGACACTTAGCGATGGCCTAAATCGAGACCGAAATTTTATGAGTCATTACTGACATGAGAACTCTCTTCCCA